>VXBT01002848.1:2130762-2215887 GCA_013400235.1 Oriolus oriolus
AAGAATAGAACAAACCCCTGGAGATTCTGGAGAAAAATATGTGGAAAAGTCATACACATATCAAATTATAAATTTATCTGCTTAAAAGAATGAGAAATGTACAGTGTTAGCTGTCACCAAAATTCCCTTGTCCCCAGATAGCCGTCAGCAGTGGTGGTGGCATAAATACCTATCTTCACTCCTGTGGTTATACAGGTTGAGGTATTTAAGTACTGGAACAGTGTCCTCTATGGTTTGGGAAACTGTGCATTACCTCCAGTCATTGTGCTCCTATACATGCTTGCAAATGAAAGTTAAATTAAGGTTGTATAATGACAAATATATCTCTTGTGCTGTATGCTCACTTGGTTCAGTGATTTTTGCCTCTTGCTGTTGCTGTATAAGAGAAAAAGTCAAAATATTGTAAATCATTGGTGCTAAAAGTATCAACAAATGGAAAACAAATCATTTTCTTTGGGATCAGAAAGATAAAGGAGGAGAATAAACTTCTAATAAGCCCGGGAAACATGAATTTTGTCATAATACAGTTGGCATAGTGTATAGACCAATGCCAATATATAATTATACTTAATGCTGCAGATGTTAGAACTTGCTTGATTCAATGCAGAACACTTAGTGATTTTCAGAGAGAAATCAGAAAGGATGGAAAATATTTAAATTCTCCTGTTTATTTTAAGACAAGATATTTCACATAAGCTTTTTATGTGTGTTTTATTTTATTTTTTCCCACAAAATCTCTTGGCTGTGCTTTTGCCAGCTGGAGACTGATGATAACGTCCTATCAATTTTGTCACAATGCCACAAAGGGCTTCCAGTGACATTTTTGAGTTGTCATTGGGATCAAGTCTATTTTTTTTTTTTTTAACTATAGACATCATCTAAGACTGGAATAAAATTCTCTGTGTAACTAACATAGCAGCACAGGGCTCAAGGCGGAGGGAACAGTAGAAATAAACAGTTCCTGTATGTTCATCACAGAGCAGTTTTGGAGTTTTGAGTGTGTGAGGGTTGCAGCTCGGCTCCTTCCCGCCCATCCCAAAACCCAGCCAAACTCTCAGATGTTTCTGTTCCAACTCAGCTTCAATTAATTCTGACCCTCCGGCCCACATCCGTAATCACAGAAATGGGAAACCCTAATATGTGTCTTGGGAGGCTGGTTCTCCGCTGCTGTCTGCTTTAATGATACAGCACATTCGGGCTGGTGTAATGGAATACCAACCCACCGTGCTCATCGCCAGCGTCCCAAGGACTTCTTGTTTATAAGGACTGGTTTTATGCTGTTCAAGTGATGCAGTTTAAGGAAACATGTAGGAGCCCGCTGATTGTAAAAATGAGTATAGCAGTAAAAAGTATTTATTTGGTTTTATTTACTCATTGGGGGATTTGCAATAGTAATTCACCATCTAATATGTGCTTATTTCAAGGTTTCAGCAGGTTATGAGCAGATGACTGTGCTTGGCTGACCGCTTTGTGTTGGGTTTTGTTCTGTTTACGTTACGTGTCTGGTTATATTTTCAATTTGCAGAGTCTATGAAGTGTTTGATGTATTTGTATAAACAATTTGATTTCTGAAAAGATGTTCTGAATTAGATGCCATTGCTGTACAACAATACACTAACAACATTCTGAGATCATTTAAAGCCCTTTGTTTAGTAACACAATGAATGCCATTAGACTGTTACAGTAAGAATGTGAACATTAAAAACAGCTTGTAAAAATGAAGAGTTTTTGAAATCTAGAATTATGGGGGATATCAAATTGGTGCATCTGCTTCTGTCTTTAATTTTTGAGTGAAATGTTTTCCTATTGATTCTTGCCAAATGTGTTTCCCATCAAATCAGGCATTCAAGGTTCAGTTTTGACAATCACACGTCAAAAAATAATTTTCAGTGCAAATTTTGAGATGGATGTTGAAAGCATGAAATTAAGAGTTGCTGTTCTTTTTGTTTGCCTTTCAGTTGTGGTACTTAGGAGTCACGAGTTGCATCTTACAGCCACACTGACTGGAAACACTTCATTTCCACTAAAATAAAAGCTAGTATATTCATGCAATTGCATGTTGTCAGAGTAAAAATACAAATAGAAACTTCTATAAGAGCATCAGATCTGCTAATATAAACTGTGTACATTTTTCCTCCACTTGCCTCTGTTCCCTGCAATTATTTGTATTGGCATTTGGTCTGTACTTGTCCTTTGCTGCTGGAGCAGCCAAAGTTGTATTGAGCTGCTCAATATAAACATCATCCCTAGAGCTGTACTGTGTGAAGGCACATAAACCATAACTACAGGTGTAGCTCCACCAGCTATTGTGCAGCTCAGGAATGCGGGGGAGCCTGCATGGGAGCTGTTGCTCATATCACGTCCAGGACTTAAGAAAAACAGGAGGTAGTGAGGCTCAGGAAGGTCTGTGCTTGTATTCTCCGAGTCTCCATCTTCCTCTTTGCCTGTGCCAGTTGTGCTTCCCTGTGTCCTGTCCCAAAGCTGTTCTGATTGTGTGGCAAAACTGTTGGCTTGTGGTTATTGAAATATTTTCAGGTGTGCTGTCTGCAAGAAGAGTGCTCCAAAGCTCAGAGGGATAGAAATCTTCCACTGGGAAACCTTGTCTATTACAAGAATTTATGCATTATTTATATGTATTTGTTTTTTCTTTGAAGTGCTACAAATGTTTGGTGTGTTTGTAAAATTCTAAAGATAATTTTAACTGTTCCATTATATAGTTTTGAAAGTGGTTCGTTATTTTCTTTTTTCCCAGTTGTTTCAAGGTTGGCAACTGAGACAAACAGTGCCATTCAGAAGAAAATAATTACATTCTCTCTCCTTGAAAAACAGGTCTATACTTTGCATCTGTATCTATATATAAAGTTTTGTAGTCAATAGAAAATGATGCCAGTTAACATGGAGCATTTGATAATTTGAATTTTCTTGATGTATCAACTACTTGTTTGTTGTTATTAGTGCTGACCCGTGAATAATTTACTGGCTTTCACTTTATAATCTGCAGTGTCTGCTAACTTTGAAGTTCAGTAGTCAATTTAAAGTTTGCTGGAGCTGACTAATGATTCACCAGAGATTTTTGTGAGATATTTTGTCATCCATTTAAAGCTTGGAGAGGTTTGCTGTTGCAGCCATCTGGCAATTCTTGGTTCTCTGGAGGAAAGAGAAGCCTTTTGATACAATAGATCAAAGCATTCTGCTCTTTCAGTGACTGATACCTATAAGTAACTTAGAAGTTTCTCAAAATGATTTCACAATGCCTGTCTCATTTGCCAAACTTTTGCATTCTAGCTACAATGCAGTATTGGACATGGATTACATTTTAATTATATTTGAGTCATTATTTAGGAACTTCTGTTTGCAGTTGATTTACAGATCCAAGTGTTTTATGAACCCTGAGGTTTTCAATGTACCAAATATGTTGTTATGATTAATAAAATCGATGCTAAATCTTGTAGCTCTTAGTGCTAGTGGCATAGGTAAGGGTACTCTCAACAACTGTACTTGTGCATTACCATAAGCCTGAGATACAGACATATCCCTCAGACTGTAGGTGATGTAAAACTAGAGTCTAAAGCCATATACCACACTGTTTCTAGAACTAACTCTGTTAGCAGTTGGAATTCTGAGATTGGGCTTTGCAGATGTTTGGCAGTGAAAAGCAAATATGGAGAGAGTGAGTGAGGGCAGGAAGGGAGCACTGCAACATCCCTTGAAACGAGCCCAGTCTCACGCTGGATGCTCCGTGCACATGGGAGTTTGTCTGGGATCAGGATGTTGTTTCTATTCCATCAGACATTCCGGATGTGCGACTGCCATGACCACACATGTCCAGCCTTCTCACAGAGCGAGTTCATTGCATCACAAGTGCACCACAAGCAGCCAAGCCAGAGTGATGAAATTGGCTTTTACCTCTCATGGTATTTAGTTAAAGGTTGTCTGAGTGAGATTTGGTGCTGGGTTAAAGAGGGAACCCATTCGCTTGTAATGCCCCATAGCTCAGGGGCATTCAGTGCAGGACAGGAGGCAGAGTGAATTAGTGCCTGGTGGAACTGGGATGTGTTCATGCCATTCACTCTTCCTTGTGTTAGTTCATTATAACGATTGATGTACCAATGAAAAAAAATAGCCCTTGCAAGTCACAATGTCATCAATCAAAACCTCTTAAGGAAATATCAGAAATAGCTGATGTGTCTTGGGATGTAGCCTCTATCACCGTAATATCTCTATATAGTCTTCAGTAATAGGTGAGCCTTATTGTTTAACCATTCCAAGTGCAGTATTGGCTAAATGACAGATGTGGTAACTACCAAATATCCACTGATAAGTCCTTCAAACTTCCTGTTCTTTACATTAGGTAGCTTGGAGAGGGGACAAGACTTCTAAGACGCTGAATTTTTAAGCACATAATAAATTTCTAACACCAACAAGATAATTAATGTGGTACCAAATTTTCAGAAAATAGAATGATGTGAGTTTGGTGAAGGAATAGCTAATTTTTCACACATTAAAATTTGCTTGAACTCAGATTTTAAAGTGCCATTTAGATAGCAGAAGAAAATTCCACGTACTTGTGCTTGTTAATGTAAACATTTCAGTGAGCTATCCAAGACAGGTCTGGTGCTCTTGTTTCTTCTTCACGAACAATGATGAATTGGTAATTCCGTACTTCATAAACTTCCACAATTTAGTGTTCTGCCTGCTTGTAACTGTGAATCAGATGCATGTGCTTACCTGATTATCTCCCCGTCTGCTCGACATGTGCTTCCTAGCAGCTACAGTTCAACATGTTTTTTCTTCTTCTTTTTTTTTTTCCAGTGTGGGAACTTTGCTGTCTTGGTGGATGTTCATACTTTGCCTCAAGGCTCTAGTAAAGACACCAGCTGGTTTTCAGATCATGAGAAAGAGGTACAACAAATATCAATTCTACTTCAAAAGCATGTGGCTGCAGGGAAAAAGTTGGATTGCCTTGAACTGTTCAGAATTTTTCAGTGTTATGTGAATATTGTTAGTTATACCTAAGCATCAGTGGTTGCTGTGGGACCCCTAAGTCAACCATATGTGCTTTTTGGGTCACTAGTGACCACTTTAAATTTGCTTTTTAATTTTTAAACTCTGTGTGTGTGCACATACATGCATGTGTGTATGCTGTGTGGATTCTTCTGACTTAACTTTTAATTAAAAAAATATGTTTCTCATGAACACTTGTAAATTATCCTCTGTGATATAAACCAGATTGTGCCAGGTATCATTTTGTTGGTGAAATATCTTTCTATTATTTTTTTTTTTTTGTTCTGAGAAGTGTAAATGATGTTGCATTTAGAGGGTGCAAGAAAACATAAATATGCATGATAAACCGTCATAGAACTGTTGCATCTTATGAAAAGAAACTTTAATGATTTTTTAAGTGCATCGTGTATATCCTGATGAAATTGTGGAAAATGAGTGCACGAGTGAGCAGCAAAATTCTGCCTGTAACTTTCATCAGATTGTAGAGAAATCACACAGGATCTTGTGATGAGTTCCTGCCGGGAGCTTTCCCCTCTGTGTGGGAACTTGAGAAGTTCCCTGTTGAAAACGAAGGCAGGATGTGTTTGGGATGCCTGTGGACTTTCCCGCAAGTCTCCGTTACGGTAATTTTCAGCAGATAGCTTCCCTAATAATGCCATCATTAACTTGTCACTGCACAGCGTCCCCAGACATCTCACAGTAATACATTTAAATGAAATTAAAAGAAACAATAAATTAATATCCTGGGGGAGCAAAAGCAGAATATTTAGCAGTTTGTGGTTCAACTGATTTGTGGTTTATTAAGCAGAGAAATAAGAAAATAGGGAAAACCTTTTAGGTTTCTTTTTTATGACTAAATGAATGCTCATTACCTTTTCTATTTATAACCAGTCTTATTCTCCTGGTTATCTGAGTTTTAAACGTTTTCAAAATGTATTTTGTAAGACTGCCAAAACAAAAGATGAATTTCAGGAAATTAGATCATGATTGATTTAATAAAGAGGCATGACAGGACAGTATTCAGTGCATTTCTGTGACTGCACGTTTTGAGAGAAGTACAAAGGTTGCATATTTTCAACAACTGAGAAGTGTGAGTCCAGTAGCTTTGCAATTCACTTCCTGAAAGTCCTATGCAGAATCTTTGCGTAAGTGAGGGGAAGAAAGGACCTAAAGAAAGAGTATTCTGACATATTTTTTTTGAGGGCTTTTACATGTTCATCACAAGTGGTTTGTTACATTTTCGTTGTTTCAAACTCTGGAAAACACTAGCGATGGTGCAGCCCTCTCTGCCTGTCTGTGGGAAATGTGGATGCCTCTGTCACAAACACAATTCCCGCTGATCCCCTGCTTACCCTGGATGAAAGTCATTGGCTTGAGCTCATGGACCCTGGTGATGCTGTCCCCGTGGCCTTTTGGCTGCCAGCTCCTCCTCGGAGCACATGCCATGGAGAGCAGGGTGGGAACTACACCAGTGCCCAAAGCATGGGATTGGTGTAAGGAAATACAGCTGGGTGCTGGAATGACCACCGTGGCACACTG
The DNA here is from genome assembly GCA_013400235.1 of Oriolus oriolus. Taxonomy (NCBI): domain Eukaryota; kingdom Metazoa; phylum Chordata; class Aves; order Passeriformes; family Corvidae; genus Oriolus; species Oriolus oriolus. Next base: position 2,137,306 of record VXBT01002848.1, read on the forward strand.
CTGTGGCCAGTTGGATGTAGAGTATTCTAGGGATTGCTGTGAGATGCTGCAGTTTTTTCCTCTCCTTCTGCCCTTCCAATTTCCCTGCCCTTTCTTCCATACCCCTTTTCCCCTGGAATAGCAAAGTCAAAATTTTATCTTTGCACTCTGAGGTCTGTATGGTTCTTTGTGGAGAACCATTTAAATAATATTTCCATAAGCCTAACAAGTAAAATATGTTCCATGTAAATGAAGGAAGTGCATGGTAATGTTTATTGCTGCAGAAGGAACCAAAAACACACCATGTTTCTGCTGCTTTCTAGACCTTTTCATTCTAACCTGAACACAGGCCCATGAAGGAATGTGTAATGGGAGCACTTTAATGAGTTAAACAGAAGAATAAGCAAATACAGTAATTTATAATTGTGCTCTACAAGCAGAAAGGAAAATGTATTTCTTACTTTAAAGAGAAAATACTGGTTGTGATTGACTAATGTCTGTGCCCTGCTTTCATTTAGTGCAATGCATTAAAAATTTGTTGTTCTGAGTGCTTTCTACGTTAATCAAAATGAAATTTCAAGCCAAGATAGCTTAGGAACTACTTACATAATTTTATGTATTACCCAAACACATTACAGAGGTAAAATTATATTTTTATGTGCCGCAAAGTATCATTTCTGTGAGCACATAGTTATGAACAATGGAATATGAGAATACTGAGGGAAAAGTTTCAAATATGTGTGTGTGTATTAAGCTTAAAACTTATTCTGGTATTCAAGAGATGAATTTTTTGGTTTTACTCCAGGTATTTTTTTTTTCTGGATAATTCTGGCTGACGGTTTGTTCTTCCTGAGCTGTATGTGGTTTTATTGTGCTTTGTTGAAGAAAGTATGAAATATATGAACATTTGTGTTTAGGAGCAGAAAAAATCTAAATTAATTAGAGAAGTTAAGTTGCTTTGACCTAATTTGTTCAGAGTCTTCTCTCTTTCCCCCCTCCCCCAAAAATACACTGAAGCAAAATATCTGTTGTGGTTTATAAGGATTCTTGCAGACTGTGTTGACTGTTCCTGAGAGGATTTTTACTAAAATTTTGCCTAAATAACTCATGCTGTGATACATTTTTAACATGTATCCTACATTTTAACATTTTCCTACTTTGCATGCATATGAAACTAATTTCTGATTTAAAAAGTTAGTATTGTAATATAATGTATTTCATCTGCCAAGTAAGAATTTCATAATATACTTCCTCTCTTGTTCTGTAGAAAAATGGTTTGATTCCCCCGCCTTGTTCCCATTCATTTCCTAATTCATGTGCTTCTGCTCTCAATGTTTTTCCTTTTAATGTGAGAGGGGGTAATTTTGTATTGATTTCTGCTGTGTGCCTGTGGGCATTTCTGTAAATTTAGATCAAACCAGGCCAGTGGTTTCTCTTTCAGGAGGTCTGCAAGCTGCTAGAAGAAGTTGTTGCTTCAAGGGTCAAACAATATATGGAGGCACGTAAACAGCGTGGTCAGTGGAAAGCCATGGAACATGGATCATCTGGGCCTTTGTTTCTTACCGGTAAAAGAAATTCTTTAACTTAGTGTGAAATAAAATGTAGTGGAAAATTCTGTTCTTTGTTTTTTCTGTGAGAAATTTGCCATTAGGAAGGCCTGAAATAGCTGATGTTTGGGTCTGGAATGACTTCAGCTATGTTAGGGAAAAAATTAAGTGGATTTCAATTTTCTGTGTTACTTAAAAGTGAATGTAATGCTGGTACTATTAGTCTGAGAGCCTATCATAAGAATTGAAAAAAATAACTTATATAACCCTTGGTCCTGCAAAATTGATTGAAATCTTGCTGGTTAGTTAAGTCTCCTTTCCACTCAAACTTTAAGTTTAGAATTTTTAAATACAGGAATAATAGCTTTACTTCTCCCACTTTTGGCAATCTGTTCAGTCTTAAAAAGTTGGTGTGATGTGATAAATGACATTTGTCATTCCACCAGTGCTGCTGCAGGCTTGGCAGCGGCAGCCATCACCTTGGGAGTGCAGAAAAGAACAGCATTAAGAGCCTTCACCCAACTGGAACTCATTTTTTGTGTGTGTGTGAGGGTTGAGACCAATGGGTGCCATTTCAGTACATCCACATTTAAAACTAGAGATCACGATCACTGTAGCTTGTGCCTTTCTGTTAGATCAGCTTTGGGGCTAAATGGCTGCCAGTTTTTGTTCAATACCATTGCATTGGTGGCATAAATGGTGGGGTTTACAGTTGATAGGCTTATCTGTTGGTCTTTTATCATACCAGCAATTTATTTTTAAATGATTCTGAGGCAAAAAATTACTAGTTTTTGTTCCTAGCCTGCAGCAAGTTATAAACTTGTCACAGAAAAGAAGGAGTGCAGTAGTAAAGCTCTGTGCTGGCCATGGTTTGTCACATTTCCTTAAATACATTGAGGAATCTCTGCTGAAGTATGACTTCTGCAATGCATGCAGTTACAACATACGATCACTATACTCATAAATTCTAGAATTCAACATATGTTATAGGAACAATTTTAATTGTGCATAAATTCTTTGCCTCTTAAAATGCTTTCCATTATTGAAAAGGTATATTCCTGTAGAATTCTATTAGATGGTTGCAGCTTTAAATGGTATTGTCAATAATAAAGAGTGGCTTTGATGAGAAAACAAAGGTTGCGTGCTGTATGGTTGGCTTATTATTGCAAACTTTTAGGCATATATAGGAGCCAGGTTCTCTTGGCATGACATGGGCTTTTTCCCACCCCCAAGAACACAATACCACAGAAGCAGGAGGTGCTTCAGGCCACTAAAGGATTTTCAAACTCCTTTTTTTCCTTGCAAGTTGTAACTACATATTATCCCTTTAAAATATTACTAACGTTTGTCAAAAACATGAATTTTCAGACCCCTGTACTTTTCTGATTGTGAGTGAACAAAAAGAATTTTCTTCAGTGAAAGCAGAGGGACATTACAGATAGTGGGATCAGAATTTCTAAGATTTGCTGAGGTTTTTCTGTGTTTTCTTTTATCAAGGGATGTTTTTTATTATTTATTTTTTAAAGTTTCCTGCCTCGGTAAAAGGTTTTGAAAAACGATGATTTTATAAGGTAGAACTGCCAGACATAATAATTGTTTGTATATATGTGGGCAGATGCCACACTAATTTGAGGGTGTTTGTGAGAATTTAGGGTCTTCTATTTTCTTTCATATCATGAACATTTCAGTAAAAGTACTGGTATGCTGTTCCAGGGTTGTGAACTGATCTTCTGCTTGACTCTTCCCCTTGTTTCCTGAAAATTAAAAACTTAGGGATATGCTTTTGAGGAGGTCATCAGTAAAATCAGTGACAGTTTTGGATTAAAGGATATTTACTTTGGATGAGGCAGAATGACTGTTCCATCAGTTTTCTGCAGTTAATCTCACCGTCATTAATTAACAATAAAGAATTAAAGGAAGAAAGCAGGCTGTGATAACGAACATTCATGTTAAGCTTCATTTCCAAAGCCAGCTCTTTCTTCTTCTCTCAGCCTGCTTTGCTCAAGGCTGTAATTTGTAAGAAAGGAGTGCTTTGTTCAAGTCCAAGAATCAAGTTTCTTCAAGTTCCATTCAAGTCTGTTCTTACCTGGGAAGGAAATAACAGGATAGGTGGGTGTTCACTGGGGCAACCAGGCCCTGCCTCTAAGGACTGACCCTTTGAGGTGAGCCACAGGGCCAGCAGCCTTCACCAGTTACCTCTTGTGTTCTGCCTTCCTCTCTAGGATCACAGGTTCTGTTTGTAGGCTGCAGGGACATGGGTTTGTGTTTTTACACACATGAAGTGCCACATTGCAGGCCAGTGCTTGGCTGGCAGTGTTGTGCAGCACACAAAGGAATGCATGAGCCTGGGACGTGTTCCACAGAGGTGCTGCTGGGAAAAGGCTTCAGCTGCAGCTGTTGTTCCATTTGGAGGCTGTGAAGAGTTTCTGAGTTCTTCAAGCTCTATGTGGTTTATTTTGCTCCAAGTTATTCAGTCTGTGTGGAGTTTCACTGCTGTAAACCCCTGCTATTGTAAGGAAGTGTGCATCTACAGAAGGAACCTTCACATGCTTATGAACTGCTTACTTACTATTTCCAGTGTCCCAGGTCAGCATTGCACCCCTGTCTGAAGATGCATCTTTTCAAGTCAATTTTAACTAGTTTGGTGTACATGCTGCGGGATGCATTCAAAATTTCTTGAAAAGAGAATTATTAGACCAGTATTAATAAGATTTTAGACCACCTTTAATGTCAAGGTATATTGTATTAGGTTTCATTTCAAAACTAGAAGCCAGGCTACCTTACTTTGATGAGCAGATCTAATCCTGCAAGATCTGTTGAGCAGGGAAGACTTGTGAAGTCTTCTACTTCCTTACTACGACAACTATTTTGAAAAGAAAATTTTCACCTATCACAACTTCTTTTTAGTATTAATGTTATATTATGTTTAATATTATTTGACACTACCTTTCATTTTTGTGGCACTTAATGTAAATATCCATGCAAGTTACTCGTTAATTTAAGTTTCTTTTTCATTTGAGTTACACCCACACTGCAGTGTGTGGTGGGTCGCATACCAGCTCATTAGGAAATCTGTGGGTGTTACACACAGGAGAAGAAAGAAAGAAGGAAAGAATGGAAAAATGAGAGAAAGTAGCCAAGACAAGCAAGTTCTTCCTATTCTTCCTTCTGTCTGAACAATTTCCACACCCCTCCCAAATGGCCAGTATGAACAATTTGCCAAAGTAAGCTTTAATTTAGTCTTTGGACATAGGCTTTGGTATAAACTCTCTGTTTCCTGTGTTTAATTAATGTCCAAACGTGTTTGACTTTGGTTTATTTTATTTTTTAAAGAGAAGTTTAAAAAGGGGTGGATTTTCAAAGGCTGAATTTTGCCTGCATCCAATCTGCATGGGCAAAATCATGCAAGAAGGGCATCGGCCAGCTATGGCTTGTGACTGCATTATTTGAAGTTTGATGTTCCACAGAAAGTGGCTGGTTTTGATCAAGAGCAATGAGAATTAAGAGGAGACTACAGAGGACTGAGTAGAGAGAGTAAATACAGGAGAAATGACAAAAGGGGAACTGAAAACAGTAAGGAAGAAGGTAAGGTTTACATGGGCACACAGGAAACAATAAGGAGAAGTGAAAAAAAATATGGCTGATAGAAATGTCAGTGTTAGAAATGGAAGGAAGGAAGAAGGTATATTGTAAACTGACCTTCTTCCCCCTCTTGAGGGAGGAAAAAGTTAACTATGCTTTTCCTACAAGTAATTTTCAGATCTATTCTCATTCCTTCCCTAGCATCCTTGCTGTTTTTCTTGGCTTGAGGGTGGGACATTTTTGCTCTGATTTCAGATCTTTTTATTGTACAGTCTCTTCTACAGTGAAAATAATTAGAGAGCATGCTGTCACATGGCACACTGAGCTCCCAGCTTGATTTTATCTGCTTTCCCTGGGATTCTGTATATTTTTTTACATATTTTTAACTTTCTTCTCTAATGAAATGGGGCTTGCTGTGATCATGTTTTCTGTGTCTATCTTTTCACCCAGTTGCTTTTTGCAAATGCGACTGTACTTTATTAACAGGTAGAAGTCTCAGACTTGAAATTCTGTGACATTAACTTCTGACAAGTTTACTAAAATGAGAAACTGGAAGAGGTACAAGAGCTATTATGGGTAGTTTAGCCTTACAAAGATCTGGAGTCAAAGTTCATGTCTTATTTAGTATAAAGAAAAATGCATAAGATGCAATTTCATAAGAAAATACATTTCTCTTGCTTATGAAACGATTTTTTTGGCTCCTGCAAGCGCACAAAAAATATACAATAAATCATGATGGTAAATATTCCAAACTCTTTTGGCCTTGGATTTTAATTTGAACATTATGATGTTTTTAAGGGAAACACCCTTTTCAGACTGCCCCAGTTTGCTTTAGGAGTGTTCAGTATTGCTGTAGGACATGAATCGTGTGAAATGCTCGTAGGGTATGTCCCACATTATAATCCTGTAACACCAAAACTGATTTATTCCCACCCTCCCAGCTGTTACCTCACACTCCTCTGCTGTGAAACGGTTTGGTTTGGTTTAAACTAGAATCTTTTCACTTGCCTTGCTTAAACAGTAACTCTACAACACTTCGATGAGTGCAACTAGAGGGGCAGAATAAGCTGCTGTAGGAGACTGAGAAGGAGTCTTTCAAATGAACTTTGATATTTGCAGTTGCACATTGTAATATCTGTCTCTCCAAAGAATTACATTGCAGCTTCTCTACAGTGGACTCACTTATGATTTGTGGCCAAGTCCTGCAGATCTGTGTGAACTTTAAACTTACATTCATCTGTCTGTGACAACAGAGCTCCCTGAAGTATGCAGTAACTTATGCAATAACTTATGAAAAATGTTTTGATTAGTATCTTGTACTTAATATTTCCTGTATTTGCTTTAGATTACTTTTTCCCCCCATTTTTTACAGCCAGATAATGGGGAATAAGGGCATCTGTTTTTCACCAAAGCATTTTTCTTCTAGAAGATCAAGGTTATATATCTGAACTCTTTTGTTGTTTTGTTTTGTTCTTAGGGTAACTGATACTTGACAAGAACAAAAGAAATGTCCATACTTACACTCTTTGCGTGTTTTCTTTTTTTGTGATTTTTTTTTCTGTCTTACCTTAGATTGTAATACAATAGAATTGGGAAAAATGCCAAGAAGGACAACAGAGATGATCTAAGATGAGGAAATGCAATACAGGGAACAGTTGAGTGTGCCTGGACTCTTCAGCTTGGAAAGTATATAAATTACGGGGAATATAAACAAGATCTGTGAAATCATTTCTTGTCTCATTCTCTTCCAGTTTGAGAGCAAGGGTGTATCAAATGAAGGGATTGGAAATGCTGTGGTAGTTAGGAGAACTGTGGAACTCTTTGCCAAAGGATAATAGGTATGATAAAGCCTTGTGCTGCATCCACAGCAACATGGGAGAGTATTCCAGGGAAGGGGCAGAGTCTTCTTTGGTGCAGTAAAGGCCTGAGTTGAGAGGGCTTAGAGCCTGGCAGAGTTGTCAGGGCAATAACCACGTGCACTTGGCTCTTGTATTTAGTGTCTCTTTGTAGGCATTTTGCAGCCAAGGTGTTTGGTTTTAAGGACCTTTGGTCTTCCCCTGTGTGGTCTTTCTTCCCACTGTGCTCCTGTGCGAAACAAGACCTCATTCAGTCAGAGTCAGTGGGAGTCAGAGACTGGCAGAGGAAATTCTGCACTGTCTGGACTGAAGCATCTGCCTTTGGAAGGATCTTCTGTTGTGCCACTGATCTTGGCAGAGGCTTCAGCGATGGCTGTCCCTGTCTTACATGGGATATTTGCAGCTGCAGCACCAGGTGGGTTGAATGTGTTCTGCCTATTTTACTTCTTCCCTGGTGGCAGCTCCCCATGAAATTATTTATTGTCTTGGGTAAGAAATGAAATGTTGTACTTATTTTAAAGATGTCCTTAATAAAGCGTTTTATGTAGATAGTATTGGATTGAAAAGAAATATAATTTATTTGAAACAACAAGACAGTTGTTTAATTTGGTGTATTTTTGTGAAAAGAAAGAATTTGCTGTTGGTTTTGAAAACAGTCTTGACCTCTAGCCTTAAAATAATCTCTGCCTTAATGCAGAGATTGCTTTCTCCTGCTTCCATCTTGTTTCCATTTTTTGTTTGTCTCTTGTTTCCATATGATTATTTCATTTTATGAGAAGAAAAAATAGTATGAAAACGACTCCTGGTTATGTGCGTGTGCAAAAGAAGTGTTTGTATGCACAAACAGCCACTCTTACACATGTATTTGAGCTAGAAAGGTCTTCCTTTATCATCCAAGTATTTCTGCAGAGTGAGTTTGCTGTCAGTACTTCAGTTTATGCAAAGACACGTATATTTATGGAAATTTGAAGTTTATCTTTGGAGTTTTCATTCTATAGTTCGGCCAAAAATCAGCATTCATTAATCGTGTGTCTTTACAAACTGCAGTTATGAGTCTCAGTTTCTCAAAGTTGGCTGGAAGTTAACAGGTAATTTATCTCCATCAGTTAAAAATGAAGTTTAGGGTACTGGTTTGATGCAGGTGTTTCAAGTTAGGCAAGATGAACCCCACCTTTAATTTCTGATTTGATACTCACCTGAGAATATCAAAGCGACTCTCATCTAGGCCAGGGAACATACCTTTGGAAAGAGCCCTTGGCATGCTTGTTCCAAGTGGGAATTCAGCATTTTTGGAGGGCACATGAAGTGAATTTGAAAATCTGTCCCTAAGCACTATTTCTTATTTGACTGCCTTGCTCTTCTTTGCAAGGTGTTTTCCTCTTGGAGGTGCTCTTTCATGTGTGCTCTCCATAGGTTTGACAGCTTCTCTGGTCCTTTGGAATCAGGAATACAGAGGATGGATTCTCAGTTTACAGCCCGTGGACCTGTTTTAGCACTAGGCACAGCTGGAAGAGGTGGCACATTTGGGGTTTTTTTGAGTGCTCACTGTTTTGGTTGAAATGTTCTGATTCTAAAACTTAACTAGGTTTATAGTGTCTTTTGTCTTAAGCTCAACTGTACATTAAATGAGATGGAAAAAAAATAAGGATTGATTCTTATAGTGAAATTAACTGTTGGGTTCCTTTAAAAAATGTTCTTTATTAAATGTTTCTAAAGAGAGAAATATTGTTGTGGTTAAAATGTGAGCAAGAAAGAATAGGGATTTGAAATAAAACCTAAAAGAAATGTGATTTCCCTAGAAATGTTCAGAGGAATTTACTTAATTGCAACCAGAAGTTTGACCTGGAAGTGTAACGTTTTGACCTTTTAGCTGTCTGGCTTCCTAAATGTGTTGTTTTGCTCTCTTTAAACTGTGAGAAAATCTCTTTTATACATCTTTAACCCTTGCCTTCCCTAAAAGTCTCAATAAAAGTCCCAGTAAAAGTCTGCAAACAATCACCAGCAAAAGAAAAATCGTGATATTTTAAGGGAAAAAACCCCATCATTGCAGCTATGTGTTGAGCATTGAAGTCCTTTCTATTTTCATTTTAACTGGAAGTAAGTGGGGGTATAATTTCACTGTTAAATATGAATAGGAATTTCTTTTAAACTTTCCATGCTACCATATTACACAATAATGCTCTCCTTTGTTCTTTTGTTCTTAAGTTTCATTATCATATGACCAAGGTAGAAATTACAGCTTTTAAAATTGCAAACATTTTTGTGGGTTTATTCATATTTGGAAAATTTTTATAAGTCTTTATAGGAATCTGTCCAGATAGAGATGGAAGGCCAATTCCTGAAAAATATTGTGCCTGTTTTCTCCATGTAAGTAGTTCAGTGAGAGCAGTTCTGGGTGTTTGATTCACCACTGAAGTACCAGGTATGTTGTGGTTGTTACACACCAAGTATTTCTGTGGACTACAAAGGCACAGTGGCAGACCACAAACAAAACTAACCCAGCAAAGCTTTGCAGGGCCCATGCCTTAATTCAGTAAAAAAAGAGATCATTAAATAAAAATTTAGTAGTGTAGCAAATAATAAAGACTTTTACTTGAAAACAGGAGGAAAAAAACTTTGGTGTAATCTTGACTGTGTTGTGGACTTTGAATTTGATGTATTCCATCAACTTCAGACAGATCAGGGATGTTCTAATGAACAGCAAATTACACATATTCAGGGAGAAACATTCAGTAGTCACTGTACAAATCCATGTTTAAATGTCAAAACTTGATTAAGAAAGAACAGAAGATGATGGTTTTGTATTTGTTTACTGAGCATCTTTCTCTTAATTCCTTTAATGAAGATATTTTTTTTTGGTGGGGTTTTTTATGTGCAGGCATGTGGGCAACCAGAAGTTTGCCCACAGAATATGGGCACTGCCTGTCTTTTGTCTGCTGTTTTCTTGCCATGGCACAAGACAGGATTGTGGAGTTTGGTCTTTTGCATAAAAGACCTTAACTTTGGTTTTTAGTTTTGAGGAAGAGGATGTCCTGTTTACCTTTTTTTTTGCACTTGGCATCTGTTAAGCTGATATCAGAAACAGAGGCTGCTGAGCTGTGCCATTCAGGTGATCCCTTATAACAGTGTTCTTGAGTGAGCTAAGATGAGTGCTTTTAGATGAACCAATTTGCAGTCAGTCTCCAGCTCTTCGCACCAGAACCAGAGCTGAGCTGGTGGCAGTGAGCAGGTGGTTGTTCTTGGTCTCTTTTGGTGGTATCCTCTTTGCATCAGAGCTTGGGAGAGCAGAAGGAGATAGAGACTTATTTGGAAATAGAGCCTTTCAGCAGCTGTCTTAATTAGGATCTGTTTGCCAGCATTTAAAAAGAGAAAATACAGAAGGCTCTATTGTGGTACTTTCCACCTCTTTGCTGTGCCCCCGAATTTCCTTCTGTTCTGAGTTGTTAAAAATCTAACAAGAGTCTGTTGTGTGAAAAGACAAAAACCTGTGAACCTCTGGCACAACTTGCTTTATTCAGACAACAGCATGAAACTGCAGCTTCAAGTCCACACACGTCTCTTAGAACTCACGTTCTTTTGAAGTGTCCTCTAGATTTTAGGGTAGAAGAGGAGTCATGACCATCAACATCTACCTCCTAGCTCTGCTGGGATATCCTAACAGGAGTCCTCCAAATAAAAATTAAATATAAGAATATTTTTTTCTGTCTATCAAGATCACCTTTGAAGAAACTATGTTTTCATGTTCATGCCACTTTTTTTAAGTTCTGCTGAATATACCTGCTCCTGGTTGTTCTTTCCCTCTTATTCTCTCCTATCATGTCTCCAGTGGCAGTGTTGGGCTTTTTCAACAAGCCCAGAGCTTTTCTAGCCCTGTGATACAATATATTCCTGACATTTTTAGTGACCCTTGCCTAGAGACCTTGTTAATGGTAGAAGATGAAAGTCTTGGCAGCTGTGGGAGCTTTAGGGTTAAAACCCTTTCCTCTTGGGGGGTAAAAGCTTTGCAGAAGTTATTTCCTATTGCCAGGAGAAAAAAAATAGAGCCTGGAGACCTGTGAAAGGTTTGATTGACTTTATGTGAAAATCTTTCAGCATCATAGTATTTGCACCAGTGATTTTGTTGTTCTAATTAACAGTAAGGGGAACCAGTCATGTCTGATAAAACCCAAGAGGCTCATTTCCACATTTTGGTTGAGTTTTTGTGCTTGAAGAAACTTTGCTTTGTAGAGATTCCTCACACTTACAGTACAAAATCTTCCATTTCAAGTACTTCATGGCATCAAAGATTTCCTGCAGCTCATGGATTTCTTCATGGAAAAACCACAGAGACTGTTAGGCTGAAAGGACATATTTTGTGAAAGAGGCATGTGCTGTGTTATGCATTCCCTAGCGCCCTGTGAGTCAGACTTGGGTCCATCACGGTGTCTGTGTCTCATTTTAGCCAGAATCTACCTTTCTTTTATCACTGTGTGGAGTTCAGTGATGGGAGTGATTGGTCCATTTGGGTAGAGCTGTGTTTGTCCAGTTTGTGGGATGTACTCAGCCTGATGTGCGAAAGTGGCACCGGACAGTTTAACTGAACTCCATCGCAGCACAGACGCGTCGAAGATCCTTTGGCTTCTGCTGGGCTGCTGACTTGTCAGACAGTGTTTACCACAGGGTTTGTTTTCCAGTTCTCTCTGCCTTTTGGCTGGTAGCAACAGATGCCTTTCTCAGCCTTTCTCTTGGTTGTTGTGCTCATTCCAGTGGTTAAAGGAGTTCCAGGCACGTGGCTTTCTCTGGAATACAGTTTAGATGTTCAAAACAGGGAGCATTCCTAAATAGCTTTCAGTTCGTGCCCGTCACATGCAGTTAATAATGTGGTTATTGAGTCTGAGATCAACAAAAGGGTGAAATCAAATCTTGTCTCCTGGTAGAAAACAGTTGTCTGTGGTAAAGGTGCACTGACCATCAAATCTGTTGCTCTACATATATCTGCTTGAATGCACTGGCAGGTGCTGCTGGCTGTTACTGCTCATACATTATGGATGGGTATGGATTTTCCAGGAATGGATCAACCTTCCTCTCCATCCTTAAGTATGAGTGAGGGGAAGATGGTCTTTTTCCTTCAGAGCTGCTGTGTTCCCAGGACCTCCATCAGGGACATTAATCATCTTGCAGCCAGATGGTCTCAGATGTGCTTTTCTTCGTTCTTTCCTCCAGAACAGCACGAACAGCGAGGCTAAGAAATGCCTTCTCTTGGATCCAGTTTGGCCAGGATAGTTCTGATTTTGCAGTGAATTCCCCACCTCTCCTGCTAGAGGAGAGGTTTTCACAAAATGGCTCAGTCCAGTTATGCAGTTTGTGGCTCATATTCAGAACTGTTTAGACAGTGTGCTGTGTCCAGCTATCCAGGTTCTGATAGCAGGGAGGATTCTTCTAGGCCCATCCCTTCCTCTCTTGATCACCCTTCTTGAAAGGTTAATGTCTTTCTCCCAGTCAGGGACCCTGTTCCCAGATGGGAACTAAGTCTTGTCCCCAGGTCCTTGGTGGGAAGGATTTCTTACCTATTTGTGTTGGCAGCAGGCCTGTGTTCAGAAGATTTAGCAGATAGAAGAGCAGCAGTAATGCTAAAAAACTAGTGAAAGAGTAAAAAAATCAGCAATCTGGTTTTGTCTATACTTGGTTTAAGCAAATTCCATCCATGAATTTATTTGCAGGTATAAGAGTTGGCAAGGTCAGACCCTGCAGCAATATTCACTCAATACTACACCCAAGTATTTTTTTGTCCATTCTTCAAGTATATCAATTTAATGGCCTGAATGCTTTTTCTTAGCTATTAAACTTCTGTTTTAAAAGCTTATGGGCTTGATGTTAGGTTTATCAGTACACATTTTCCTGTGTACTTGCTTACAGTAATCACTTTCTTTGAACTGAAGGCAGACTGTATGGAAGGAATGAATGCCATCTGACGTGTTGCAGTTATTTTGAAGCCCACTCTTTGCTGTATAAATCTTTGAACTGGGTGAAGATACGTTTTGTTTAAAAAATATCGAGTGGATTCCAGAAAAGGCTTTGGAAATCTCAGCAGCTTTTTGTATATGATGTCTTCTATCTGCTGACCCTATCTTAGACTTGGCTTTAAAATTAAATATTTGATTTGAATCTCTTCTAAATTAGAAATGGCAGCCTACTCTGCAGCACATGGTATGGAGTTGGACATTTGTTTTGGGAAGGAAAGCTGCACAATTAACAGTAGGTTTAGAATAAAATGTTCCTTTTTTTTTGTTTGTTTATGAACGATCAGGAGTTTTGATCCCGTGGTGAATAATTTTAAGTAGAGAAATATGAGTGCTAAAAAGCAGTGTAATAATAAGTCTGTGGAGCACTTTGAAGATGAAAAGCTCTATATACTGTAAACATTATTACAGGTATAGCCTAATCTGTGCGGAAAAATTAATCTAGCATGAGCTAAGTGTAGAATTTTTTTTTTAATGTACAGTTTAGTGTTTCAGAAATCTTAACGCACCTGTGTATTTACTTTCACATTGTAACATTAGGAATTTATCCTCTTATATTTTTAATATGTGCGTTGCAGTGGTTTACTTTGTTGTTCCTTTCCAAAAGTAAAGTCAGTCCCAATCCACAACAACCTTTCAGAAACGTGAAGTGTCTAAGCTGGGAGGGAAAATGGTATGATACAAAAATACTGTGTGATGGGAAATAGGTGCCTGTCAGATATGGAAATGTTTTGGGGGCAGTCAGCCTTAGGCTTGTGCTGTGGCTTTGGACAAGTCTGGAGTGAAGTAGGGAGCCAGGCAGGTGTCGGATCGTGCTGGGGAGTGAACACCTGCCAGGCTGCTCCAGATAACTCAGCAGCTCAGAGGCATTTTCCCAGGCTCCCAGCTGAACGGTCCGTAATAGCCGTGGGAGAGGGCTTCCCACTGCTCCACGCTGCACCGCAGCCTTCTCTTGGCAGCCTTCTGGAAGCTCAAGTCAGCTTGGCTGTGTCTCCTTTGGAAAACAAGTGTTGCTGGATAGTCTTACAGGAGAGTTGGTGTCTGATACTTCCACTCAGTGTCGTGGGACTCTGAAATACAACAAGCAGGGCAAATTACTGTTCCCTTAAAAGGCAGTGCTCACTCGTGCCTATTTCAGCTGAAACTGAACTGTGGCTTTTCTAGAACCACTTTTATGCTGTCTCCTTTTGGGTTTCAGGGTCTGTTTATTTCCTTGGGGTTGGTTTGTTTGTTTGGTTTTGTTTTTCTTGTTTGCTTTTGGACCTTGGATCTGATGACTTAAGTGCCCAGTTTTGAAACAAGAAAAACAAAACTTCAAGTCACTAAATACAATTTTATTTCTGCCTGTGTGCTGGTAATCTGCAAATGGAGCTTTGTCTGTATTGCATGGTGAAGAGGAAACTGAAGATGAGATCAATTGGGTTTGCTGAGCCCAGGATGTGTGAACTTTCTACATTACTGGAAGCAAAATTGTCTGTAGCTTGAGGTTCAGACTTCGGTGTTGTGCTCAAAAGGAGTTAGTGATGGAGCATTTGGTACATATCAGCTGGTCTGTTCTTCTATGAGATCATGAACAAAATTAAACTCATGCTGAGGAACTGTGCAGAAAGTTTAAGAAGCTGCAAGTCACATGGGGTTCTTGGATATGAAGGTTTTCTTGTGGGTCTTATTTTTAAGTTTCTTTTTTTCATGAAGAGGAATAGTTAATTGGAAAAGATATTTCCCCAGAAGGAAGCTGAAAGAGGATATCACCATTTTTATAGTTCTGCAGTAACTTTGACAACTTTAAAACTGGGGGAGTTTTTCAAACTCCGGCTGACTACAGAGTAGATCATATGTCCTGCACAAGAGGGTTTCAAAACATTTGATGAGTGAAGCTGTGTGATACTTTCAAAATGCAGGTATCTTAAATGTAGTGCAGCTTAATATTTTCTCAGGGTTAGCAACAAGTAACAGCAAATATCTGTTCAGGCCTTTTCAGCAAAGTAGTAAATAATCATGGAAACTAAAACGATTTTCTGATGTTAGTCCCTCTGGGCTGAGCTTATTAGCTCAGGTGCAATTCCCTGTCAAGGCTTTATAAGACTTTCAGAGCTGAGCTGATGCTGCAAAAATATTTTGTAGAGGTGTCTTGATCTCTTACATAATTATTTCTTTTGTCAGATCTGAGGTAGGTGTTCTCTTCCACGGAACAGTAGCTGGCTGAATCAAGGGCCTCTAAGGAGAATTTGAAACTTTGTTCAGTCAATCACATGCGATTAAACACTTAACCTCTCAGAGAATACCAGGACAGCAAGAAAAACAAACAGATAGGGATGTCACTGATTTATGAAAGAATTTCAGGAACGAAGTATCCTGCTTTTCCTGTGAAAAACAAAGATTCACACTTGTTCATTTTAGATTTCTTTCAAAAAAAACCCAAAACATGTGGAATATCACTGACAAATGAAGGCGAAAAGAAAAACTTTTAATATTTACTGTCTGGAGATTTGTTTTCCAAGTTGTACTTTTAGGAATGCTACTTTCTCAGCTTTCCAAGGTCACAGTGGAGGATGTTGTTATCACACTAATAACTTATTTATATACAGGGCAAATTCTTTGATTTGACTAAGCCTACTAGCAGTGATAAAGAATTGTAGCTGCCAAACTGGAAATAGCTAAAAGTAATTTAACTTAATTGTTCTTTTAAGTAAACAGTTAATAAAGCTGGTGGATTACATCCAAATTTTTCTCTAGCGCTCATCATTTTTTAGGGATGGTTCAACTTGCCACATCTTGACTTGATCTCTAAAAGGAAGTCAAATTTTGGGTATCTTCCTGAGGGGAAGGAAAAAAGATGGCTGATAAATTTCAAAGGGTTTGGTTGTGATTGATAACTGTAGTTCTTAATGAGAGCTGAGGCTCAACAGCACTCGATGGTGAGCTCCAGAAGATCTTGTAGAAAAAGGAGAGTGGTGGACCCCACAGGAGAGGACGTGCATTTATACTTAGAAATAAGGCATGCCTTGATGCTTGCTCAGTAGGGATTGAGACTGCACCAAGCAAGCTTTCCTTCTTTTCAAATCGTTAGATTATAAAAACAGCAGGAGCACTTAATATTCTAACTTATCTGTGCTAATTGCACCTAGGGTAGCTGACTGTCTCACAAGCATCAATAATTTAAGTCTTGCAAACCCCATCCAAGTTAGGGGAAATAACACCAACCCTCTCACACACTTTGATTTCAGTGAGGTGCTCAGGGAGACTGGGGAGGATGAGTCACAGGTGCCAGTTTTTTGCACTTTCAAGTGGGAGTCAGGTTGCTAAATACCTGCATGAATGAAGTGCTAACTGATTTACCAGGGTCATTTGTGAATTGAAGTAGAACAAAAGTAAAAGCTGATTTCCTTGGTCTAATACTCTCTCAACCATAATATAATCCTTTCTGTCCTTTTCTTACGCTCCTGGTGCACAAGGATTTCTGTCATTCTTGGGAATAGAAACTGAAAAAGCCTCTGGAGGTTACAGGTACTGCTGAGTCAGCCAGGCCAGCTCTGGCTGCTGTACATACTGAGGAGTTCACATGTGGGCATTTCTCACTTCATTCAATGGAATTTTAGATAATTAAGCCCTTTCATGTTTGGTTTTCTTCGTAGTTATCTTTTTTCTCTACCAGGTCTGTCACCTGCCTCTAGAAGGTAGTTAAGAAAATGGGCATCTGTAGTGTTCTTGTAGAATATTTATGAAAACACTCTGAATAGCACTAGTGACCGTGACACCGCACTATGAAGCGAATGACACCTCTGATCAATTAATTTAATTTCGTGGTTGGATTCCAGAACTTGGTGGTTATTAATTTGTGTAGATATTTGCCCTGTTTCAGACATATTTCTTGAGACTTCAGAATGAGAATTCAGCAGTTTCTTTTGAAAAATATTCCATTAAAGTTATGTTTTCCTTTGTATTGTTGAGCTGCTGCCGCTTTCTCTCATTCCTGTTTAGCAGATGTGCAACACTTTGAGACCAGAATGCCCACGATACCCTTACACTTAATATTATCCCTTTGTTTTATGTTGCAGCCAACAGTTTGCACATTACTGCCTACTTCATGAAGAGATGGGTTAATCTCCGTTGTGCTCTAGGGAAACGTTATCGTGGTAAGAAATCAGTTTCTTACAGAGTTACTTAGAAGAGGAAGAAAGAGAACATAACTAAGATTTTGTCAGATTTTGGTCTACTTAATCGAAATTTCTTTCAGAGCTCAGGTTTTTTTCAAAGAAGGTTTCCTGAAAAAAAACCCAAAAAAACCAACAAAAAAAAAGGAGAAGTGTTTCTTGAGATAAGATGGATTTTTTTTTTTTTTTAAACTTAATTTTAAATTTGTGTATGCCTTGCCCCAGGGTAATCAGCTAAGCCACACCAAATTCTGTAAGTCTGACGAGACTCAGCATTTTCCTGAGTCTCTGCAGGGTGAATCAAGCAGAGGTTGCAGCATGAATCACTTCATTATTGCTCGAGTGTCTTGTGACATCAACATACAGTACAAGTGTATGCAGGAAAGGCTTTCGTTCACCTCACAGCTATAAAATCTTGACGTAGGTGATGTCATTGGACCAGGTCTTTTCTTCGTGTTTTCTCAAGCCAGGATGCTCTGGAAGGAAGTGATATCAATGCTGTCCTGCCAACAGCAATGCAGAGGAGCTATAATGATCACTGCCCTTGGTGCTGACCTTTTGGCATTAAAAAAAATAAGCAAAATCCTTAAAAGTACTGAATACTTGAATGGATATTTTAAAATAATTTCTTGTTTTTATAGGAATTCATTATATTCATAAATGTTTAAATCTGTCTTCAAATGCCAGCTGGTTGTTTTCTAAGTCCATATTGGCTGAAGAGATCAGTGTTGATTTTAAATATTTCAAAATTTGTGCTGTTAAAATAGAATAGCAGAGTGTCTGCATTGGTATCTCAACATTGTTTACTGTCTATTAAATTTGAACTGTTCTAAAGCATCAATGAATGCCTAGAGATACCTGCATTTTGCTAGCCAGCAGATGAGATTGTTATAAAATGTAAAAATAAAAACATGTTGCTGGAAGCAACTTGTCCTACTCTTCAATTCTACAAAAAACCATGTATTGAGATCACCCTCATAGGTGTTTTTCTGCAAGCCTTGTCTCTTTCTTGTCCCACACAAATAGAGTGTTACGGCTTCGTTCTGAAATATAACAAACTTTAAAAATTATTAACTCTCTTTTTATAAAAACAAAACAAAAGCCAGCAACAAAAAAAATCAGGGCTGAAAATACGAAGATACTAATCTGGAAATAATTCCATATGTAAAACAAGAAAATATCCAGCTGTTTTCTTCCCATAGCATCGCCAGGTACTGAATAAAGCTTTGTCTCGTCTGTTCTAATCTGAGAACCCTTCAATTTTTATTCTTTTGTAAATAGAAACTTTGTTGTGTTCATAACAAACCATGTGATCTTGAGTAAAATGCGTAATTCAGTAGCCGTTAACCAATTTGTTTAATGACTTCAAAAATCTCTGTAGTCAGAGTGTGAAACACTCTGCCCTGGCCTTATGCTGAGGTTTGATGCCAAGCCCTGACTGAATGTTGTTCTGGGCTACAAACCTAATTTACAGCTTTTGTGATGAAAAGACTCATCACCAGAATAGCACAAAAGAAATCCTTGTTAAGTGGTTTGTCTGTTGGTTCTGTCTGGTCTTTCTGTCCAGGGGTGCAGGTGGACTAATTTGCAGCCCTGACTGTCCTCTTGGGAACTCAATTTATTCTACTTATTGATTTTTTGGAATGCTTTATGAAAACAAAACAAAAGGAGGGTGGCATGTTGAAGAGAATAGGTGAGAAGCTAGAGGGATGCATGAAGTGAGTTAGTGTGCAATTTAAAAAATAAGTAATTTTGTTTACTGAAATAACATGTATGTATGTTGTTGTTCTGAGTGGTTTTGAACATGGTTATGATTTTTGTAATCCTCTTGTCAATTCTTTTTGTGTAGAGCTCCGTGTGTTTCCAGAGAAATTTATCGTTTGTGTCAGTAAACTTGACTTTGATCCAAGTGCTTGGGTGTGTGACAGTGGTGTATTGGTAGGTACAAAACTGTTCTATAAATTTTGGGGTTTTTTATAGAAGTGAGGTGAATGTTTATAGATATAGATGTAGTTATTCAAGTATTTGTTACTGTCATCTTGGAAGCAGAAAGTCACATTAACAGTTGGGCCAAAGTATTCAAAAGGACATCCTGAAATGAGCCTAAGGCAGGCAAAAACGGGAATTTTGAAAGCTCAGCATTTTCTGAGCTTTGTAAGATTTGGAGAAAAAAACCATACATTTAGAAATCTGGGTATGATTTTAGCACCTTGATTTAAGGATCTTTTTTTTCCTTTATATTTTGTCCTTGTAACATTTTACTTTCCAAAATGATAATGTAGCTGTTTGTAATGTCCACGGGTTTCTTGTATGTTTTTTTAGCACTTGTTCTGCACAGCAACTCAAGTGGATCAGTGCTGGCCCTGCTGGGAAAAAAAATCCCCAAACATTTATGGAGGAAAAGGCACTGGTGTGTGGTTAAATACCATAAGCAATTCTCCTTAAATATTTCATCCTGAAGGCTTCATCAGGGTCAAAGGCTTCTGAATTTTATGCTGCAGTTAAGTGCTGATTGTCTCAGGAGTGCTCACATGGGCCCAGGTGCCGCTCTGTGGCTCACACCAAGGGTCACAATTACACCCTGAGGTCTGGGTGGATTTTAGGAGTTGATCTTACATGTATTAAAGTGTATTTGACCCTTGAAGAAAAGGGTTTTCTTTTACTCATTCAACTGCTTTTCTTTGTTTTAAAATACCAGGCAGGGTGTTCATATTTATAATGCTAAATGCAGATTGTCTTGTTTCAATTCCTAGCTTGGTACATACCCTTAAATGTCAAAGAATCAAGCAAATGTTTTTTGCACTCTCAGAAAATATTATCTCCCTGCTCTAGAAGTACTTTGCTATTTTGAAAAGTATTACTTTTTCAGTTTTGTCTTGAAAACTACTTAATGCTTTAAATAAAAAATTCTATCTCTGCGTTTTGACTGAGAAATAATTATGGGGTTTTTTCCTTGCTTAAGTAACTCTTATGAGATATCCAATTCCCTCATCTGGTATTTTTAATCTTCCCATAAAATAAGAGCTGAGAAGTTTTCTTTAGTTTTTCACGTGATTCTGTGTGGGAAGGAGAAGGCAAATTTAAAAATTCGATGTTAGGGACTTTAGCTTTACTATTTCAAAATTGGATCTTGATCTGTGGAAACTCCTTGTTGTTTAAAAGGCAAGTTAAAGCACTTTTATATTTAAAAAGAAGATATCTCTTAGTGGGCTGATAACCTAATCAGAAATAAAGTCTTGAGAGTTCGCTTTGCTTACAGATGCAGTGCATGTGCACAGACCTGGCTGGGATGGTCAGTGTAATGTGTTGGTAGGAGAGAGACAGAGAGAAAGTTATCCCTAAGCATCTCCCCTGATTTGAAGAACTTGGCAAGATGAGAGCAGACCCTCAGCAAATGTTTTGGAGCATCTGTTTAATTCACTCTCGCTTAAAGGGTCCACTCCAGACTGTTTTGTTGTTCCGGGATTCCAACAGCATGTCAGTACCAGATTTATACTTATAGACAGATTTATATCTGTCAGTACAGATTTATATACCAGTCATATACTCCAGTTGAGTACTTTGCCAAACTGGGGGAGTGTTTGATTGCCACTGAGAGTTTTTCAAGTTTCTGGCACTCCAGAAGAAAAGAATCTGCACTTTGTGTGTGTCTGCTTTTCTCCATGCAGTTGAGCCGTGAGTAGGCTGGAATTCTAAACTCTGCCCTACAAAAGACCACCCAGAAGACCTTTCTGTTGATACACTCAGCAGATTCTGTCAGGGGCTGGAAATGAGGCTGTATTTTGTTTTCTTCTGTATGTTGTTTGGGTTTGAATAATGCCACAGTGTTGGATGCAAGTTCTTTTAAACCTTTAATCAGCTCACACCCTTGGATTTGAGGGCATGTTTGTGCTTTACAAAAGCAGTTGACTATACATTAATGGAGACTTTGTCACTTTCCTGTGTTGCCGTGACTGTGATTGACTTAGTCAAGACTTGGTGATTTTTTTATTTTTTTTAAACTGTTTTTATGCTGGTGTATGGTCTGGGTCAAGCTTTCATTCCTGAGCTCTGTCAAGACAAATCAGACTCAGTGCTCCCCTTTCCCATTACTTGGGAACCAGTTTTATGTCAGCCTGGTGCAGGTTTCCTCCACTCACCACAACTCTCTTCCTTCACCTGTCTTCAGCCCTTTATTCTTTGCCATTTCACTGCTTTTTAGGCTGTTCTGTGTATCTCTGAAATAGGCTGTGCTTAAACTATGAGTTTCAAGGGATGTAGCCAGCTATGAAATGAAATTTTTATGTCCTGCACCTTAGGAAAGATTATAATTAGATTGCTTTTGAGATATTCATGAGCACAAACCTCAGCATCACTTGCTGGGAGCACCAATTTGAATCCTTCTGTGATGCCTCGTGTAAGACGAAGGTTAGAGTGGATTAGACAGTCTCTGTCAAATTAGCTCTAAGTATAAACTAATAAAATATTTGAGAGCACCTTTAAGGAGCAGAGATGAAATAAAATAGAAGAAAATCTATCGATACGTAGTTTTCTAGGATGTTTTTATAAATGGGTGTGTCTGTGGTTATGTTTAAAACTCAGGCTGCAGGCAGTAATAAGCATTTTGGAAGAAGGGAAATCTCTATTATAAAGAAACAATATAGCAAGTTATTGAAATTACATAAGCAAATTGGAAGTCTTAAGGAAAAGATGGAAGAATAGGCTGGCTGATTAATACTACATTTAAATATGAAACCATTGTTTCCTGTTTTACCAAACTATGTTTGTAATCTTGAATAGTTTTATCTTGAAAAAGAAGACAGTTTTGGGAACATGGCAAGAGAGGAAACCCAGGGAAATATATAAGAGCTCTGGAGAGATTAGTCATCTTTGTCAGTGACGACATTTTCTCGATTATTATTATGTGGAGAGCTAAAATGGAAAATTGGAAATGGGTTATCTGGAGAAACAGTGGAAATGGAAATGGGTGGAAGGCTTATGAGCATTTGAAAATGTGCAAACAATGGAGTATTCATTGATAACCACATCGGCTTTATACCAGAATCTATGAGAGGAAGCACTTACAGGGAAAGCGTGAAGGAGGTTAAGCTAAAGACGATATTAAAGTGGAAATTTGAAATTACTCTTTGAGTGAAATCAGAAAAGAAAGTGGGGAGTAGGAGATCCTGTCTTGATTAGAAAGGTCTCGGGGTTTCCACTGAGCCTTGTTAAGTTACAGAGAATATTATACAAAAATAAAGATTCTTTTCCAGCAGAATATTGCTCTTTAAAAACCAAACCAAAATAAAAAAAACCCTCATAGGTGTACACGGAGAGGAAAAGTGCTGAAGATGTGCCCAGTGCTTTTTAAATCCCCAGCAGGGAAAAAAAGAAAACTATTTCATCTTCATACATGTGTGATTTATAAATTGTGTCATTGTAATACTCTTCAGGAGCATTAGAGAATTCTCATTCTTAAAACTCTTTTGAGCATTAGTGACAGGGTTTGCCTGGGTTTTGATTGTGCTGGGAAGAGGCTTCTGGTTCTTTCATGTAAACATGAAACTTAGCCGTAATTAACAGGAGACTTGTCCCACTGGAGTGTATGCTGCTGGAATGGTGTGTCTATTGGAAGGTAGAATGAAAACTTCAGACAGCAGCAATTTGTAAAGATTAGTACAAGACTTTATGTGGAATTTAGTTATCTTAAATGCTTTAAAGACTTATTGTTAAGTGATATCAGATTGGGTAGGGGAAGAAGGAAATGCTGTGAAATAGAATTGCACAATTGACACAGTCAGTACTGATCTTGGCGTGTGTGTGTATATCTATGTATGTGTATAAAATATTACAGTGAAACTGCTGTGCTGGTGGGCTACTACTGAAAAGGTCAGTCCACATCCCCTCTACATCCAGCCACATACTCCTTTCCTTTCTGGTTACAATGGACCAAATGATTCTTCAGTTGAGAATGAATTAGTTCATTGACTTGATCTAGCAGATAATTATTTTTTTGTGAAGTTTCTCTGTTTTTCATTGGAGGATTAGTTTTCCATCATGTCAGTTCACTGAACCAACTCATCCTATACCCACACACTTGCCAGTTGTGATGCAAAAAAGTGTTGCAGGAGCACGCAGCCAGGATTTGGATCAGCGGAGCAGAAACGCCCATTAGGTAGCAGCTGAGAGTTACCTGGGTTTGGAAGTAACATCTGCAGCACATTAATGTTACACTTGTAGTATTTGTCTTGTTGCTGGTTTTTTTGTGTCACTATCCTTTTTAAATTTTTATAAAATCTAGTTTTCTGGGCTTTTAGATAATGTGCTGGATTCTTTTCAGTCATTATAGGAAGCAGAAGAAAAATATTAAGCTGTAGTTGGTAAATATGAACAGGGCTCACTACTTCTTTCAAAAAGGTAGAGAGGGGAAACTGCAAACTAATGAACTTTATCCAAATACCACATTAGTGGAACAGGCAAAGAATTGCTTTGGTGAGCTTTCACTTTTGGCACTTCAAGCTTCTGTCGCTTTTTTTTCACTCATCCTTCACGTTCTGTTCTCTTCCTGCCTTCGCTTCCCTGGGCATTCTTGTCTTCAGTGCCTGTCAGTGCTGGCATGTGTGGGGAGCTGGGCTCATTCAGTGATCCCTCTGAAAACAAGAGGTGTTTTTGTTTTGGGTTGTTGTTGTTGTTTGCGTGGTTCACTTTCAGCCTGATCCCTTCAGTGTTGATCCTTGGCAGGACCACTTGTTGAGTAAGGGTGAGACTTCCCTGTCATTGCTGGTGTAACTTTAAATTAGCTTGAATCATTAGGCTGCTGTCTCTGAGAAACTACATCTCAGAGTAATGATCCTGAAGGCTTTGACTCGCTCATAAAAAGAAAGCTACAGCAGCTTTACAATATTCCCTTTTGTCCCGGCTGTCTGCCTCTTCTCCTTGGAGATTACCACTGCTGCAGCAGCGTTTGCCAAAAGGGCTGTGTGCCTGCATCTCATCTTGCTCTGTATCGCAGTCCTGTGGATTCATGCACACCGAACTTCCCTGGATTTTCAGCTACCGCACTGAGTTGCGGGTGGGAGCAGCTGGGGCATGTGTGTGTGCTCCGTGCTGCCAGCTCTGAGTGGGGCAGGAACCTCCTGCAAAAGAGGAGGGAGGAGACCTGAGAGCAGTGATGCTCTGAATTGCCTCAGTGAGATTTGTCTGAACTTGTCGGAGTTTCTTCTTATAGCTTACAAACTGATTTATTTTCTGCATGGCAAAAGTCTCACAGCTGTCTGCTGTGTTAACTATCCAAAGAAGTGAACAAATGATGAAATGAAAACTGACACAATTATTTCAATTAGTCAAGACCAGAGAAGGCTTTAGAGAATTTCAGAGAAACCTCCCAGAGCTGGGTAGAGGGGCACTAGGGCTGTAAATGAAAATCATCTGTTGATAAATGCACAGTATTTTTACTGAAAAGAGCAATTGCAGTGCTCATGCAAACTGCTGAGTGAATTAACTGTGTGATTGCTGGAAAAAGGCCAAGATATTGCTGCAAGGAACTGATTGGAAAATCTTTGTTCTGTACCATTATTTATCTGAAAAGCAGACTATTAGAGTATATATGGAATGAAATAAAAAGTAATATTTATTGCTTTAAAGCCAACAAGTGAGTGGAATACATCCTCAATAAACGTGTACCTCATTATGCAAAATCAGGTGAAGCGGAGCAGAAATACAGATGGTCCTGTAGTTGCAGTAGAAATGATTAAGCTCATAAAATGATTTCCATATGAAGCAATCTTCAAAAAGTAGGGACAAATTGAGTAATCTTTTACTCATTTTGGTAGTTGCTTCTTATATGAGTGCTCCAGTTGATTTAAATCTAACTACTTAGCAGCGTTCACAAGATCGCATTTGTCAAAGCCTTGTGGTTATTTAAGATATTATCATCTGTCATCATCCTTTCACCTCCCTCATTTTCCGCTCCCCTCTCACTCTTGCTGTCACAGCTTATGCTGGTGGTTCATGTGGATTTGAGCTGATCCTCTGCTCTTTCCTCTCTGCAGACTTGGAGAGGATGGGCACCCCTGGCAGAGGGGCAGAGGGAGGGCTGGCAGGGATCGTGTTAAAGCTGCAGGGAGCTAAAAGTTTTATTTAGCTGTGGTACATCTGCGAGATGTTGATGGCTCTAGGACTTGAAAAGGTTTAACTTACTTCAGGTTTTGACAATAATTCTTGATATTCCTGTTGGGCAAAGCCTATTTGACAGGATTTAAAATATTGTTTTAAAGAGCAATCTGTTTCTCAGCCTTCAGCAGAAATCTCTTAGAACTAATAGGAAGTTCATAACTTGACTGAACAGGAAACTGAAATATATGATGGTAAAGTTCATGGCAGGAGTTTTGAACAATTTGTAATGACTTGAAATTATTTGGAGGGACAGATCCCCAGTGTGAGCTCAGAAATCTTGAGGGCTTTTGGGGTGGTGGTACTGGTGTTTGTTTTGGAAACCAAGCTAAAACATTAAATTGTTGAACAGTAATTATTTCCTGAGGTGTGCAGTTCTTGTTTTACATATTTTGCTTCTGTATAACCAGCTGGATCAAGAGTATTAGTTATTCTTTACAAGATCTCCTCCAGTTGTTACTGCACATCGTAATTGCATAAAAAGAACAAAAGAGCATAAAATCAATGTATTTTTTTCCAGATTTTTTCATGTAAGAAAGTGTTGAGCATCTGAATCACATTGTATACATCACGTACTCTAAGGAGTATTCTCTTATGTCACATAACCCATGCTATGTCTGGAAGGGCAAATGCAGAGTTTGCTTTGGTGTTGCTGGTCTGTGATGCTGATGAGCATTTGCGGTGGTTGACCCTGATACCTGGTGAGATTTGGTAGGCACATAGAGGATCCTCATGCCAGGCTGTGAAAAGCTGTGGTACAGGATTACAGGAGGGTCTGTCTCAGATATTGGCTCCTGGTTTGTAAGTTGGAGAAAAGGGTCGAGCATCACATAAAATTGATATTGCTTTATTTTATAAAAATCTCTTTCAAGTAGGAAATGTGTGTCTTGCATGCATGTCCTCTTTCATAACTACTGGACTCGAGAACCTAAAATTGATGGGAATTGATGGGTGAAGATGCATGATCATATGACATTGGTTTCCTTTAAAATGGTAAAAATTCACTGTTAATATGCTTTAAATTTTTTTTCAGTGTCACTGAGAGAAGTTATTTTGGTTGAAAAGCTGTTGTCTACTCCTCCATTTCTTACCAGTGGACACTTTCTCTGAAGATAGAATCTGAGTCTTGTAGCATCAGTATATAAAATCAGAATGATTAATAGCTCAATTACATAACATTAATTTTAGCACGTCTTGCCTTCAAGCAAATGCACACAGCCTGTGTCACGTGCTGCTCAGTATGTAAATAAATCGGTTGTTTCAGGTGCACTTCTGTGCCTTTAGAAAGTGTGATGGGGGTATTTGCTTCATGTGTTATACATAGGTCTGAATTTATAAAAACACTCCACTGCAGTTTTAGGAAGGTTAGGTTTTAGGAAGAATCATATTTCATTTGTTCTATGTCATTTACAGCAGGAATTCTTCTGTTTTCTCTTCTTTAGCAAGTGTTCAAATGTAAATCTAGAGAGCTCTGAATTTCTTACCCTCAGAACGGTCTGGGGTTCCTCCTATATGTAAAATACAGTTAAAATCTGAACCAAACACTTCAAAAGGAAGAAGGCATTTTCCTCGGAGAAGTCATATGCTTTAAGCTAATCTGGTGATGCTTTGGGGACCTTTGGAATGTTTGTAATTGCCAGGACTTCTGTATTGCATGAGAAACTTGGGTTCACACCTTGTGTTTTCAGAAAGTGGAATGTGTGTCACGGGGCCTTGTAATAGACTGGGCCAGTGCTTGGACTAAATAGCACAGACCATAGGGTCTCCTGACAAGCAAAACAGAAGATCCATGGTGTCAAATTCCAAGGAATTTTGGTGGTAGATAATGAAGGCTGTACTGATCCAGGAGTTTGATTTTTGCTTTCTGTGCTAGGTCATGGGTAAGTTGAACAATTCTGCTGCTCCTGGAGAGAAGTAGTTTGCTCTGGTTGTGACATTCTTTTCAAGATTGAAATTGGAGTATTTTTGAAAACCACCAGCATTCCTTAAAAATACCTATTTCAAAGGCAACACCAGTATTCCAATGTAACGTGGAATGATCCTAATGGTTTTTACTGGAATTTACTGACTTCTAGGGCAGGACAGTCAACTTTAAAATGTAGAGCAATATTCCACAAATCCAATCAAGGAACTGTATTTCAGGTTGAGAATAATATCCATTTCTGTACTTGGAAAACTTCTGCAAGTGTTTTATGATGTGGTTGGAGTTCATAAGTAGAACTGCCAGGACTGATGCATCACTACATTGGAAATGCAAAAAATTTGCATCTTGAAACTGTGGGAAGTTTTTCCTTCATGTGGGTTGGGAGAGGGCAAGAGAGGAGACCCAAAGTCCTGTCTCTGTCACTTTTTTATCAGTTAGATTGTAATATTTGACTCATCCTTCCCTCACAAGCCTCCTCACTTGCTTTAAGGAGCCCTTTTTGTTTATCAGATTGGAAGGAGTCCTGTCTGACCTCTGTGATCTGTCACTCATCTGTTAGGACACCTCTGAAACCTAAAGGTTATCTTTGATGGTTGAGCTCATGATATAGCTTAGAATGACACTAAGGGAAATCATGAAATTGCAAGCTTATATAAAGCTCCCCTAAATAAGTGTTTCTGTCTTATTCATTTCACTGATTTTAGTTTTATTGTGTGTGCCTGGGATAATAGTTTAGTTCATAGCTTTGCCTATATTATTATCTTTATAGTCCCCTCCCATTTGCTGCTGTGATGTAAAAATTGATTTCCTGAACCTGTTGATGTATTCTATTAAGTGGTTTTGATGAGCCGCATTGATAAATGCATTTTAAAAACAGTGTGTCTTTTATTGTGGGGTTGGCTTATTTTTTGTTAACCAGACATGAAATTTAATTATCCCTTAGTCTTACTTTATTGGTACAGAAGCGTGTGGCACTGAGAAGAGTAAGACACAACTAGAAAGCATGACACCAGAAAGGCAGGAAAGGGGGGCAGCAGTGTTCACTTTGAAAGTTTTCTTTCAACCCAGTATTAGACTGGAAAAAAATTGAGTATTTGTAAGAGCATACTGTCATGCTGAAAAGGCCAAAGCTTTCACTCTGCTTCAGGGTAATGAGTTGTAAGGGTTCCTCACAAGTGCCCATCTGTGGGTAGTTCTTTAACAGATATTTAACGCTGTACTGCTGAATTCAGCTGTCCTGGAGAGAGCTGGAGATGGCAGTGATCTGCTTTTACAGTTTTGAGGGTTTCTTTTTCAGCTTGAGTGAGTAGTAGGTTGAGTAAGATAGCAAAAAAAAAAAAAACCAACAAAAAAACCCCAAGAATTTCGGTTTGATAAATCTTAAAGGAAGTATGTTTGGTGCCTAACAGTCATTTTTCTCTGTAGGTTTTGATAGAGGTTTTTATTCCCCCAGACATCTCTTTAGATACATATTAAAGATCTTAAAATCAGGTTTGGGGAGGCCAGTGTCATGAGCAGGTAGGCTGGTAAAACTTTGTAAGCTTCACTTCTGCAGGCCGTTCTCTGCAGTTTTAGTGACAAAAAGGACTGAGCTTACCCTGGGATTTTAAGAGCACATATTTCTAATAGAACTTGGCAGTTCAAGGGCTAGAGAAGCATTTTAATCTTTTGTGCCCACCCAGTCTCTATACAAATGTAAATATGTCTGTCTTTAACAATTTGCCAAGAAATGTGGTTTTAATTTGTTAGCAGCAATCCCACTCCCTGCAGCTCTTTCAGAGTCGAGTCGCAAGTCTGGCGGTGCTTTGACGTTTTTCTCTGTCATGGTGTCATTGTTTATATGATGTCTGCTTCTGCTGTCCTCTCTTTTATGCCTGGAATATTTTTCTTTAATTATTTCACTGCCTAAAAGGAATTTGGGATTACTAGACAGGATGAGAGCAGATTAGCTTTTTTTCTTTCTTTAACAAGTCCTGAAGTTCCCATAGGAAATAAATAGTATTCCCAAAACAGACAGTGTGTTTTATTTTTTTTTTAATTAACTAAAATTATTAAGTCTAATAGAGAAAATAAAGGAAGTATCACCAGTAATGGCTGTGTGTCTTAGTAGTATATGGAGTGCCCATTGTTGTTATTTATGACTCTTTCTGCCTTCTATTGTGGACTTATTCCAGCCTTAGGGAGTTTACATCACTCCTAATAGCAAAAGGCTCTCTGGTTCCCACAGAGTCTTTCAAAGACTGACTCATATGCCTTATGTTAATTGTTCAGCTCTCAAAATACAGCACTTACAGGGTGTGGTTCTGAGGGGAAAATCTACTGTACTTAGAGGGCATGTTCAGAAGTGTTTCACATATAAATCATTTCGATTTTTGCTTTTTTGATGCCTTAACCCTTTCTGTCACTGTTTTGTGCGATAAGTTGTTTGAAAGCAAAACAAAAGGTTGATGACAGTGCAGTGAGGGAATGTGTTAGCCCTGCAACTTGGGGCCATTAACTGCAGCCTGACTCAACTCACAAGTGCTGTGACTTCGTCATCCTTGCCTCTCTGCAGGGTCTGCTCCTCACACCCTGGTGGGACCGTCCCAATCCTACAGGATTCGGAACCCAGATGCAAGTTAGGACTGGGGTTTATTGCTTATCTGCAGTAGGGAGTACAGGAGTTAGCCCCAGTCCTCCCCTGGATTTTGTACCAAGGGCTACTTTCCACACATTATGACAAGAGTAGCCTTAGTGGGCTGCTGATCCTGTCCTGGTCGGCGTGTTGGGGACTGCGGAAGATTGAACAGAATTCATCTTACCCAGTTCCGCCCAGCAGGAACTCAGATGAGCTCCTGCTCTCTGGCCAAGTACGAGTGCTCTCCAGCTGCTTTGATGCAGGATGATTGTGCAAGATCCTTCAGCCTCCAAGTTTTGTGACTGTTACTGGAAATCAAAATAGTTTCTACAGACTTTACAGTCTCTGCCTTCTCTTAAAATTAGCAGAACGCTCAAGTATCTTAATAGTATTTCTGTCTTTAATAGCTTGCAAAGTATGAAAATATATTTAGTCAAATTAGGGGAATCTACCTCCAACAAGAATAGAAGCAGCAATTAATCCCTCAGATTAAACTAGTTAAGCTTGAATTCTGAGGTTGGGATCGCATTGCATGTATGCCCCATGTGTTTTCTGCCTGCTGTAAACACACTTGTTGCACCATGAGTGGACAGAACTTCATGCATCGCTCAGTGCACACATTTGTGTAACTTGTTTCTGAAAGGAAGGCTCAGAACAGCTGTAGATTTTTAAGTGCCAAAATGGCTTTACTTCTTTGCCTGACTGCGCTCCTTCTGCTTGCAAAACAGGAAGCTGTTCTCACTGGCTATTTCTTCTGGAAAGAGCATGGAGGTCCCTCTCGCCCTCTCCTTTAAAACAGAAATAAAAATGGGCAGGGCTTAATCTCCCCTAAGTGGCAGGTTCCTGAGGGGTGTTCCAGGCAGGGGTCAGGTACAGGCTTTGGCCTTGTGCCTCTGCTGGCTTTCTCTGTGCCAGTTCCAGTGCCGTCACTTCACCAAGGAATGGACTAAAGCAGTACTCTCTGTGTTTGGGAAGCCCCTGTCAGAGGCTGCATCATGGAGGCTGAGGGAGAAAAGTGCTCTCAAAGACAAGGAGGTGCACAAAGCCTTGTCTCTTCTTGACTTCACCACTTCTTTTATCTCTCCTCCGTAGCCTCAGAGATAATAGTTTTTTGGAGTATGTGGTAGTTAGTAGTGAAATCAGCAAATGGCCCTTCACTGATTGAGATTGTTTCATTATGAAAGGAAGTGCTCATAGCTTGAAGAAAAAGAGCATTTTCCTTCCCTCCCGCTCGCCCCAACTTCGTCTTATATAAAAGGATGGTGCTGCTGTTAGCTGAGACCAGAAAGAATTCCCCTGTTGTCCTGTGGTAGCCAACCACTACAAGCTGTGAGCGTTTAAATGTTAGAATTAAAAGTTTTAACCCTTGCTTTGTTCAGTGAGCAAATAACTGTGTATGTTTTTTTGTAAGTATGGAAAATTATGGGAATTCCTCTGAGAATAAGTGTATAGACCACTGCGCCAGTCAGTCTCTTCAGAAAAAAACTGACAAGCGTGCTCCTGTCTGCAAGAGATTCCTGGCATTTGTCACAGTTTGAGCCACAAAGATGTCAAATATTTGCCAACAGTTTCCTCAGATGGTTTGGAAAGCTACATCCTTTACATTGCAGTCTTGTTTGTTTGCGGTGTATTTTAGCATACGAAATATGTTGGTTGGGAGTCAAGGGGAGGGAACTGACTAGACTCCCAAATATTAAAAGATTAAAAATAATTGTTTCTCTTAGACTGCTCAGATCAAAATAATAAAGAACAGCTGTAAATCTTAGTATTAGAAGTGGAGCTTTCTGTTGAATAATCATAGCTTGATGTGTCATGTTTTAAACCTGTATGTTCTTTTGGAGCAGAAAGAAGAACTTTCCAATGGGACGTCAGAATATTTTACTGAATCTGCTGAGAACAAGAAGCCTAAGATTAGACTGAGTGAACAAATAAAGCAAGACATCCTGAAAAAAATGTATGCCACTGTTCTTTCTAAGCTTTTGAATTTATAATTGGTAAAATTTGGTTTGGTAGAATCTAGCTCATGTAATCAAATTTTGAATAATATAAACTACTTTACAAAAGATAGTTTTAAATTACCGGAAGATTACTCCTGTAGTGTGGATAAGCACATTAAAATGATTGTTATTGTTTTTTACAGCATGGAGAAAGCTATTACAACCCACACAGATATCACACATAGCACTAGGCAGAGTCAAAACAGGCTGTTTTTCCTTGAATGAAGCTCTGAGCCAAAATAAATATGTGATGCTTGAATCGGGTGAAAAACACTTCACAAATATATTTTTTTGTTAATTTGGAGCATCTGGATCATTGGTCACAATTAAAGAGTGTCCCTGATGGAGTAGATGGGGAGGGTGAGCTGATTAGCTGAACATGTTACTGCTCCTTGTGGTACCGGGATGCCATCCGGTCTTGTGTGAGCTGCCAGCAGCCCCAAATCACATGTGAAATCAGGGATTTGCTGTGAGCCCTGGCAACTTTTCTTTTTACCCATGTTGTCTCATCTGTGTTGTCTTTAGAAATGAGATTAGCTTTGGAGGTATGCCAGCTCTACCTGTTTTGGGTGAGCCCTCTTTGAGAAGAGTCAGATACACTGACCTGGGAACTGCTCGGCAGCAGCCGGGCAGCACAAAGTGATCTCAGCTTGGGGCCATGTCTAGTAACGTGTTTAGACTCAAAATGCAGCTTCAGTACTTGGGCATAAAGTTCATCTTATGGGTTGTGTGAAATCCAGATCCATAGGTAACGCACTGCTGAGGAGTGTTTATGTACTGACACTCCATCAGCTCCCTTGGGATCCCATTTTCCTGTATAATTCCTTTTAGAATATCATTACTTGCATTACCTAAGTCCTTGCCAGATGGATGGGCTTGATACTAGATGAGTAGTGGTTAACTTTAAAGTAATGCTTTGAAATGTCCTGGGAAAAATTCCAGAGGAACATTCTAAAACAGAGATTAGGAACTCTCACAGAGACTCGCTTGCTGCCTCTCCCTGCCTGCCCCCTCTGTCCTGTAGATATGCATTATGCATGTGGATATATGGGAATGGTTTGCAATCATTTAGGCACTTAGGAAGTGCTATTTTATCTAGCCAGTTCAGAAAGGAATTCAATATACTTCTGCTCTGTTGACCTTTAACATCTGTAATGAATCCAGTTCTGCCTCTTGGAAAAGAGTGTGAACTTGCTCCTTCATGGCTTAGTCATTAATAAATAGGGTTCTCCCCTAGCGCAGTGGAAAATCAGATGGATAACGCTTGATATTATCCACACTCGACAAACATTGCTGCTTGTCAAGATGATATACAGGGATTTTTTCCATGTTCAGAAAGAGGGCGGCCTGAGTGGTGTTTCAGAGTAGGAAAAACAGGAGATGGAGGCAGTAAAGGTTCTTTTTTAATTTCATAAACAAAATTCCCTTATATTGCAGTGTGAAGAGGACAAAAC
Source organism: Oriolus oriolus (assembly GCA_013400235.1). NCBI lineage: Eukaryota > Metazoa > Chordata > Aves > Passeriformes > Corvidae > Oriolus > Oriolus oriolus. The sequence goes on from VXBT01002848.1 coordinate 2,170,566, forward strand.
CAAGGAGAAGTAATGCAAGCAAACCTCAAATCAGCAAGGACTCCAAGGACGTGTGTCTTGGCTCGACAGACTCACAGACGGAGAACAAAAAGAACGACTGTCAGACTTCTCTCAGTGCTCGGTCTGATGTGAAACGTAGGAGTCCAGGTCTGCTGAAGGACTGCACAAACACAGCTGAAAGCAGCTTGGAGCTTCCTGCATTAGAGCAGAGAAATGATGTTAATCAGAGACAGCCAGATGATGTTCGCAGCCAGCAAAAACCTCACTCTTTGGAGTGGTTGGAGGCAAGTCTCCTAAGTGAGAACCTTCCTTGCAGCTCTGAGTCAGCACTGCCGGCTCCAAAACAAAGTCAGAGAGTGACCAAAGCATGGGCTCAGCTAAAGACCTGTGGTTCAGAAGAAAAGTTGGAGCATTTCACAAAAGTGTCCTCTGAAGGGACTCCTTTAACTTCTATCAATACAGAAGTGAGCAAGTGTGATGATAATTGTTTGGGTCCATTCCTGGAGGAGAAAACACCCCTTAATTCCAGGTTGTTTTCAAAGCAAGACATGACAAAGACTGTGGCTGACAAGAAATCTTTGACTTTGAGAAAAAACCCCTCCTGGTCTCTTTCTGTGAGCAACACTGGAATGCAGACAAGCCAGAATGAGCCAAGCACAGCCACTGAAGAGTGTCCTGCAGTGCCAGTGTCATGTCTAGAACTGCACCCTGTGTCTTCAGAGAAGCTTTCCCAAAAAAGAAAAAAAGAAGTGGAAAATGGTCTCGGGAAGTTAAAACTGCGAAGGCTTAAGAAGTCAAAATCTGAAATATTACCTTGATAGCACGGGTGGTCAGGCAAGTTTGTGCATAAGCAGAGAGTAGGAAGCAACTCAGAATGATGGAAAATAATACAAATACAAAATCCAAATTAGAGAGCACATTTTAAGAAAATTTAGGTAACTAAGGATCTTAGGCATTTGGAACTGTAATAAAGATAATCCTTTTAAGTCTTTAGGAATTAGACATTATTATTGCACAAATCAGCATCATATTTATAGAAAGGAAGATATCTTATAAAATAATATTTAGTAAGCAAACAGGTAGATTGATACATATTCAGTGCTATTAAAAAGTCCTATCAGCTGGTGACAGCAAAAGTTAAAACCTCTTGTGTGATCTGTTAGCAGCTGCAGTTATTTGGTATGTTGCTTGTTTCTGAACATGTAGTTAATTTTAGTAAAAATTAACCCTTTCTCTATATCAGAAAATTTGTGGTTACTCACATGATCTTTACAACAATAAAGCAAACTGAGGTTATTTCAAATAAATCTTGAACCAGGATTAATAGCTGATGATTTGAGGCCCACTTTTTCAGAGAAGTTTCAAAATAACTATAGTTTCTGCTTGTGTAGTTTTGATATGAACATTTATTTCTAGCCCATGTTGTGGATACAAGTCATCATGCATTTAGTTTTGGGGGGAAATGAAGGTTGTTTTTATATATTTAGATTTATATATTTACACCTGGATGTGCAAACATTGCTCTTGGGTGAAGTTCGTATATAAACATGTGTACACATCTTCATTCATACATGTTTCAAAATCAGGCATTGCTTAATGTGCAAGGGCAACACACTGGTTTTCATGTGTTAGAAATGCCAGAGTTAAATCTTACTGTAAGATCATTTTTAATTTCACAGTGCTTTTTCATACTGCTTTTTAAATTTAAATGCTAATGAGCTAAGGAAATGTACCTTTTTGAATTTCATGCTTATCTTTTCAAAACGTGTAAAATAAATTTATAAGCCATTTTCTTTCATCTTTCTTAAGATCAGTGTGACCACAGACACTGAGTCAGCAGTGCCTTGGCAGCCAGGAGGGCACAGCATCACCAGCCGGGCACAGGAGGGGATGGGGAAGCTGTACGAGGAGCAGCTGTGACCTCTCCTCAAGTGCTGGGAGCAGTTTGGGGCACTACAATATAAATAAGATATAAAGGTATTAGAGAACATCCAGACGGGAGTCCATGAAGATGGTGAAGGGCTTTGAGGGGAAGCTGTACGAGGAGCAGCTGGGGGCACTGGGTCTGTTCATTCTGGAAAAGAGGAGACTGAGGGGAAACCTCACTGCAGTTACCACTTCCTTGTGAGTGGAACAGGAGGTGCAGACACTGGTCTCTTCTCCCTGGGGGCCAGTGACAGGACCTGAGGGAATGGCCTGAAGTTGTGTCAGGGGAGGTTTAGGTTGGATGTTAGAAAAAGATTCTTCCCCCAGAAGGTGGTCAAGCTCTGAACAGGCTCCCCAGGGAAGTGGTCACTGCACCAAGCCTGCAGAGCTCAAGAAGCATTTGAACAACGCTCCCAGGCACAGGTGGGATTGTTGGGGTGTCCTGTGCAGGGCCAGGAGCTGGACTTTGATGATCCTTGTGAGTCCCTTCCAACTCAGCATCTTCTGTGATTCTATGAGTTTTATGTGAAGTAATTTAGAAAAATCTCAGTGACATTTACTTAGGACTGTGGATATACTCATTGAGATTAAGGAGATGATTCACATCCAGGAGCATTAGAGTTGGTGATATAACCCAGGTCCTGATGAGAGTTAGCAGCTCTGCAGCTGACAGCAAGACACTGCTGATTGTACAGCTTCCTCCTGCTGCAAATGATTTCTGCTCTTGCTGCAAATGAAAAAGATTCTGCATGTGTCTGGAGGACATGTTCTCTTTTTTCTTTCAGCTGTTTGGGTGATGTTTCTCAGTGCTTTGCAGTCAGGTTGCTAATCCTTACCCAGCTCCAGGCTCTGCTAAAAGGTCTTTCCCAGTACAAGGCTGCAAAGAACCTGGTTTGGAGGAAGAAGAGCCTGAGGTATGTTCACTGTTGTCTTTTTTATGCACTGGAGATACTGGGCCAGGAAGGGAGTAAAAAGCACCTTTTTGATGGACTTCAAAGAGGTATAGGGATATTTAACTAAGTGTTTATCAGAAAAAATGAGAGTAGTTAGAATAATTTGATAGTTTCTATTTAAGTCTTAATATAGATAACTCAAATATCAGAAACCAGAGGGCAACCACACAGGGTTTTTATCATCCCATACTGTTATTATATATATATTTTTTTTTAACCTTACAATTACCATTTAGTTTTAGTCTTAACTGAATAACATACCTGCCTGCACCCTTTCAAATGAATGTCATACATTTATAGGGGGCTTGGGTAGATTAAACCATTGTTTGTGTAGCTAAGAACACTTGATTTTTCCTTTAGGATATTTTGTTATTTACTTAAAATGCTGTTTTTTCTCCTCTCTGATGCCTGGGAACATCTTCCTTTCAAAACAGTGACTGTGCAACAGTGAGAGATGTAAGGTGATTGAGGGTGTTGGAGCCTGGAGAGTCAGAACAAAGGCAGGTGGACTTTGTCACAAGTCCACAGTAGCATCATTCCTTCTGTCCTTGATAAGTTCTAGGCTCTTTGGAGCTGTGTATTTTTGAGCTCCGTTACTATGAAAAGTGTCTTGGAACCTCTCAAAAATGCAACTATTCAGGGAAAAAGCTTTGAATTCATGGTCATTTCTGGATTTTAGATAGTGTTGCTGCTCAAAGCTGTCTTCTTTTGTCTGTGCAGCAGGACTTTTATACCAGCTTGCCTTTTGCAAACCTGGTGGTGCTTTGGGGTTGCTGGGACACCCAGGCTGTGTCCGTGTCTCTCTCCTCTCTACTTCAAGCCCAGGGTCATCTTCTCAGACTTAGCATTTTTCTTTATCACCCATCCACCTGCACCCAGAGGGCTGGCAGAGGTGTGGTCTCATGTGCTCTTGAACCACAAACCTGATTTCCTAAGTCAGGTTTAGGGGAAAAAAAGGAACTGGAAACTGACCTGGAGTAAAGTTAGCAGTTTGCAAGTCCTGGCCTTCTGTTACCAAATTGCTTCTGTGCAGCATTAGCATACCTTTCTGTAAAAGGAATGAATATTTAAGGTTCTGTTCTCTTCTGAAACTGCCATTGAAGCACAGAAACAGTGTCTTTGGTTCATTTTTTTATCCTAAACCAGCCAGCTTTGATGGGTTATTATTTTTAATGAATCATCTGGTTCATTTGGTCTGTGCTGCTTGCTGATAATGAACAATCCTTTCCTAGTGAAACACTTTCTACTGCATGCAGATGGTTGTTGCCATTATTCTTTACATCAAAGCAGTTAAAAATATTTGTTTAGTGGACTTTTATGGTTAAACACATACCAAAAGCTAGACCAGCCTTTTACATAATCATTTATAAAGAGGAAGCAGCTCATGTGAATTCTCCCTTGCCCAGTGTTGGTCGGTAGGAAGGTTTTAAGTATCCCAAGATCTTGTGGGTACTAAGCTTTGTGCTGGTTCTGGTGTTACCTGCCAGGTAAGCACCCAAACTTCCCTTCCTACAGAAGGTTTTGACCAAGTGAGGTGTTAAGTAGCCTCCAAAGGCATTTGTCTGGTCAGTGTAAACTTCCTTCCCTCTCACTGCTCAGCATGTGGCTGTGTTTTAATTGGCATTTTGTATCATCATCTCATTGGCTTTGAGTGGAAAATGGTTTCTTTCTAAAGAAAAAAAAAATTGAGGAAATATTTTTCTGTTTGTGATTGGAATAAGAAAGATGTGAAATACAGATTCTCCCAGATTGCATGCTATGAGTAGTTATCTCCTTGGCTTTATCAGTACCCAGGGAAAGGTTTTGTTCCCTGTTCAAACAGCTGCAGCAAACAGAGGCAATAGCACTGAGCCTCTTTGCCAGCAGTGGGAAGTGTGGGTTGGCCTCAGAAATTAGCTTTAATAAAAGGCACTCCTCACTTCTTTGCTTTGTGCTTTTTCTCCTTTAATAAACATTAACTGGCTTCCAGTAACCTGAGTGAAGGAGAAGATGTGGGCTGAGGGAACGGCCGCGCATGGAGCCTTTCATCAGAGGGATATCAAAGCGCTTGGCAGCTGAACCTGAGGGAGCTGGAAGTGCTTATTCTGACAGCTGGGGCAGCACTGAGGGAAGCAGTGCTTCCAAGGTAAAGCAAGCTGGTTAAGGAACAGCAAATTCTTTCATCAACTCACACAGGTCCTTTTGTCCACCTGTTTTCCCCAGATAATTAAAATCAAACCTGGTAGTGCATGACCTTGTCCTTTCCACAGTGGCAATAAGGTGACACTTTTAGGTGGGGACTTTTTGTTTGTTTGGTGTTGTCTTATGCTGAGAAATCCTAAAAGTTGTGGAAATGATAGAGTGTCACGAGGCATTTCAGCTGTAACCTGGAAATTGTCCAGGAAATTAGCCACAACTGTCCTGCCTTCTTTACTATCCATTTAAATTATTCCAGAGCTGGGAATCTGTTCCTATGAGAGCTGACAGTGCACCTTTTGTGAATGAGAATTTCAGTGATTTGCTCCCATTCTGTCCAAGTTAAATCCTTTAGTACAGTAGTAGGAATTGGTACTCCAGCTCCATAACTGCCTTGCTTGCTGGCATAATAATGATCTTTCTTATTGATGCATCAGATGTTTAAAGAAAAGTGTCTTGAGCTCTAATTCTAGAGCTGGGCATGCCCCTTTTTAATATTAATATGATCTCATAGTGCTAGAATGAAAGGAATAGAGATTTATTTCTCCACCCTGTAGAGAAACTGGTTGAAACAATTTGCACATCACAGAAGGCGCTCGCTGGCAGATCTGGGCTGGGACTCCGGTCTGACGCCGTCTGATCCCGCATGGCTCTGCTGCTGCCCCAGTGCCAGGGAAGCAGCTGCTGAACCATACAAAGCCTGCACTCCTCTCCTCCTCCTCCCCCTCAGAAACTGGAGTTAATCCTTGCACAGCTATTTTACTGGGTTTTCCCTCTTCTAGGAGCAATCATTGACCTTTGCAAGCAAACTCAGTGGCACTGGCAAACAGTAACCACGATGGCCACTGCTGTCAATGCTGAAAAAAGAGGAAGCCAAAAAATTCTTAAATATACTCAAATATTCTTGTTTCCGTTTGAAAGGGAGGGGGAGGTTACGCAATCACTTCCATCTTCTGCGGAGGAAAAGGCTGAATTTGGTACTTCCCTTGTCAGAACTGCTCGTCTTTGCAGGAACTCCTAAAAACCATGAAGGCTCTGCCTTGTGACTCCACAGATGGCAGGGCAGCACCCTGGATGTGGGATAGCTGGGAGGCAGGGCTGGATTCAGCCCGAGGGCTGGCAGATAAGGAGCAGAATCAGGCAGTCTTCAAGGAGCAGCAGGGAGCATAACCTCGTACATTTTAGCTTGGCAGAGAGCTGATTAGTAACATTAACTCTTGCTGTGCAGGTGTCAGCTGGTGTGAGAACAGGAGGTGTGTCTGTGCAAGGGAAAATGGTTTCACCAGGACGTGACTGGAGATGCAGTCGCACGTTTGGGCCCCAGCCTGGTTCACGTTCCTGGCCTGAGGGGCTTCGGGTCCCAGCGCTCACCAGCTGCCCTTGGCTCCTGTCAGCAATGCCGAGGGAGCCGTTCCCAAGGCTGGCATTCCCGGTGACATGAATATGTTGGTGTGAAGGCTGATGTAACCTGCACCATCAGCACCTTTCTCAGGTACCTCTACGTAAGATGGGCCCTTTCCATGCGGAGGTGCAGAGCTTTGATGTGGCCGTGTTCAGCTCGGGCTGAACCAAACCCAGATTTGGCAGGTTCAATTAGCTGTAGGTAGAGCAAAGCTCAGAGTGCTAAGGGGAGCTATTTTATTTTGTTTTGTTTTGTTTTATTTTATTTTATTTTATTTTATTTTATGTTATGTTATGTTATGTTATGTTATGTTATGTTATGTTATGTTATGTTATGTTATGTTATGTTATTTTACTTTCTTTTATTTTATCTTTAAAGCATCTATGCTTGACTGGCAGCTCAGGAAGCACACATTTTTTATTTCTTAGATGAAGAAGGATCCAAAGATAAAACACACATTAGCAGCAGGAAACTTCTCCTGACTAAACAGAATGTATCTTCCCTGAGTAGTAAAGTGTGAACTGGCAAAGTATTATTTCCACAAAAATAAATGTGCCTTGGTATTCTAAGGGGGAAGCCCTAAACTTTACGTTTCTATTTATCTTCATGGCAACGAAAACCACTTCACAGACCAGCCCCCAGCCTAGTGGTGGATCTGGGCTTTGGGGGACTGTTCTTGTGTTACAGTCATTAGTGTACCATTGAGATAGGAGGACTAATTAAAAATACCATTATGTCAATTGCACAGAATTTTCTGACTGCCCCCTGTACAAATTGCATGATTCTAATTTTCTAACACCATGAGGTAGTGACGGAGTAAGGAAAATCCATGGGGAAATGGAGAAAAGCAGGGGATGTGTGGAGGAGCTCTGCAGTAACAAAACCTCTGCATGGTCCATATAGCACTTTGGAGCACAGGAGGGGCTGGAAGTAAATAAATGAACCCTGGGCTCAAGGCTTTGACACATTTTGAAGCTTGAGGAACCTTTCACTGAGTCTTCAGAGACCTAAACAGCTTTGTCACTAAATTTACATTGTTAAATGATTAAGTCTGTAAATAGAAATAGCCTCAGTAGGTTTTGAAGAATCGTGACAAATACATGTTCCCATACATAGCAAATGCCCGATTTTCATTTAATTACTTTTTGCTTAATAGAAGGCGGACTCTTAAAAATTCCTAAAAATTCAGGTATGTTTGAGCCCTTTGGAAAAGGTAGTTGGTTTCTGTATCACTGAATTTGAGACCCATGTGAACAGTAGACAGCAGGAAGATGGTTAATTCAACATTAGAAGTACGGGAAAGCAGTCAGAGAACAGCCTGGCTTTGCCCTTTGGAGGCAGGTGGAAGATTCTATTATCTTTAAGTGGCTTTTTTGGACGTGACGTGTTTGCTTTATTGCAGATTTAGAAGCCAGGGAACAAAGGGAAATAAATACTCATGGGATTTGTTTGATGAGGAATTATTGAAGTGGTCAGCTGAAGCTAATCTTGTTGACTTCCCCTTCGGGAGGCAGTAAACTAAACAGGCTCCAGTACTTGCCCTGTGTGGTGTGTGAGTGTGAAGAGTAAAAGCAGCACCCAGCCAAAGTAGAGCAGCAACGATGGAAATCTTTTAAAGTGAGTTTAAGAAAAACAAATAGCACTAATTAGATTTTATCAATTTTTTTTGACAGCTGTAAAAAAAGTACAGAAGAAAGTATGTCTCACTCTCAGGTTTTGTTAGCATTCCGTGTATTGTCTTGGTTTGAAAGACAGGTGTCTGCTAAGGAAGGCAGGAGCCTCCCTTGGAATGGAAAATCTAACCCACTTCCCTCCAAATTATTATAATTTTGAAATTAAGGGGCTTTCAGGCAGAGATATGAGAAATAGGAATAACAGTTCTTTACTAATATATATATATATAGCAAGGCAAACAAACAACCACAGCAGCAGCAACAACAAACAGAACCAGAAGCCCGGTGCCAGCCTCTCCCGGCCCCAGGCCCTTTCCCCTTGGGGCAGTTCCGCTCACAGCCGGCAGGGGGCGCTGGTGGCTCCCGGCCGGGCAGGGCGGGTGCGATGGTTCCCCGCGCCTGCAGGGGGCGCTGTGGCGCAAGCACAGCCCTCACGGGGTAATGGCGGCTTGGCCGAGCCGGGAAGGGATGGAAGAAAGGCTTCACAAACCCCCTGGGGCAGCTGATCCCAGTGCCCCAACAGGACCCTCGGGAGCAGCAGGCTGGAACAGCAGGAATGAGTAAAAATCCCAGGTGGTAGATGAGGTGTAAATCAAACTCCACAGCTGTAGTGGGAACCCTGGGACCCCTGGGCAGGCCGGGGGTGCGGAGCTACAGTGTAGTGAAGACTCAGAGCAGTGGCAAAGGAATGGAGGGGACGGGGCAGTGGCGGCCTGGCTCCCAGCAGGGTAGGCAAAAGTGGGCTCCAGATCCTTGGGTTTTTTGCCTGAGGCACCCCAGCAGATGGTGAAAAAGTCCCTCTTTTAGTGAGGTAGGGTGTTAACAAGCTCCCAGTGCAATGGCCACTCCCCCAAGCAGAGCTCCACTCATTGTAGAAGGAGGGCAGCAGAAGGCAGAACCCCTGCCCCCAGAGTGGTGACGAATTCTCCCCACAGCGACAGTAGCTTCCCTCCCCTCCAAACGCCGAAAGAACAAGAGGAGCTAGGGGATGCACCCAACCCTGTTTTCCCAGTCCAAATCTCACGGCATCTCTGCCCTCCAGGAGAAAACCCCAGGTATAAGAGAGTAGCCAGCTGGACCCCTCCCCCGGGCTGTGGCCAGGTCTTTTGTCTCTCTTAAATATCCAGTCGTTATAATCTCTTAGCAACACGTATGGGGGAAAAATTCCTTAAGAGAAAAAACCCAAAAGGATCACTCCTAAAACCCCAACATTATTCATACCGCAGCAATCTGTATATAAAATATCTGTTTATTTACTACAAACAAATACAGATGCGAAGGCCTAACCTTGCAGCAGGTTGGTTTAACTATTTTTCAATGAACTTGTTACACATTTAATTGTTCCTTCAGCTTTGCAGTAGCCCCTTAGCAGAACAACTTTGCAGCTTCATCAGAACATGGTAAAACCAGAGAGCCCCTGAGCCAGCCACCCCCTGCACATAGGTGGGAGGGGCAGCATTAGTTCAGCATTCAAAGCCGTGGTGTTGAATACTTTCAGAGTTTATTTCATGCTTTACAAAGCGTTTTTTGCCCACTAGAAATCAGCATCATCTATGGATCCCTTCCCATCCAGGTCAGCACTTAGGATCTTGCCTAGCTACTTAGATTTGGTTCCTATCTGGGGGCAGCTCATTGGCCCGTGCAGGGTAAACTCGTTGCACAAGTGCAGCCACACCATCCTCTCTCAGGAGAACACCGAGGGACATTAGCCAAGAGGCAGTGAGAACAAGGGACATGCTGCCTTCCAACCTCCTCAACCCCATTTGGAGCCAGAGGGGAACGTGTAATCATCTAACAAAAAACTGACTCCACCAAAGGCAGGGGCAGGTCCTGGAAACCTCCAGCAGCACCTGCCCCTGCTTTTGCACAACTGACTGGCCGGGAGCGCCTCCAAGCTCAATAATCTCCACGCTCTTTTATGTTTTCATACAAAAAATTTAATAAATATTACTTTTCAAGATTTATTGCCAGGAACAACACATCAAAGATGCATTTTCATATAACACTAATATCACAATACAAGGTATCTTCATGATCTCAATGGTTAACCACCGAGATGACTATGTTTATAAGCCTTTTGATCTTAAACATCGTAATAGCACTTTGATTTCCTCAGTTGTTAAGGCGGGCAGTGTAATCTATGGCAAACCTACACAGTGATCTTACTGGACATTCTACTGTTCAAGTATTCAACAACTAGCTTATTAGAATACTCCCTAAATGCAGTAGATTACAAAAAAAGTCAAATCTACAAGTGGTTCAGTATTACATATCCATGGTGAGAAAAAAATAATTAGAATTTACAAAATAAGATTGCTGTGTTTCCAACTTCACACGCTAATTTGATATTCTGAATTACATGCAACCACTCACATTCATCTACATAAAGTAATAGCTCAGTTTTGTTCCCTTAAACTGCTTCTTAGCAGATTATCTGCCTGTCACTCGGTTTTCAAGTCTAAAGCAGCAAAAAAAAATTTCTAGTCTAATTCTCTAAACTGCCTCAGTCAGTACTTACAAATAGTCTTAAAGTGATACTATGGAAGGTGTTTCAAACGTTTGACATTGTACAAAAACCAGCATCAAGGCATGAAAGCCCATCCTATTAAAAATAAACTATTTTAGAACACCTTAGTTTTGGCATATAGGCAACATGTAACAAGAAAATAAATTCAAAATAGAGAAGCCACGAGCTTACAATGCTATCAAAAACCTTCAACTCTAAACACATACATATAAATAAAAAGGAATGATATTTTAAGGCTTATGATTATTAAGTTAATAAATCAAATATACACAGTGATTAATAAAAAAAGAATTATTTACATATCTATACAAACTTCTATTTTTGACACATTTTCCTCTTTAAATTCTTCATTTACCAGCAACTGCTGACAAGTTCCCCCCACCCGCCCCCAACAAAAATACAATAAAAAAATAAATAATAAACTTATTTTTGATAGTTGCTGTGGTTCCGAGCTGCAAAGGCACTTTCAAATACAGAACTAGTTGTACGTCACCATAAAACCAATATACAAAAAACTCAAATTCAATAAATATAAATAAAATGTATTATTCTAAAGAAACTGTATAAATCGGAACATCTGGCAGAAAAAAAAATGAACACTAAGGAAGAGTAATAAGGCTATGTAATACCTTATGGAACGTTTCCATGATGGATCAGCTGCAGCTGAATTTACAGGAGGGCACTTTTGACTAGTTTTGCATAGATGTGAAATGCAGCACTTGGTATTCCAGCCAACCACAGCAACTATCATTGCCAGTGTAAGCCAGCTTGTCCAAACTTAAATTAACACAGGGATTCTAAGTAAATAATAGCCTTAGACTCAAATATTACACAACAGTTTAAGAACTACAAGCTCTTGAGTGCCTTTATAACGATACTCAAAGGCCCTGCATGGCAGTACCCCACCGTCTGCTATACGATGTACTCCATCCGATTTAGGCTTTGTGCACTTTCCAAGTCTCTGTTGTCCTGTTTATTTGTCCAGTTCGGGTGTTTTGTAGGGGTGCTGTTGGGGGGCTTTTCATCTCTGTCTACCAAAGTGTAGGCTGGCTGCTTGGCAAATCGGGCCTTCTGCTGGTGCTTGTCCATGTCGTCCTCCTCCACCTCGGAGTTGTGTGTCCTTATTTTGGCGATTTTAGAGTTTTTGTTTTCATAGTCTTTAATAGGGACAGTATTTGCTCCGTGTTTCTCAATAGGGTTTTTGATCTGGTTCAGCTGCTCCCTTACGTTGTTGGTGGTGTTGTCGTCAGAGGCCGTGTGGGTGTGGCTGCTCTGCTTTCGGCGCTTTTGGATGCACCAGTAAAACACAGTGACCAGGCAACAGATCCAGGCTACTGTCAGGACCGAGCTCAGCAAGGGCACCAGGAAATCTGGAAGAGACAGGAGAGTTAGTCCTACTGCAAACCATAGGGTACACTTCGGGATGTCTACAGAGAAAACAAATCTCAGTTCTTATGCCTTGTTTCTTCACTTATTTCTCCATGAAGAGCACAGAACGGTAGCAGCCCTGTTGCCAGGCTAGGCCATGGGTTTAGAGAACTTTTGGCAAGTTTTTTTAGGGTTTTTAGAAATAAAAAGACAAAGTGTAAAAAGCCTCCCCATTGTTCCTGATAAACAGAGCCAAGAAGCAGAGATTCCAGGTTTTCTACAAGTTTCCAATGTGAGGAAAGCCCCTGCCCCTTGGAAGGGTGTTGCAGTCAGGGCAAGGTACAGGAGTCTGGGGCCAAGGAGCAGCTCACCTGTTTTGTTCTTGGTCGGCCGCCGCTGCACCCTGACTTCGGCGACGGCAGCGATGAGGGTGTTGTTGCCGTCACGCTTACTGACGAGGTCGATGATCTTATCTGTGATGTCTTTGATCGGGTTTTCATCTTCCCTGATATCTTCTGCAGACTGCAGGAGGAGGCACACAATTAACACCAAGCACCACATCAGATGCATGGGGGAACCTGCTATTTATAAACCTTCACAGGCAGTGAAGGCTCTTGCTACTTTTAATAGATGACAAAACAGAAACAAAGCAGTAAGGCCTGCTATGGGCAGAAACTAATAACTCAGAGTTTTTGTCCTCATCCTTAAAAAGACCAAAACCCCACCAAAAAAGCAAGAGTGTAACAGAGGAATGTTTTACTCCCCCTATTACAGCTGCCCCCAGATGCCAGCTTTCAGGTACACACATGTAACCAGAATTCCTTTCCTGTTCTTAAAGGGAATCAGGATGGAAACTAAACCACAAGAAGTGCTGACAAAGCCAGGAATTAAGATTTTGATGAAATCCACATGTTGCACACATATCCAAGCAATTAACTACTAAGAGATTTAAAAATATTCCAGGAATACTTACAATAGCAACATGGATTTCATTATTTGCCAAGTGGGAAGGCTCACAGGTAATATAGATAGAATATTCAACAGAAACATTCTTCAGAATATTCAGATTCCTCAATTCACTGCAAACATGCTCTGTGGTAAGGCCCTGGAGGATACAAAAAAGATGTTGGCTTTTTAAAATACATATGCACACGAACACACAGATATAAGATTTGTTTGGGATTTTTTTTTTTTTGCCCTGAAGAAAGAGTTCTCAAGGGAAAAGGAGGTGGAATTCCCTCCAACTCAGCTTTTGTTCTTCTCTAGTCACAAAAGGATTTAGGCTGCAACGCTGTATTAATCCTCCTCTGCTTTTTGTTTTCTTTGATAATAAGGCAGTATCAGCTTTTCCCTATGGAAAACATCTTTCCATGCTCTGGAAGTGAGTCTGTGTGTGCCACAGCCCAGTGAGCTGCTGTTACTTACTGGGGCCATCATTTCTTTGTTAAAGGTGAAGGTGATGTTGGCACAGTTGTCCTGGTAGTAGGAATCTGAGTTGCATTTGGTCCTCACAGGCTGCTGGTTGGAGGGCCAGCATTCCCCCACGGCAGCACACGGGTGGGTGAAGCAGTGGTCGTCCCGCACAGGGACACAGGCGTGACCAGCAGGGCACTCGCTTGGGCCTTTGCCATGCAGGACACAAGGCCGAGGGCCACACCAAACCTAGAAGAGGATGAATACTGGTAAGAACCCACTGGTTAGAGGACAGAAAATGGTGTAACCCACACCACAGCACAGCTGTACCTTAGAACAGGTGACTTTTCCATTCAGACACTGACAGGTATTGCAGTCGTCATCCCACTTAGTCCCATCCGGCATTACCCGAGCACTGGTAATGCAAGGCCTTCCTGTAACTGAAGAGAGAATTATAAGCTTAAAACAGGGAAAAACCCCTTTTCTAAGTTCATCTAAACTTCCCACTAAGTTTGTGTCTTCAGTGAAGATACCTGCTTTAAAAAACAACAGATAATACACCCCAAAACCAACCCCATACAACCACAAACCCATCAACATGCAATTATACATATCTTGCTACAAGGACCAGCTCTGGCATCTGCAATACCTTCTTGGCATCCTGGACCACTGCGACCCGGGGGGCAAATGCAACGGTACCCGTTAATTTCATCTACACAGGTGGCTCCAAAGGCACAGGGTGAGGACTGGCATTCGTTGATATCTGTGATGGGAAGGAGAGGAAATAGAACAGTTACTCCATAGTATCCTTTTGTTTTGTCAGGAAAAAAGCAAACATAGGATAGAATTGCCTGCTGGAGCTTTATGTTCATTTTCTAGTGTCTACTGGGACATAGATTCCTGCTTGCAGCACCAGTATAACCTCAGAAAAGTCCTTTGACGTTTCTGCTGTGTGGCACTAACAAAGATCAAAACCTGACCCCTGTGGCTACTCGAGCTTTCCAGGGCAAGGACACATTCCTTCCTACACAGACACACTTCCTCTCCTCTGATGTTCTCCAGTTTTGTCCCCCACTAGATTCTTCAACTGATGTCAATGTTAAACCCTTCCCAGCTCTATTGCTGCTGTGAGACTTCTATTCCATGGCTGTTATTAAAAAAAGTGTCCTCCTACCTGTAATTATTATTAAATTACAGGGAAGTGCGTACATCACCTCAGGGCTTGGAGGTGGATTATTAATTGACAAGGTTTTTGGCTGGCACACTTTCATCTCAAGCAGAAGCCTGGGCCACACAAACACACGGGAAGACTGTCCCAAAGGGCATTTTGCCCACTCAGCTGAACCAAGAGGTTTCAACTCCAGCTGAATGACTTTAAATTTCTTTCATTTTCAGTATGATTTCTGCCCTCTCCAAATCTGCTACGGATCCGGGTACGGATAGAGATGACACAAGACATCTATCAATCATCTGATCTACCACTTAACTCAATTAAGATTATTGTCTTGCAACAAGATCCAAGCAAGACAAGAACTGAGGCGGAGAGCCATTGGAACACTTACTGATCCTGCAGTCGGGCCCGGCGAAGCCTGGAGCACACTCACAACGGTACCAGTTCTCTCCATCCACACAGGTGCCACTGTTGTAACTGTGGAGAAAAGGCATTATTACAGACATTAAGAACTGCTACAGATAAAAGGAACCCAGAATTCTAAAAGAACAAAAAAAAGAGCAAAGGATAAACATAGCAAACTTACCAAGGATGAGGACTGCAGTCGTTTGTGTCTGCAAAGCAAAGACAGACAGTATTAAACATGCAGACTTTGGCTAATACAGCTCTACTGGCAGTAAAGAATGATCAAACTTCCCCTAATGCCCAAGATATACTTAGCTCAACTTTTACAAAAATATGCTGAAATTCTCTACTAAATTGATTCCAGGCTCGTACCACAAAATTTGTTAACTACATTGTGGAACACATGTACACAGGAAGAGATCCTTGTAAAGAATCTAATGGGGGGAAAAAAAGTGGAAGCAGACAGAGCTGCTTGTAGAAAAAGAATGCAGGAGAAAACAAGACAACATCTGTCTCCACTTAGCTCATTTGCAACTTTCTCATGCCCAGGTCAAGGCTCTATCACATAAAGTCATTAAAAACAAAGATTCAGGTGATGCTAAAGCCTACATCAAACAAGCTTTCCCTTCTGGTTTCAATCTTGACTCCAAGAGTGACAGGATGAGCTCATGTTCTCATCATGCAACACTCTGGAAGAGTTCAAGCAGAGCTGACTTACTCTGGGTGCACGTGGGTCCTTCCCAGCCCTCCTTGCAGACACAAGTGAAAGAGTCCCCGCTGACTACACAGGTACCACCGTTGTGACAGGGGTTTGGCAGGCAGCTGCTGTTCCTCGCTGTAATACAAACAACATTTGCCGCTCAGTTGTTAGAAAGCCCTCAAGTCTGAGCCAAGAGGAACAGCTGAGGTCAGAGCTGCAGCTCTGCATCTGCTTCCTGGCGATTATGTAGGGTATTTACCTATGTTACAAGTGGCTCCTTCCCATCCTGCAGGACACATGCACTTGAAAGTGTCCCCCTCGTCATAGCATGTTCCCCCGTTGTTGCACGTCGCCTCATCGCACTGGCTGTCACCTGTGGAAAACCCAAACTATCCTTAATACCGGTGCTCTCTTAAGGCAACAAGTTCAAGCAGCCTATCAGAGCATGCCTGCTGTGTTTTGGAAATGCTGAACTTACGGGAGTGGCAAGTTTTTCCTTTCCACCCATTTTTACATTCACAGAAGAAGTCGTTGACCAAGTCTCGGCAAGTTCCTCCATTGTGACAAGGGTTTTTACTGCAGTCATTAATATCTGGATATGTTAAGGAGAGAAAACAGGCTCAGTGGTGTTTACAGAATTGACAAACACAGTGCTTGAAAGGAGCAAAACCCATCCCTAATTTTGGCCTGTCTTTCAATTGTGGATTAAATGCTTAAGTCAGTATTTTAAAGCTTTAAGCACTGTCACAGAGATAAAGACTGTTTCACCACATTTGTCCAGTTTGTTTTCATTTTGTTTGTAATCTTGTTTCAGTAAACAAGCAGTGAAAAGGCCTATTACATAAACTACCCTGATAGTCAGGGGAAGGGAGCAGAGCACTCACTCCTCCTCTGCTCCTGAGACTGACAAAATACAAGTGTGATATGCAGGCAGCCATTCCTAAAGTGGCATCTACTAATGCAAGGGGTTTCTTGCTGGAAGTTATCCAAAAGATAGAGCAGGAAACTGAACAGTGGGAGAGCCACGTTCTAATCCCAGTCCAACTTTGTAATTTGGGCTTAGTTCCAATACAAAAGCTTGGGACTTGGTGGAAAGACCTGGTCCTCCATGGCCTTTGAAGCAGAGTTTATTGACATTGGTCACTGTCATCTTTAAGACAGTACCAGCCGTTCCTTCCCATTGTTTTCCCAAGAGATCTTTCTGTGTGCTGAAGGATGGATAACTTACTCGTTTCACAATATGTTCCTTCCCATCCATCACTACAAATACATTTGTAGGAGTTGATGCCATCAATACAAGTGCCACCATTTCTACAGGGGTTGCTCTCACAGTCATTGATATCTGCAACAGTTGGGAAGAGAGAAGAGGATTATAAAAAGAGAGGAAAAAAAAAAAATCAAACTAGAAGTACAGCTACTAAGAGTCATCATCTTATTGCAGACTCTCTGGTGCTACTTCCATTTCTAATAATACCCTTTGGAAAGGAAGAGTTACAAGCAGGATGAAAAAAAGGTAGAAAACTGCACAAGGTGATGAACCTGTCACTATTAAAAACAAAAAAAAAATTCAGGAGTCCTTAAGATCCACGTTAAACCCCACTATTAACTCCCTCAGACCTTGTATACATAAGGTTTTTAAAAACATACAATTCAAGGCCACAGGGTTCATTACTGTGAACTTTCCCCAAGGCCTAGCAAATTCCACTCTGCCTCACCCAAGAGGGATATGAAAACCTTCAGCAGAGCAGTTCCAAGGTTCACTGAGTTACAATGAAGAAACCTTAAAGGGGTCTGTGAGGGAAGGATGGAATCTTTTTCCAGTAAGACTCGGGGACAGTAAAATACATTCTCATTTTTGCTCTTACTCTCATGACAGTAGGTGCCAGTGAATCCTTTGTTGCATTCACAGGTGAATTTTCCACCCGCTTGGCTCTTGCACTTCCCGTGAGGACCACAGACATTGGAAGAGATGTAGCGAACCCCTTCAGGTGTGCTGTTGGAAGCCACTGCCACGGTGCAGCTGTCAATTACTGCAGAAAAGCAGAGACCAGCATGAGAATTGCCCACATAACCTGATTCCTTAACAGCAACATTTTCACTTCCAGCCATGGATGTTTAGAAGATACTTGTGCCATACAATCATTTTGTTCGGAAAAGACCTTTAAGATCATCGAGTGAAACCATAAACATATGACTGCAAATATGTCTGCTGCTTTAAAGTAACAGCACTCTGCCAACTGTGCATAAAATAATCACAGCATCTTATCTGATGATTGCTGGACCACATCCATGGCCTGGAATAAATGCATCAGGCTGTCTGCTACCTGTGCTTTCTGTCCACATTGACATAAAGCTGTCTTCCAATAGCTGATACTTACAAATATTACTCATCTTTTCACACAAAGAGAGGCCTAAGGCAGAGGGCAAAATTCAGCCCCTTTATATCAGAGCTAATCAAGTGATTCCCTTGCTGGAGCTGCATTAGGGCTTCAGCAAGGGGAGGGGCAGGAACCACTGCCAGACATTCCCATTCACCCGCAAGGCAACACAAACCTTCGCAAGGAGTCGTGCGGCAGTGATCCTTCAGGTGGGAGCAGTTCTTCCCTTCGTAATCCTCAGGGCAGTTACAGAAATAGTCCATGGCAAGATTGAAGCACTGGGCGCCGTTCTGGCACGGATTTGGCTCACAATAATCTATGTCCAGCTGTAAGTAGTGCACAGAGAGGGAAGGGAAATAGGAAGGGGGAGGAAAGGGAGTGAGGGAAAGCTGAGTGAAAGAGGTTTATCATGGCTTTCCCTCACCACGACAGGCTGACATTGCGGAATCTGACCTTTTTATCTGCTGCCTCAAAGAATCATTCATAGCACACACAGTTTAGTCTGACTCGCCACTATTTCGGCAGACAACTCTCGATATTAAACTGCCAGAGTTAATAGTCAGAGCTCCACAAAGCCTGACGTGCAAACCCTGCAGTCTGCTTAACAAAGAATCCTCCGCAGCCTGTCAGGGGTTTGCTGGTTTCTCTCCCCCCAATATATATTAATCAAGCACTTTCTTGGCAGACTGACAGCGATATCAAGTACAACTTTATACTATGCTTCACTGGATGCAAGGCATTCCGCGCTCAGACCCGGAGCGTCGGAACAAACGGCACTGGCTGAGGGCCTGCCTTTCACCCAGCCTTCTTACCTGACAGAGGTTTCCTGAGAAACCAGCGGGACACAGACATTGGAATCCATTGATTTCATCCTGGCAATGACCCCCATTCATGCAAGGGTTACTTGCACATTCATTGATGTCTTTCTCACAGTGATCTCCTGCATAGCCAGGTGAACAGATACACCGATAACCATTAACCAAGTCCTGGGAAAGAACAAAAAAAAGTTTAGAGTTAAGGTTTTTCCTCCCTCTTGATATATTCTTATTAAGAAAAAAATTTTTTAAAAGTTTTAAAAAAAAACCATCTCACTGTGTCCAAACAAGGCAAAAATATTTAGTGGGAAAAAACCATGCATACAGAGACCCAGTCCCAGCTTACATTCTTAATTTCCAGGCAGGATACATTAATCCACAGGTTGAAGGGAAGTGCCTACATTTCCAGTAAGCAGTTTGCACAACCACCAGCCCATTCACTGGTGACACTGGCAGTGAAAATCAGTCATTTATTGAAGTTATATTTATTTTCCCTTACTGTTCTACAGACATATCTCAACATGCTGTAGTATGACATAGGCCCTCCCCTCAACTTAAAGAAATGACAATTTATACCAGCTAATTGCTATTTTCCAAAGTATTTGTGCTTAGACTCAAATGTTTTAGTTACTGCTGCAAGTCTTGGGGAAACCAAAGTAAAACAAGAATGGCTTACTCGACAGGATCCTCCATTCTGACATTGTCCACGACAGTCGTTAATATCTGCAATAAAATTAGCATGGTTAGAAGGCAAAAATATATTTACACTAGATAGAGTTCAGGTCTCTCTGAAACTGCAGCTAGATAAACCTTTTGTCAAGTTTCCTGCATGCCTTCCTTGAGATAAGGTTATTATAATGGGTGGGAAACCTTTCATGATTCTTCTAGGAGAGGCAGTAAAACTTCACATCATTGTTTTAGTCCCTTTATCAGAATATAGCTATGGTACAGGCTAATGACTCTGATAAAATTGTATATTTTCATTCCGTACCAACTACTCCCTTTCTAAAAACATCAACTGCTGGGGCTCTGCCCAGTGTTTAAATCTGAGCTTAGAACTCAGCAGCACATGCACATATGCCCATAGAACTGGCCTTTAATATAAACCCAAGGGTATGGACACTTACTTATATCACAGTTGTGGCCAGACCAGCCAGTAATGCAGTCACAGTAGTAGCTGCCGATCAGGTTCCTGCAGGAGTTGGCGTTCACACACGGCTTGCCCTCACATTCATTCGCATCTGGAAAACCAAGGGGAACATTCAGGGGGGAAGAGAGAAGCCCACGCCCCCAGCAGTTCCTCCAGAGCTAAGAGGAACTTGCAGTGGACGGCAGAGATTAGCGTGACTTGAATGAACAAAAGTCAATCATACATCAGCCTCTCAAGCTCTTTCAGTTTCTCTGCAATTAGAACATACAGGCTACGCTAATTACTTCACAATTACCCAGCCACTCATTAGGAGCAACTTGCCCCCACACAAGCATCTCAGCTGAGCGTTCTGAAGGAGGAATGCTGCAGCCTGGTCATTGGGATGAGTGTGTTGTGTAAAGAATGCAGCCAGCTCATTCTCCGTGAGATCATCCACATTTTGGAGCCCAGCTGTGAACTCCTGGGTCTGGAGGAGTTGACATGGTTGAAGAGATACAGCAACTTTCTCACAGGGTGAAGGGAGAAACATGTGGGGGCGGGACTAGGAGGCACAACACGCACCCTCCCCACTTCAGGGCAGTTCTGGTTTGAAGGATGTTTCTGGTTAACTATTTCCTTCAAGTGCCAGCATGCAGAAGCAAGGTGAGGGAAGCCAAACTACTCTTGGACACTGTCCTAGACCCCAGTCCATTGAGTGTCCTCAATGTGCCAAAATACATCCACAGGCTTCAGAAACATGACTGTAACTAATGCAGGACCATGATCCCTTCTGCATTTATCTTTCTCAGCTCTGGAACAACACTGGATGAAGAGAAAGCAGCTCTTACCTAGCTGGCAGGTTTTGCCAGTCCACTGAGGTGGGCAAATACACTTAAATCCATCAACGAGATCTTGGCAAGTTCCTCCATGACCACAGGGATTTGGAGAACAGTCATCAATATCTGTAATGCAGAGTAAGGAAAGGCTCAGCTACACTCCCAGACTGGCAATGGCAGTAAGTGACAAGTTTGATAATGGGTTGTTGCTACTCAGGGTTTTCCCTGAGCAACAGAAAGGCAACAGGACTTCTATTTGGAATTTCTAGGTCATCTCTGATTTCAGCAAAAGCTTCCTTTAAAAATTGGAGTAATGTGAAAAAGGAGTTCAAAGCATGGGAGAAAATTTTAGCCTTTTGGCCTTTTTACAAGTGGAAGTCATATTTTGATCCAGCAAATCCCTCTAAAAAGCATTTTAAATAACATGCCAGAATGCCACAAAAATTCAGCATTCTGCTTCTTTCAAGATGATTTTGGCTATTCTTGCCCCTGGTAGTTGACAAAAACCTTGGTACAAGCAAAGGGGAAGAGACTACACAGGGGTATATATGGCTGCCAGGAACCAATGCTCAGGCTGGGAAAGGTTAAGTAGTCTGCCCTGTAAGTTTATGAGGGATTAGAATGCCTGATCAAAACCAGCAAACTGGCACATTTTTAATAAACACTGAAAAGGACTCACTGTCAGTGCAAGTTGGTCCAGCCCAGCCAGGAGCGCATACACATTCAAATCCTGTGGATGTCTCGAGGCAGCTTCCCCCGTTGTGGCAAGGGTCAGACAGGCAGGCGTGCTCTGCTGCACAGGGACAGAAGGACATCATGGCAGCGGCTACAGCAATGCCACCAGAGCCACCCCTGCTCCCTCCACATGCTTTTGCTCCGGACACCCCATCATTTCTCTTGCTGCACTGTGCCCTGCAAGAACCAGGAATTTCCTGGAAGTCTCCTTCCATGCTAACCCCATCAGCACACCGACTGGCACCTGCTGCAGTCACAGCCAGACAGAGTGGCTTGGAGTGACCTCCCCAGTGAGCAGAAGGCTGATGTTCAGAGACACCAAACATTCATGATGAAGCATGAACAGGAAAGGCTGGATCTTTGTATCCAGTCCTGACTGGGTGCACTAGAAATGGAGTTTTCCTCAATCTCAAAGCGTATCCAAAACCAGCTACTAAAAGCTGGCAAGAGTTAACGGTCAGGTGGCAGCTGAGCAGCTGCATCCAACACTTACCAATTTCACAGTTCTGTCCTGAGTACCCCTCAGGGCAGGAACATTGGTATTTGTCAGGGCCAGTGTTGCTGCAGGTGCCACCATTCAAACAGGGCGGGTGGGTTCCACAGTAGTTCAGATCTGCAAGAGGGGAGGAGCATTAAAGCCACAGCTGGAAAGCACCAGGAACATCACCATGTGCTTTGTGTTCTGTTATCCCAGAGCCTTTACAGAATGCATCCCCACACAGGAGTGGGACAGGACAGGGATAAGCTAAGGACAGATGCTGACCATGCCAGAACAGCAGTGGGTTCAAGGCCAAGCAGCTGCGGGCCAGCACGCTCCCAGCGCATTTCAGGAGCTCGCTCAGCCCCGCGTGCACTCCCTCGGTGCAAAGTCTGCCAGCGCTGACATTCAAGTGTTCCATGGCCCTCTGGGATTAGCATACCTTTGTCACAGAGCTGACCACCCCAGTTGGTTTCACAGAGGCACTGCCATGGTTCAATGCAAGTGCCATGGACACATCCCGGGTGTGGAATGCACTTATCACAGTACTGGCCTTGCCATCCGTACTGACACCTTCAGTTAAAGAGCAAAAAAAGGGAAAAAAAAAATCAGAACAGGGAAACAAACCAAACTACATCCTAACTGCTGTCTGTAGATACGAGTGTGCAACTCCAAAGCTTGAAGAAAGGCTGGGGAAGTGGGGGAGAAGGGCAGGATGAGGGGAGGGGAGAGGCTATCCAAGGATTGTTTGATGGTTTCTTGTAAACAAACATTTTGGTAGTTTTGCCAAGGTCTCTGTAGCCGGCCTCCTCACAAAAGAATAACTGTTCTGAGAAAACCAGCATGAGGCCATTCAGCACAATAATACTCTTTTGGAGCCTCATATAAATGTGGCAGAGAGGGTGGGTGTGCACTACAAATCAATCTCTGGACTTTGACAGGGTGCTTTATAAATTGAGGGGGGAAGAAAAAGTCAGTGGAAACAATAGTTATCCAGAGATCCTCATGAATACAAGGTTCCAGGCATTTCAGCCATGCTGGGTTTGCAGGAAGACAAACAAAACCATAACCACCAACTCTTGGGCCCTCTGCAAAGCAGTAGCAAAACATGAGGAGTTCCCTGCTCTATCAGAAGCCAACCTTATTCTGGACAGAGACATGCACACAGCCAGTATGGACTGGGTCACAGTCAGGGATGGAAGAAAGCAGCACATCAGGATTTTTACACATGTTCAAAGATCAGCTGTTGGTATGTTTCTAAGTTTGATTTATGTTAATAACCTCTTTTCAGGGAATAACTAAATCATGTCCAATTCTGAGAAACACTGATGTCTGAGGAAGAATTTATCACTATTTGAATTCTTTATTGTTGTTATCAATGAGCTACCTGAATTCTCTACTTAAAAGGAAGATGTTCTTTTAAAGTAAAGCTCCCTTAAGGGAGAGCTTATTTTGGCTTTCATTTAGTCCTCACTAGCAAGACAGATCAAGGATCCTTCAAATTAAAGTGGATCTATAGATAAAAACAAGCAAAACAAGTTGAAAATGAAAAGCAAGCCTTGTTGAGGTACTGTATTTCATTAACAGATCCTGAGAGTAATTGATCAGCAGCAATTATGCACTAAGCTGTCACTAAATTATGAAAACAAACGTCAGCTCTACAGAAGTCAGCTAAGCTTTCTATTTGTAAAACCCCCCACCATTCTTCTGCTGGCAATTTCTTCTCATGGGAAAAAGCCAGAAGGATCTATCCACTGGATAATCACACACAGCCAGTGGTAAGTCTGACTTCCCTTCTAAAAATCTCAGGTGACAAACTGCATCCTAATTAACTCTTTTCCTTTAATAGCTATTACAATAGCAGCCTTTTCAAAGTCAATGGGAAATTCTTATTAGTTTTTGTGTTAAAAAAAGCCAATCAGTGCAAAGAACATGAAAAAAAGCCAGATAAGGCAAAACAACCTCTCTCAAGTGGCTCTTGGAAAATCCTTCTGTATAGGGCATATAAAGAGAATGCACAAAGATCAGAATTTAGGACCATACCCTTTTAATCTGTATTGCATTCAAGGCAACTTGTCTGTGAGCTTGCACACAAGCCAAACTAAGGGACCTCACCTGCAAAAGCAGGTATCCAAATTGACGATTCTACTCCTTTCTGTCAAATCAAAGTGGTGGTAGGTTTTGTTTTCTTTAGAACAAGTGCAAAGAAAGCAAAATAATTAAAAAAAAAACCCATACCACACAGAAAAAAAAAAATCACGAGCTTTAGAGCCAAAGGTACTACTTCAAACATCAGCTTCAAAACATAACAAAACTGGATAAAGCTATGAGCATTTAGGAAAAAAAAGCGAGATATCAATTCCAGAAAAGGATTCACAGCAGTAACTCATGTTTAATAATATGTATGCAGCAGTTTCTCATGAGAAATTTAAAGTTAACTTTCCTGGTATAGTGATTCATGAGTAAAAATGGTTCAGTTGGCTGGCCTGCATTGAAGAAAGTGACTGGCAGCGAAAGGGAAAAGGCTATTTTAGGAACGTTTGCAAGTTGTCTGTTGTACCAGAACGCAGAGCAGTTTCTGCTCGGATGTTATTTTTAAACCCTGTTGCATTTGTAGCATACAGGCTATATGACTCATCAAAACTTAAAAGAAAATAAAATCTTGTTTCTGTGTTCACTTTAAAGATAGTGGTCTAACTTGGCAAGCACAAGTTATCTGAAAGCACCAGAAGGACAGCATTGTTTCAAGACTATGCAAATCAAGTGTGGGAAAGTTGCACCTTAAGTAAATAAGAGCACTAGTGCATGTCTGGGCAGTGAGTGGGAGGCAAGAGACTTAGAAAGAGAAAGGGAAGAAAAAAAAATCTGGAAACAAAGCCTGTTGTTCTGACTGGGAGACAGCAACCCCTACAAGGCATGTTTATTCTGATGACAGAAGCACAAATCACTGGGAGCCCTGATATGCTCCTCTCAGCATCTGGCCCCCCAATACTTCCTACTGCTTGTTAGGCTTTTCTTAAATTAAAAAAAGATTTAGATTTGATGTTCTGGGGGTTAACCAACTTATATCAGTGCTGCTAAATATTAAAATCACAGGACAACAGTCCATCCTGAGGCTGGACTTTTACTTTGCCGTGGTTCTGTGAGGATGAGAGGTTACTTCCCACCTCACTTTCAGAAGGATCGTTGGCTTTTTTTTGTTGTTGTTTTGAAGCATGAATTACAGAAGTAGAAAAAATGAATGAGCCACTATGGCTATTTAGGTTGAATTCTTATAGAACAGTCTGTCAGACACTCCAGATGTAGTTCCTGTTGGAACTCTAGCTCATCAAGCAGTCCACTTCATGCAGAGGTTTCCAGCACCAGAGAATCCACCAATACACTCATCAGGCAGAAAAATTATTTTCTATTCCTTCAGACTTCTGAGTCTTATTCATGAATACCCAGACTTCACTTTTAACCATTCCTACCCAGGATCAATATCAACATTTTGTAACCTCAGAAGCTCTCAGTTGTAAACAGAAATGGTAAAGGGTTACATGCAGCAACTTGGAACTGGTCTGTTGACAAAGAATATCCACATTTAATATCCACTACCCCTCTAAGGGTAAGGGACAAAACTTCCCTGTGCTGTAAGTATACGCTGCATATTTTAAGGCATTCCAAATATTTAATTGTTGTGTTATGGATAAAATCTGCTTTCCGTTGTCTCCTTGCCAGGACAGAAGGGACTTCAAAGCACAGCAACTAAATTCGGCATTCATCAGAGCCCACTGACAAGATTTCATCCCAGCCATTAACCTCTCAGCACTCGGAGCCAGGCTCACAATGGGAAAGGAACCCAGAGATTTAACTAATCCCATTCTAAAGAATGCTTGACTTTTGCCTACTGATGGAAGAAATCAGAGGGTGGGAGGGAAGAAGGGGGAAACAGTGAAAGGGAGAAGAAGAGAGAAAAGCCACACTGTACTTCAAGCTTGGAATTGAAAAAGCCTATTAATCAGGCTGTTGGAAAAAACATACCCACCAAACATTTGCACTATTTATGCAGAAACAATTAGTTAGTGCTCATTAGGCAGCATTCACACGATTTATCCCACACTCCCCCTCTCCCTCAGTGCCACCATTTCACAAACCAAAAGCTTCTTGAAATTATCAGTGCATTAAAAGCCTGCTCCCCCCTTATTCTGGGCAAGTCAGCATGAAAAATGTGTCTTGGTCAAAACCACAACTTCCAAAACACCCTCCCTCCCTCCCCAGTCCTATTGTGTTTAGCATCACTTGTTTAATTAGTTGGGGAGGGGTGGGGGGAAAGCAAGGAGGGATAGGAAGCATTTACCTGCACTCTCCTGGAATTGTGCAAGAACCATGCTTGGGGCTACATCCCTGACGACAAATAGCTGTTAAAACAACAAAAAAGAAGAGTATCAGCATGCCGCCCACTTCCGGCACCTTCACACTCGTGGGAATGTTTTAATCTCTAACCAGCATTGTAATCCTGCTAAATCCTAGGTTTTAACAAGTCTACCAGAAGGAAAACCAAGGTAGGTGACTCCCTGAGACAGGAAATCTATCAGCTTTTCCTTTCTATAAGAAATCTATTCCTCTGGCTTTGCAGAGGAATCATCCCTAGTGCTGTTCAAAGAGCTGTTTTTATGTGGGAGAAACCATCTTGCCTTGGAGTCTACAGATTTCCTTTCTGTGTCTTTTGCAGGTGATGTGGGCCACTCTCCCTGGCTTTACACCTAATTCAAAGCAACTTGTAACTACTCTGGATTTAGTTTTGGCTGTATCTCTGAACAGACAGGATATCAAGATGAGCAACAATTCAAATTGCAGGTAAACTCAGTCATTAAGACAGGCTGATAATCTGTTCCTAAGTCCTGCTTTCTCCTTCCCCAATTACCTAGGTAGTAGCCATTCCCTAATAAACACGTTGAACATGATCTCAGGTAGAACAAACAAGCCTGGGACTTTTCAAACACCAAAGCTTTACACTTGCCAGGTCAGCTTTAAAACAAGTCTCTCCTTCCTGCTTGTCTTGAAGTTCTGCACCAAAGGGGAAATCCTTTTTGAAGTCAGCAGCAGAATTCCCATTGAAGTCAGTGGGCTGGGTTTTCTTCCCAAGGGCAAAGATGCGGATAATCAGAGCAAGAACACATCTGCTAAGTGCCCAGCACTCCGCAGACCTCTCCAAGACTTTAACACAAGGCAGAAACTACTCTTCTCCTGCCCCCACTTCTCTGTATAAAGAGCTGGTCACCGTCCCATCAGTCCTTAGCCCCCTGTCTACACAATCTGACCACTGAATGCAACCTGGATACGATGCCTTCAAATCTCTCAGTCCCACCGGTCCCTTGCAGGTTGAGCATCTGTCACAAACCTTTGTTGCACTCTGGTCCCATCCAGCCTTCCAAGCAGGTCTTGTTGCCGTTCTGGTCACAGGTGTGGTGAGTGAAGAAGTCATCTCTCGGTCGACAGAACTTGTTGCAGCCAAAGCCGTAGTAATGTTCTGCACAGGTCACACGGATTTGGTACTCAAAGTGGGCAACCCCTGTGCTGTGTTTCAGAGTCTGCCACTGGCGGCTGGGATTGATCATGCCGGAGTGGGAAGCCTTCTCAATAATGCGATCGGGGTCTGCAAGGCACAAGAGATGTCAGAGTTAAAACTTCGTTTAGGTCTCGTCATTAACTCCCACATCACAGCTCTCCAGCTTCACAGGCAAGACTCTCTGAGGCAGCCAGCTGGTTTTATTAATTTTCTGTTTTAGACAGTCAGATAAGGCTGCCCTGGAGCTACAAACCATTAACTGAAACACACATGCAGCATTATCAAACAGAACAAAGCTTGAAATCAAAAGGGACTGTTCAGTTACTGCCAATCACTCATCCCTTTTGCAGTGTAAGGGCATCCACTAAGAATTCATACAGTTCATGACTAAAAAAATTCAGCCGCTTTTACTTTCAGCTCCAACAGACTGGTACAAAATGTGTTTTCCCCTGTTTCTCCATTAACGGCACTAGTTTTGTTTTCAACTGGAGCATTTACAAAAACAACATACTACAATAACCTAATAAAGCCATGTCTACAGACTGAACCCAGGCACTGTAACAGGTCTGCAGCCTTTTCCTTGTGTGCAAACACTAAATTGAAAACTACCAACTCCAGCAGTCAGATGACATCAGCAATCTCACCAGATTTTGGCTGAGAAATACCATGGAAGTTCTGTCTTCAGATGGCAGCTGAGAGTACAAAGTCAAGACTACCAGAGCTCAAAGCAGAAGACTCAATCTACTGCATATATGCGCTATAGATCCCCTTCCTCTCTACAAAGCATTTCAAAGTTTAGGTTTGCACTTGACATTTAGTTCTAGCAAAAGTTTTCTGGCTTTCAGAGCCATACAACTGTCTAAATTACAGCTTGAAATAATAATATTTCACATTTGCTTGGAACATTGTATATATCTGTGGTATTTCACTTTGTAGTCCAGGTCTTGTGACTTAAACGATCTGACACTGCCTTACGACCTGCTGCGACCCAGCACTTGACTGCTGAGTGAAAGTTTATCGTAAAACAGCCAAAATATCCTCGCAGACAGAGTTCAAAACCAACAATGAGTACACGGGAGCATAAGCCAGCGACAGGAGAATTTTAGGTAGGAAGGCAGTTTGCCAATGCTGTGTTAGCAGCGTGTGAAGTACTGGCACCTCTGAGTGTTAAGAATTAAAATGTACTGATGTGCTGCTTATTCTTCCAACAGCTACAAAAGAACCTTTTGGGATTTTACATAAGGCATTTACATAGTTGAAGACTAATGAAGTCGCTACTAAAGCCTTAAGATGACACATGGGCAGTTTTTAATCTAAAATGCTTTTAAACGTATTGCTAAGGACCTTTGATTTGCAGCTTTCAAAAAAGAACTTCCCAACAGGCTTCTCAAGCCTCAGATATCCATTATGGATCCACCACTGGGTCCTGCCTGCTTGTCTGCAGTTTGGAATAAAGTCAAAGCTCTTACTGCACAACCACACAAGAGTGTCAGTACTCAGACATTGTGAGCATTTGCCCATTTTTGGAGGTATTTCTGACTTGAGACTACAGCATTCATTAGGTGTTTACAGTGTGAAATGAAGGGCAACAACTTCTTATTCACCTTCTGGTATTTCTGGTTCTATAATATTTTCCATTTCAATCAGTTTTTATTATTCATTGGCACTAAGCCCCCAACCCCACAACTATGTGTCAGACTTTCAAATGCATGCAGGCCTTTATTAATTTAAATCCCATTCACAGGTAATGTGGATGCCTAAGGACCTTTCCGTACTGGTACATCCAGAGCAATATCATGTGCTGTGCAGGTGTAAGGCTCTTAGATCTCATCAGCAAGGTTATTGACTAATTCTAAGAGGTACTTAAGCAGATGCATATCTGCTCGTCTTGAATGGGGCTAGTCTAGCAATTATAGTTCCACTCATGCGTGCTGGAGATGGCTCTGCTGCACTTGCCAAGATTATACTCCATCCACAGCACAGCTGGAAAGCAAAGGCACTTCCCCAAACACCAAGTGTGCATAAAGACATCCTGCTCCTTGTGAGTAAAACAACTTTATCCTCTCCTGTAAGTGGCAGAAGAAAAGGAGAATGACACTCAATTTAGTTTTGCAAACCAGCCCCCCACCTCCACCCCCACACTCATTCTTGCTTTTCCAGCCTTTTCCTGTTCCCTACTGGGAACATACCACTGACAGTAATTTCAGAGCTTGGCACCAGAAAGGGAATTGCCTTGGAAAAGTGATCTTTCCTTTTGCCTCTGATCTATCATTCTTCTCCTATCTGCCAGCTCATTACGAAGCTTGTCCTTGCTGTTTGTCTATGATCTCTCACTCCAGCCATCAGCTCTTTGGAGACCTTAACCACAGGCTGAACTCAAATAGAAACACCCTTTTAAGTCTACTGGACTTCATTTTTTTGCAGGGGCTCAGATGAAACCCAGCTGCAGTTTCACTCCAGATCATGGATAAAATGTCTTCCACTGGATACACATTTTAAAACTACCCCCATCCACTTATATTCAAGTATGGTCTCACAGGTTTAAGCTCCCTTTCCATTAGCCATCACCCAGAGTTTTCACAATGAAGCGCTGGCATGTTCCTTCTTGTACAAAACTCCTCCACCCTTGCCTATTCCCACCTGTCAGTGTGCACTTACACAAGGGTGCTGACCCAGACTCCAGGGGAGGCATTGCAACAACTCTGCCGTTCTTAGCCCGCACCAACCACGGCTTCAGTTTTAGAGGAAGCAATCCCAACACAGCAGAATGGCTAAGTAAATAAAAAGCAGCAGTGGGCCAGGCTTGAGACAAAGGAATCTTCTGAACTCCCCTGCCTCCATCTGACTCAGAACCCCATGCTTTGATAGAAAGGTTAGAGGAAGCATTAACCCATTAGAAATTGATGAAGTGGAAGAGAGAGGCTTTCTGTGCATCTCGAGCTTCCGCTTGCAATTCGCTGTCAGAGACTCTGTTGGTTTTATTCACTTCTTGTGGCTACACTTCAAAGCTATAAATATCTCGTTTTTATTCAGTGGGCAACTGTATCAAAGGTTTTAGACACAGGGAAATGAGCTATTTTGACTGCCCACCTTTGCCTTTCAGTGCTCCAATGTCTGGAAATTATAACTATGCAGCATCAGGAAGCAAAAACAACAACAGAAAAAGCCCAGACTTCTCTGAGCAGTTTGGGTGGCCAAGGACAGCACAGTTATTTTTGAAAGTCTTTGTTTCAGACAACTTCCAGCTATGGCTTGGTTTACATTGTGCTGAAGTCTCTTATGCCCGCCTGGAATTCACATGCAACTGATACCAGTAATTTACAATAGCTCTTTGACATAGTTTGAGATGCAATGTCAGCCCATTAGCTTTATGTATGAAGCAACAGTAGCAAGATGGCAACCAGACAAGAAGCAGAGTAAGAAAACCATTTGAGTTGAATCTTGGCTCCAACAAAGCACAATTCTCATCAACTTCAACAGGGCCAGAATTTAACTGCAAGCCACTCTTGGAAGTGAGACAAGAGAGAGTATGTGGTAAAGGCAACGTAGGAGGAGTGGAATGCAGAGGGGGGAAGGAAGCATCCACTCCAGGATCTTCTAACAACTGCATTGATCAGAGGATGCTTTCAAAGCTATTGAACAGTCACACAAGGCCTACTAAACCCACTTTTATTGTTGAGAGCTCTCACAGGGCCCTCACAATTCAGTGGCAATTAGGGCAAAAGAAAATCCTGGACATCAAAAAACCCCACTCTTCACATTATATGATGACAATTGTTTAGTTCTAATTGTTTTCTGAACTAGTTCTTCAAGCCTTACTCTTCAGCTCTGGGAAAGCTGACTAAGTCAAGCCATGCAGCACACAAAGGAAAAGTTTTGTGCAGTGCAGTGACTGAAGTGACCCACAGATGGATAAGTGACAGCAAAGCTAGAGCAGGAATGCAGATCAGGAACATATGCAAGAACATGTCTGCACTTGGTCAAATGCACTGCTGAGAAATGAGGCAATTTTGTCTGAAGACAACTGTACTTCCAGAACATGAAAGCAAAGAAAGGGTTCATTGTGTAGCTTTGGAAATGCAGTTGTTTCATGAAAAAAGATGAGCTCTAATAATAGTAAAAGTGGCAGAGACTCAGTCTTAAAAAACTCTCAGATCCTACTATAAACAAGACTTTCATTTTGAATTCAGGCATCTTCCATTTTTAATACAACACTGCTGCTGCAGCATCTACTTTCTTCTCCTCCATAGAACACTCTATATCCAAGAAATCCCCCTGCCACTGCTCCATGACTGTGCTGGGATAGGGCCCGAAATCACAGGTACTGCAACACTGCTGAATGAGGCTGGTTGTGGCTATCCTTGACAGGCCACATGCTTCATCTCAAGGGACAACTGTTTTTCTGGAACGAAGAATTAATAGGACATCCCATGTATATTTTAAAAAATATAAGGAGCAGATCTGCGCAGAGAAGTTCCCAAGCCGTGCACTCTTCAATAATTAAAACATAAAAGCACAGCACTGTGCACACTTCTACAAGGCCTTTCTCTCCTGAGGCATGAAGCCCACTTCATTCCTGCATGGCTGCCACCTTGGCATTCCAAAGCAGACTGCAATAAGCTGCTGTAAGATTTCTGTAAGATGGACCACAGTGCTGCTGCTTCCTAGCTGTAGGAAAAGGCCTGTTGTGTCAACAAAAGCTTTATGAGTTCAGATTCACACTCTGTCCTGTGGCTTTTACCACACACACTGTTAAAGCCCTAGGTTAAAACAGAGCTAATTTTGCCCACCTCCTTCAGTAACAGTGGGCAAAAAGCAGAACAGCTCACGTGCCAAGAGACCCTGTAGAGCTTCCTCTAGCCACAGGAAAAGCTTAGCAGAATGTTTCTGAAACCAACCAAAGACATTCCAGGAGAAAGACCCCCACCCTTGATTTCCAGCCAGCTCTACCAGGTGGTGTCTGGTAAATATTTTTTCAGCCCCTGCATATAAACCCCCAGACATCCAACTCCCAAGGAAGAGCTTGTAGTCACTCCTGTTTCTCATCTACAGTCATTAGATGGTATTGATATCAAGTCTTATGCAGATTTTAAGTTTTTGTCTTTTTTTAAAGCAGTACATTCAGTTTTGAGAAGTACTTAGTTTATAGACAGGTCTCAGGTGAACAAGACTTAGGCTTCTGAATATTACTCCTAATTAAAAAGAACAAAATAAGACCAAAAAAACCAAACAAAGAAGCCTGAAGAAATCCCTTGGCTTTTACTCTCCCAAAGGAGAAAGAAGGAATTAACAGCATCTATTTTTAGGCATCAAACTGCTGGTGTCTAGGTGAGCGAGCTACTCATCCTCTGCAGGCAATGTGAGCGAGACAGGCTGCTGCAGAGCCTGGAAGAATTGCTCCAAATTGTTTGGGGGAGAGCTTTTCCCTCTCCTCGTGCTCTAACTCACAGCAGGCTGGTGAGGCTCCCAGAGGCCTTTCAGTGCCTGGGACACAGCGGTGTCAGAACTAAATAAGCTAGTAGAAGGAATACTTACTCGTGGAGTTATCATTGTAATCCCACGCCTCAACAAGCAATGTGTAGGATCTCTGCAAAAGAGAAACAGGAGTTAGTTTCACAGCCACACATGACTAAGGGAAAAAAAAAAACCTGACAACAATTTTAATTAGAAAGAAAAATTCTGGTCTCTGCCGCAAAGAGGAATACTTGAAAATGGAAATAGGTAAAAGATTATGCTTGAGACAAACATGATCTTCTTGAAACCTTGTAAGCTACCTTATCCAGTCTGACTTAGAAGACCTTTCACCTTGGATAGCTCATCTTTGTCATCATTAAAGCATCTTATGTACTTAACCAGGAAGTACAGCCTTGGACACTGCCCTGCAGCCGAAATAAAGCGTGTGTGGAACAACTGCACATGGAAGACAGAAAGCACAGGGACAGCACAGCAGCATCAAAAAACCCAAAACCAAACCCCCGCTCTCAAAAACTGCTTCAAAAGAATTTTAGTTACAGAAAAATAGTCTTGCTGTCCCTTCCCCCAGCCATCCTGAAAGCAAGAAGTGTTGCTAAGATTACTGAGCCCTGCCTTGACAGCGCAATCTCCAGGGACTTTGCTTTTCAGCACCCCCTTTGAAAGCTTTGTCTGCGTGAGGGCCATCGCAGCTCCCACAAGTATCAGGTAACGGAGGGAAGAACTGATGGATATGGGAAGGGGGTGGGGTGAGAGAGAAGCATTGTAAAACAAAGGCTAAGATCAGCCTCTTTGGAAGAGCAGGGAAAGGGAAGCCGCACTATCCACCCCGAGTCACTTCTGCAGATGCTCGAAGCTGCCAATGAGCTCCGTAGCACTCCAGCAATAATAATCATAAGCATAAACTGACTGAAGTGACTCCATGGGTTGGAAAGATGCCAGCTATTACATCTAAGCCACCTTTATCTTCAATCCTAACTTGAGAACAAGACCCATTAAAACATCTTCTCCTCCTCCAGATAATATTATCCAGGCTGTATCTTTCAAAATTGCCATTTAGCCAGCCATATCCAAACTTACACAATGATTAAAAACCAAAACAAAACACCTCCTCTCCAGAAGGAGAAAAAACAGAAAAAGCTGAGGAAAAATAAGCAAAAAATATGAGTTGCAAAGGAAAATATAATAATAACTACAGATAAGGCAATAAATGTAACATCCTTCTGCAGAGTAGAACTACAATAGTACAAATAAAAACTGTCAAGAGTTCTGATGCTTTGCCATAGCAGCTGTGCACTGCAGGGTTTATTTCTCCTCAACTGCATCCATGCTCAGTCACAGGCTGCTCATTTGTGGTCTGCAGCGCTTTGCACCCTCTCTGTAACAGAGGCCAAAATGCAGTTCCGAGAGTGAGCTGCTACAAGGTGCAAGGGGGTAAGGCAGACCTCAGATTCCTGAAGAGGAGAGGAAACAAAAAAGGAGGGGGAAAAAAAAAAAAAAAGAGAGAACAAGAGTTGGAGCAGACTGCTTTCTCACGACTGGACACAGCATGAGCCTCTGAATGAAAACCCAGTTTGTGATGGACACCGGCTTGCTGTATAGCCTAAATATGTTTCATATTCAAAGCAGACCAGGATTCCATTCCGTTCACTGATAACTGTGGGAAAATGCTTCCAAAAGTAAGCAGAGCTGGGCAGGCTAAGACATGCACCCAAATTTCTATGCAGAGGTTCCACTGACCCAAATCATTTTTGGTTAATATTTCATGAAAAGTTACATGTTACTTGTTTCTACTCTAGACCAAGTCTGACAACTTGAACGAAACTCTGAAAATAAAATAAATCTAAGCGCAACTCGATCATCTAACACTGCTTACAACAGATTTAAGAAGTCTTTGCACAAGTCAGTGGTTAAAAAAAAAAAAAAAGAAAGAACCAAAACAAACAAACAAAACCAGAATAGAACTCCTGAGCCATATTACAGATGCAGATTGCACTATCTTGGGTGCCTCCTCACTGGCTTAATTACCAACATTAAGCAGCACAAGCTCAACATGTTACTGCAAGTTTGAAAAAAAATATTATGATATAGAGAATGAATTATGGCAACTAGCACTACTTCCAATAAAGTTAAGGATGTTTTCCTTTCGGCCTTGCATAATTGTTTGGGAAGATATTTTGTCTAAACTCATAGCAACAGTTCCCTGCTGGTTCTCAGGACTGTTTACCAACACACCTAGCCCTTAAGGAAAGGAAAGGCTGAATCCTAGCTGTGAGTGCTACTGTTGCTAGATACTTGTGTGACCACTTTGCACTACCACATAGGAGTTTGTTAAAAGAGAGGAGATGCTTCTGCTTAACTGGATGGAAACAAAATGCAGGGGGGACAGACCTACCCTGGCAATTCCCTTGTTTCTAGGTGCCCCCTCTCATCTCATCAGAATATTTAAAATGAAGAATCCCTCTCCTGAAAAGGCATGATACAACGAATGGCATTTGACTGCTTGGCTCTGTCCCTCCCACCATGGGGAAAAAAACCCAAAAAACCCCAAGACTTTGTGTTCAAGATGGGACACTTTTAAACGAAAGCCACACAGACACCTAGAGCCTCATACCAGTAGCAAACCTGCCTCAACAATCCAACTATCACATACCTCTAGCTAACTCCCTCAGCCACCCCCACCCCCCCCAAAAAGCAGTTCTGTGCAAAGCTGCACTGTTGAGATTTTTCAGAAGTGCATATCATCCCCACTCTATAGATCAAGGATTCAGATATCTCAGGAATGACTGCTTACAGTGTGGAGGTTTAAGTTTTCCCATGCCCATAGATGACCTCCGCCCATCTTTGAATAAATACATATATCCAGACACAA
Organism: Oriolus oriolus; assembly: GCA_013400235.1. Lineage (NCBI taxonomy): Eukaryota > Metazoa > Chordata > Aves > Passeriformes > Corvidae > Oriolus > Oriolus oriolus. The sequence continues at coordinate 2,206,545 of VXBT01002848.1, forward strand.
GAATTCCACATCATGCACCTTATTCCATCAAAGCAAAGTCCTAGGCAACAAGGCAGCAGTGAACTTTCCAGAGTCACACCCAATTAGCCACTGTAAACCTGAGCTTGACCAGAAGGCAGGGATTCTGGCTTGAGAGGAAAGGCAGCTTGAAAGGAACAGCAAGTCCGTACACTTTGCAGATCAGCCCAGAGGACTGAAAGGCAGCATGGCCAAATTTAAGCAAAACTTCTGTGAGTTAAGCTAGGAGAGGACAGAAATGGTCAAGTTCACATTCCAAAAAACAAAGCCAGCACCAGCGTGCAAGAGCTGTTTCCCTCAATGACAAGACACCGTGTCTCGATCCACTGATAATACAGCTCAAGAGACTGTGAAGACCCAAACCCCATCAGAAACTGTCCCTTTTAAAGGTCTGAAAGGGCAGTGCAACCTTCTTTCTGGTTATTTAAATGAATCCTGGCAGCTGCAGGTAAACAGGTGTTTAAAGCTCTCTGCTTGATTACCTTCTTCCCTCCCTTCATCCAGACATCCACCCAAAAGAGGTGCTTTTGTACTTTGGCTTCTAAAGGCACTCTGCAAGTCAGTGGGCCAGAGCAAGATTAAAACATCCGGCTCCTTAGTGAAAGCACTGCCTCCGTTTTCAAAGAGCTTGCAACTCGTCAAACTCCTTTCCCTCCTATCCTTGTGGTTAAAGCATGCAAGAGCTTTGCTGAGCATGTGAAACCATGACTAGACAAATGCAGTGGGAAGTTTTGCATTCAGAGTGCTGCGCCTGCTCCTCCTCTGCCAAACAAGGAGAGCAGGTTGAGCCCAGCAGTCTTCTCCTCACGCTCTGCACAGCTGTGAAGACCAGTTTGAGAATGGCGCTCACAACCTGTCTGCATCCAGGGAGGATGGTGAGCACACTGGCACAGCAGGCCACAGCTCATTGCCAAGGGGTCCAGCAACAGCTGGAAGGGGGTGAGATACAGAAGAGGGAAACTGAGGCATGTTTCAGCATGCCCAAGGGCCAGGAGGAGGGCATCTCTGAGCAGGGTTAATGCTAGCCACAAACCCACTTCCTCCAAACATCACCAGGACTGTCAGTTGGGTACCCCGTCACTCCACAATGACACCGTACAGATGCCTCACAACATTGTGCCATGGTCAGTCAGCTCCGACAACTAAATATCCTTCAAAGGAGTTAAAGGCAACTGGTTCCTCACCCAGAGGATATGTGAACATACTCTGGAAAAGGAGGAAAACCACCTAACCCTCTTAACCTTTTTTGAAATGGAACATCATCAGGAAGCTCTTCTTTGGGACAACCTACGTAAGGACAAGGCAACACCCTACAAAGCTGTTACTCCCTCAGCCCCGTGTATATAAACACAGCCCGGGCCGTGGCAATCTCACGCCTCAAAGCCCATGGCCAAGAGCTCGGCTGAACCCCGAGCAGGCAGCCCAGCCAAGAGCCTCATCAGAATATGCCCACGCGAACACACAGCACGCTGCTCCTTTAGGCTTCATTCTGAGTAGTTCCTTCGTTGCTGTTAGTGCCAGTAAACTCTGCACTGCCACAGGAAGGAGACATGAAAACAAATTTAACCATATTAGCAGTTTCCAGGAGAGACTTGCCCCCCATTCTGCCTTGGCACAGGGAAGGCAGTAGCCGAAGTCAAGACCTTTGCCGCACTACAACGGCCACCCTCCTGCCAAATGATGAAGGACACAAAAGTACCGCTATCCAAACTACGCATACGCTTAAGCATCCAGTAAACCAGGCTGATCTCTGATCTGGCAAGCCTGCTGGAATAATGAGTATCCTGTGAATACATAATGTGCTGAAGTTGCCATTGTGTGAAGTAAGTCCATAGTTTGTCTGGGAGCCGAGCAATGCTGAGTCCACTGCTGCTTCCTGTTGCTTGTCCTGTATTAGCATTATTTTTGGATAGGCCCCATTATGTTCTGTAATCCTCACTGCAGTCAGTATGGCCACACTATTGTTCTTGGTTAATATTAGCAGTCAATGCCTCTGTCTGGGTGGCCGGACTACAATGTATTCCAATCATAAAACTAGCATGCATTAACGGGACAATGTACTGGGCACAGGGGGGAGACTTGGGGTCCTCCCTCCTCCCCTCCTTTAAAAAAAAAAAAAAAAGTTAAAAAAAGTATAGCAGCTTCTTTTTTCCCCCCTTTTTTTCTCTCTTTTTAAACGAATTATTTTAAGTGATCTCAGCTACCAGGGTGCTTCACACAACAGCAGTATTTTAATCAGCACCTTATCTAGTTACGGAGTTATTTTCTCATGGAGCCCCACTTGTCAAAGAGCAGCAGATAGGCCAAAATGTCAATGGTTGCTTTCAACCTTCCCCAACAAGCAGATTACCTGCCCTTATCAGTCCCCCTACCTGTTTAAAGCATCCCACTGATAATTAAATGCACCAGTTACAAAAGGGTGGCAAGGTTAATAGACAGAATACCTAGTAGCCAGCCAAGCAAAACAGTCAGGTTCACATGGAGCAAGCCTGAACAAGAAGCCTTTCTACTTATTTACCTAAGTGCCTAAGAACTGGGTTGAGCTGGTAAAGGACTCTGGATGTTTGACTATTTACAAACCACTTTAACCACTTCTATCCACTTTTTGCAGTTTCTTCTGAACACTACAAGAATAATGAGTGTAATTTACGCAGCAGAATAGTGACCACAGAACCAGGAGCTCCACAGACTAACCAGAAACAAATGCAACAGCTTCTAGTTTTGACATCTTTCCCTGTGCTAAGACACAGGGGTTATCAGTTAAATTATTAGAACTGAGTCAATTACCATATAAAACTTCTGTTCATCAAGAGAAATTCAAAGGCAAGCTTAGTTTCAGTTTTCAAAACCAATTCCGTTATTTGTGTTATCTACAGAGATACTTCTCCTTATCTACAGAGAAGTATTTTTAAAAACTGTAGCTTAAGGCTTTTGCTTTGCAGGGCATCACAACTCCATTACGACTGAAGTTGGAATAAACAGCTCAGACCCAAATTCACCAGCTTTAGAACCAGCTGACTTCTACTCCAGCCTCCAGCCCACAGTGGAGCGATGTTTCCTTGACTGAACTACAACTTTAAGCATAAAGCATCAATTTTATGCAATTCATTTTCAGCCGTGCTGACTTCCAGCTGCATAAACAAGCCGACAGTGCTGGATGTGTGTAGTCTGAGAAAGTTTAGGAATAAGCTTCAGTGCCAGGCCCAATCCAGCTGCTGCTGAAGCTAAACTGGACTAGGCCCTTATTATAACAAGAACAAAAATTCTGGGAGCAGGCAAGATGATGATTTATTTTTAGACATGTTAATATAGTCAAATGGATTTACCAGGAAGATGAAGTTCTGAACTGGCTGGAACATAAAAAAACTCTTTAAACATGTAAGAAGTCCAAAACCTCTGAATGGCTGCATCACTTCTCTCCAGCCCTGGGAAAAAAACAGCCTTGTGATGCTAATTATGCTTCAGATGTCACTTAATACTCCCAGCTCCGTTTGAATAGTAATCCTAGGCAAAACACTGCACTTTGAGTGCTGAAGATTTACTCTTATGTTATTAATTCAACAATAAATGACAGAGTATGGATTTGATTAATATGCATTTTGTTATTTTAAAAATTTCTTCTGATCTGCCCATGCTCCAAGATGCATTGTTCATGCATTGTTCAAGAAAAGCTCAAACAATATCTAGCATTTGCTTCCACAAGTTTTCAAGAAGCTAACTGGAGAGAGAGAAGAAACAAAATCAAAAGCCAAATTTTAGTCTTATGACTGTGACATACTGGGCTTAAAAGGAAAAAAAAAACAGATGGATGAAGTGGTATTTTTTCTCAGATTCAAAAGGCTGTGACTTTAATATCAGCTGCAGATTAGTATTTTGGAAGCCTCTTGTGTCGAGAGAGAGAAAAAGTTCACAAAGCTTAAAAAACATTAAAGCTCTTTTACTATCTCTCTCTAGCCACAGAAAACAATGCCTACCCAGAAAACACATTTTACATCTTCATGAATCAGCAGCACTAAGATTTGTCATTAAAAAGGGGCAAGGCTGACTATTTTATTTTTTTAGGTTGACTATTTTTATTTTAAGGTTGAAATAAGATGTTCAAAACTCTTTTTAATTGTATTTTATGCTAAACTCATTGAGATGCTGGAGGGTTTTTTTCCACCTGAGTAGTTTCCCGGGGTGTTGGTGCAATTGGCCCCAATATTAAATAATTACAAGGAGCACAATTTCGGGATAAACAAGCTGTTTGAAATTGGAGCTATGCATACCAAAGGAATTGCCAAGTTCGACCTTCTTACTCAGTCTCGCCAAACCCCCAAAAGATCTTTCTTTACATAAAAGCAAAGTTTAGTGTTAAGTTTTGCTTAGTTAATTGATGCTCAGCTCCCTTAAAGTACAGCACACATCACACTTGGGGCTCTTTAAGAAAGGGCAGAGATTTGATTCATGTGAGAGAAGAGCATGTGTCTGCCTTGAAACAAAACTTGTTCAGACAGACTTTGACAAGTGGAACATGGAAATGCTTTTGTTCCATGCTTTTTTATATGGCTTCATAAAGCTAAGCTTGCCTGTCAAGAAAGTCAGTGAAGTCTCAAAATGAATGTAAGAAGCAAGCCTAGGTGCATTTTATTTTTTTTAATCATCAGCACTATTGTTTCAATTTACTGAAGAATTACCAGCTACTGCAGGGGCAGCTTTCTGATCCACTCCAGCTCCTTTATGCTGGTCTGCTGCCCTGTTTCCTAGCAACTTACTCAAACCTCCCATCACTTAAATTAATTTATGGCCCACCGTCTCCACACCCATTACTCACAGGGGTACGTATCAAAACTGACAAGAGCAAGCCACATGAGTTATTAATAAGACTCTGACACTTCAAATCTACATTACAACTGCAAGCTCCCTCTAACAATACTTTCCAAGCACCCCATTCTCTCTCCTTCCTCTCCTGCATGATGAATAAAGGCCTCTAATGCAATACAACTATTTTTCACAAATGGCCTAAGGGAGCAGCTTGACATGGGAAGAGGCTTTTTAATTTTTTTTTTTTAAGTAGTCAAGGCAACAAGACTTCTTAATGTTACTGACTCAAGCTGGAACATCCAAGAAAAGCCTCCCTCAGAGAGTAGAACACAATTCAGAGAAGGGCATGAATTTTCAAGTGCAATATGATTAACAATTTAGTCTAGCTCTTATTACCTCTACTATAATTTTCAGCTGAATGTACTCAAGGTTATCTCTCATGATTAGCCACATGAGTAAATGCAATGCTAAACTCAAGCTCTCACTGAAGTCAACAGTATTCACCCACCTAAAGAGTTTTTCAAGTTCTGAAATTTCAGCATCAGATTTGAGCTGACTAAATTAAGTTTACTACTTTATCCATACAGCTTTGAAAATGCCTGGAATGATTTGTGTACACAATTTTAGTACAAATAAGAGCTTTGCCACATTAGATATTCTTTTGTTCAAATGCCATTTGGAAGTCACAATGGCTAGCATAAAAGCTGTGTCCTGTGGAAGCTAAAGCTGGGAGGCAGGCTTGATAACTGCACACAGACTATCATTAGAGTCTCAAAAAGTGCATTTCTGCCTGGGAAAACACAAGAGATTATTCAAAAATTCCAGGCTTATGAACTGAGTGTCTCAAGTTGTTGAGTTTTACCCATTTCAAAGGCTGCACCGGAGTTTTGCTGCTGCTGCTCCAGGATTCCAGTGCTGAATGAGATTCAGCAGGACAATAGAAGCATTTCTTTCACTAAGATGCAGGCAAGCTTAAGAGACTTCTTCTCCCAGGGTCCCCACCCCCTCAAACCCACCCTCTACACACAAATTTCCCTTCCCAACCCTATGAAGAGAGAGGCTGTTAGAAGGAACATGTTTAGTTTTCACACCATTTTTATATGCACGCGTATAGATTCAAGGCACTCAAATTACTGGGAGATAGTTTAAAAAAATCCTTGATGTACCTGACTTCTCTGACAAAAGTCAAAATCTGCAGCACAAGCACTATAGCCATTGGCAGAGCTTCAAATACCTCAGATTTTTACAAAGCCCTTTATCCCTTTGATGGCATATTTGATAACAGTTTTATCTCATTTCATGTTAGGGGGGAAAAAAAAAAGAGAAAGAAAAGAGAAAGAAAGAAAGAAAGGACAGACTTGTACTTCCAACAGAGAATACTTTTGTTAACTCTGCTATTGTACTTTGTAATACTATCTCCTTAAAAACAGAGACTTAATTTCTCCCTTGTGCCTCCTCAGCCCTCGATATTCCAGAAGTCCTAGCTGACAGAGGAGGCAGGTAGGAGGCAGCACAGGACATTTCAAGAACACATGGCTGCCTGCAGCACTCGGCGGCAGGACTACAAAGTGGGTGTCTACACCACAACTGGAGAAGGAATGCTTTTGGGGCGGGCTTTCCTCCCCCCAGAAGAAGTCCAGGCCCTCCCAACAATCGGTCCTTATCTGACTAGGAAGGGCCAAGCTTTGGAGGGTCTAGGCATGCTTCCACCTCGCCAGCAGCGACAGCAGCAGAGGATAGGAAACGAGATTCACCCCTCCCCTGCATGCACATTCAGGGCCTTCCTCCCCTCCCAAAAATGACCTCAGGCATCTAGGTTAGCCTGACTGGATTTACAAAACTGCTGAGCATCAACATACCCCAAGGCAGTTGGTAGGAAATTGTCTGCTCAGCACCTTTGGAGAAGGGGTGTGTGGGGGGGGGGAACAGTTTTGTTTCCTAGGTGATCTCAAAATATAAGTTTTAGGAGAAGAAATTTGGGAGCTTTCAGCACTCATACCACAGCATCCCAGAGAGGCACCTCAAAAGCCAGACAGAAGCTCCCCAGATCAGCCACCCCCAGCCTCTGCTCGCCTGCACACAGCACTGCCGGGCACAAAAACTGTGCACCTCCTGCCATCCGAGGCCACGGCACTCTTCCATGGCCACAGATCCTGTGGCCCTGGAGCCTGTCTCTGTGGGTCTGTCCTGCATGATGGCAATTTTGGGAAGATGGTCCTCAATTTCTGTGCAAGGAGCTGACAGTTCCTCTGCAGAGCTGACCATCAAAGCATCAACCCTCCTGAGCAGCCCAGAAGAAACAAGCAGCAGTGATGTCTGAGTGTTTTTTCCATGACCAACAACAAAGCAGGATCACTGATGAAAGAAGGGATCACCCATCCTCCATCTCTCCGCTCTGCAGGGCTGACCAGTATTTACTAGAGTGGACAACGCTGGAAAAGTTTCTGGCAAAAAGCCCCACCTCCTTGAGCCACTGAGTTTTGCACACAACTAGAGGGAAACCAGAACCTCTGGACCGCAGAGGCAGGTAGCCAGGAAAAGGTGCGCTGTGAGGAGGAGTGAGGGAAGTACACCAAATGCTAAAGCCAGGCTTTTCTCAGTCTTTAGCTTCTGGAGTCCACAAGCACCTCCAAACACAGCCAGCTTCCCAGGGAAGCTGGCAACTTCTTCACCAAGAACAGCAACAGCAGCTCCCATCCACACCAAGCAGTGCAGTGAGATTTCCCCTTGGGAGAAGCAGGAAGCCTTCCCAAACACGCTCCAGGGAAGGAGGCCAGCTATGACACACACTTTTCACACGGGATCCCTCTACAGCCCCTAACCCACTGCTCTTTTGGCTTAAGCCCAAGACTTCACTGGTTAAGAAAAAAAAGAAAAAAAAATGAACTTCTGACCTTCTAAGTCTCAAGAGACTTATTCATGCTGTAAAGTGCAGAGATACTGGGTTTGCTTCCCTGACCCATTTAGATCCCCCTCACTGCACATCTGACTTTCAAATTTAACAGGCTGTGCATTGTGAGCCCCAGGGAACAAAAACAAAAACACCACTACATTTTACTCATTTCTGTGCTGCGGATTCCCGACGCTCTTGCCAAGATGCCTGCTCCCTCCCAAATCCTGATCCCTCTTCCCCTGGCACAAGAAGTTAGAGTTCAGCTCACTAAGGACATCTCAAGCACCATCCAACAGACCTAGAGCCAGAGCAGCTCAAGCAACTCACCGGCCAGGCAAAGCTGAAAGGGATAACGATCCGGTTCTTTTCATTATTCCGGCTGTACTTTAAATTGAAGGTATTTCCTCCGATGACGGGAGTGGATTTGGATCCGAAGCTGCAAGGACCGCCAGCAGTGACCCGCGATTGATACTCCTTCAGGCAAACTTTAAAATAGGTGTCACACTCGTCTCTGGTGCATTTTTTATCTCCTGGGTTTCGGGTGCCATCGCAGCAATTTCCATTTTGCAGTTCACCATTCACATTTTGCATGGATAAGATCTCCAACTCGAACTGTCCTGACGCTGAAGTCACCTGTTAATCCCAAGAAAGAACCAAAGGAAAAAAAAAAAAAACAAAACAAACCAAACAAAGAAAAAAAAAAGGAAAAAAAAAGAAACAAGAGGCAGACAGTTACCTAACTTTTTTTCCCCAAACACAACCTACAGCAACTCTGAAGACAGGAAAAAGTAATTTTAAGTGTGCTTTCAAGAAGCACATGCATAATATTAAAAATAAAACAAAGCCAACCACTCCAAGCTTTTCCCTATAAGACATCCATGAGAAGGGCTCATAAATCAGCCCAACAAAATAACGCCGTTAATGCCAAAAAAGAGCCTTAAGTGCCAGCTCCGAAAAAAACAGTGTGAGGAAGGCTTCCAAATGGTTAGGAAATAAAACTAAACCAAACCAAGAGTGCACACGCGAGAGGCAAACCCAGCAAAACGATGTAGCTAATAATGCACTGCCTGGAAAGGCATCCAGCCACCCCTCTGCCTCCTCCGGGGTGCAGCTGCGCCGGGGAAGGCTGGAGCTGCCCAGCTGAGACCCAGACCCCGCTCATTAATCACCCCAGCGGTGCTGCAATTAAGTTTATTTAAAAAAAAAAATTAAAAAAAAGGAAAAGGTGGGGAAAAAAGTACTTTCGGGGGGGAAAATAATAGCGGTTTGCAGTAATCACATTTCTTGTTCCCGGGAATGAAGCTTTGCTGCAAGAAGCACTCCCGCGTTTGCCATCTCCACAGAGAAGTTACGGGCAGCAGCTCCGCTCCGGCCGCAGGAGCTGTGCAGAAGCGCCTGTCCGGGATCTTCCAAGCCCATCTCCCGCAAGCACTACAGAAAAGCGCCAAAACGCCCGCAGCGCGCTCCGGGCGGCCGGAGCCGCCGCGTCCCCCGTGCCGTGCCCAGGTACGTACCTCGGCCCGCAGCGCCAGGAGCAGGGTGAGGATGGAGCACGCCGCCGCGGCTGCCCGCCGGGGCGCACGCATGCCGCCGCCGCCGCCGCCGCGCTGCCCGCCCGCCCGCCTGCAG
>VXBT01002848.1:2216271-2542880 GCA_013400235.1 Oriolus oriolus
CACTCACTCACTCACTCACACACACACGCACGCACGCACGCACATGCAGCACACGCACCGCCCCACAGCCGTCCGCCCGTCTGGGAGCGCCGCCGCCGCTCCGCTTCATCTAGCCCAGGGCGGCAGGCGCATGCGCTCATCCATATGCATGAGGGGGACAGCAGGAGGAGGGAGCAGAGGAGGGGAATGGCACGGGCAGGGGAAGGCAGGTACGGGTAGGAGGAGGCGGTGGCAGGCATGGAGTGAGCTGCGGGTCGGCGGCTCCTCCGCTTGGGGGAGGGGGCGCGCCCCGGCCGCCCCGAGGGTCCGTCCCTCGGGAAGCGCCGCTCCGCAGGTGCTTCCAGCGCTACCTGGAGCAGGAGAAGCCGCGCTGAGCGGGCCCCGGCGCTCCCTCGGAGGCTCCCGCGCTCCCTCAGCGGCGGTCCCGGCTGAGGGCGTTTCCTGCCCCGCCGCTCGCTAAGGGGACGCGCGGGTTCTGCCCGCCCAGGAGCCGCAGCCTGTTCCTCCTCGCCTTCTCGGCACTAGTGGAGGGAAGAACGAAGCCTTTTGGGGGACACTTTTTGCGGTGTGAAACCTTCCCCCTGCCACTGGCCGGCGGCGGCCGCCAGCCCTTCCCGCCCTTCAGTACCTGTGGCGGGACGGGTTGGGGGCGCTGCCGGGAGCGGGTCCCTGAGGGGACGGGAGGCACGGTCGGTCCGGGACGCTGAGGGAGCCCCGGCCGGCGGCTCTCCTGAGGGAAGCGGAGGTGGCGGTTACCGCCGTGTGACTCGTTGCGCTCGCCTCACCATGAGGACGCGCCGGCGAGGGCCTCCCGCGCTTCAGGTGGGAGGAAAGATCCCTCAGCTGATCAGTCCCGGTGTCACAGTCCTGGCGGAGTGCTGAGACCATCAGGGACCCTGTGCCCCCCGCTGGAGAGCCTCATCCCAGTTTTCAAGTGAGTGCTGGGGTTGCTCTGCCACACATCCTTTCAGGAGCAAGGTCCAGAGCCATACAGACAGGTGATTAGTTAAGAGACTCCCTGTCACAGGTTACTGAGAAGCCCAAAAGTTTGCACAGTAGCAAAAAGAGTTCAGACTGGTTCCCAGAGGAAGAGCCACACATCAAAGGGCATTGAACAAAAAAAAGAAAACCCAAAAAACCCCACCCCTAACTTTGTCTCTGGTTTGGGAAGTCCCTGGGCTGCGAGTCTAGAAGCTGGGTGACTGTGCTGGGAACTCACTGCATTGCTGTCCCTTTCTTCCTGAGGCGCTGGCGACAGGAACTTGGCCTACATGACGTTTGGTCTGACCCAAAACAGCTACTCTTATGTCCTGATCTATTCCACCCTGATCTAACACAGTAGATGTGTGAATGTCTATTTTATACACCCGAGTCAGTGGTACAGAGGAAAACAAGATTTCTGACCTAATTTTATATCCTTTGTTTTCATTTCCTATGGCAAAAGCAAAGTGCGTGCCTTCTTCTTGGCTGTGGTGAGGTCTGTCTTGTTCTGGAGTGCCCCAGGCTGGAAAGCTGGTGATATTTGTGCCTCTCTCCTTGGAACTGTGCTCAGACTTCCAGCAGACTCCTGCAGATCAGTTCCCATTTGTGAGTTCTCGACTTAGATTACACACCAGTGACTTTCACACGCCTGTGAGGTGCGCAGTTGCCAAATACTGCTTCCAGCCTTGCTCAGCCCCAGGTTCCAGCAGCATTGGTTGTACCTTATTGGAGTCATTAATTTTCAAATGCTGGTAAACCTTCACGGTGTTTAATCCACAACGTGGCTGCAGTTTGGTGATACCAGTGCCTCTCTTCTTCCAGTGGGTGTTGGTTAGCTTCCACAGCCTGGTTAAATGTTACTCATTCCCAAGTGCCACACGTCTGCTCCTCTGGGCCTTTAAATACCCTGCTGCTTGCTGCTATGCTCCGTACCTTTAGGGCAGGTCTGCAGTTGGCCTTTCTGTAGAAGGTTACTCCACCTGTTTGACTCCAGTGCTTAGGAAATACAGAGTTCTGTTTCCCACAGTGCTTATGACTCAGCAGTGTAGCTGCCCTCAAACAGAATTACTTGTCCAACAACTTAAAATGCTTTGCAAGCATTAATGAATTAAATCTCTCAGTGTCTTGACATGGAGAGTATTAGTGATGGGTAAAGCAAGGCAGAGCATGAGTCATGTGCAGAAGTGCATTGCAGACCCTCTCCCTTGCAGCCCTGAAAGAAATGTTGACCTCATAGAACACAACAGTAAAATCCCCCTAAACTTATTTAGTCCAGAATTTCACCCTTGAAGTCCTGTCTATCTCTTGCCTTTTTTCACCGAGCTGTCAAGGCCAGATCTTGAGCCACTGCACAGCAGCACTGAAAGCCAGCTGAGCGCGTTGCCTGCAGCCTGAGCATCTTTTCAAGATGCTGCTTTTGCTATGGGTACAGCAATGTGCAAATTGCTGCGTGTGCACAGGGGCCTGAACTGCAGTTGCTTTGAGTAGCCCGAGACTGGTGCACATAAAATCCCTGCTGCAAGGCTCTGCCTGCACGTCTCACGAGGTGTGGAGCCGACGTGTCTTCCTCTGTGGCTGGTGAAGAACTTTTCAGCATCTGGCACTGGGCTTTTTACATTGCGTAAAGTTACTTCCTGCTAATCTTCCTATTCTGACATAATTAGATCACATCCACATTAGAAGCCGTTACAGACATCGAGTGTGCCAAAGTCCAGCATTACGGGCAGTGCTTCTCTTTGGGCCTGAATCAGTTCCCTAATATAGAGCTGTTCATTGAGGCCACTGGGAGGGTGCCCAGGACCTCGGTGGGACGAGGATCACAGCCTTTAGAGGGAGTGCCTGGCTTACGAGGGTCAGGTGTCGTGAAGTCAATTCTTTGTGTGAGGAAAGTTGTAATTTCCTTTTAAAGCTCAGTGACTCATTGAGCCATGGCTGTGAACAATCCCACAGGATTTCCTTAGATTTGTGATACCTGAAGGTAAGCTTGGAATGGCGCCCCTGGAAAAATTCTTCGTTCAGGGACCTGATGCATCTCATTTTCAAGACGGTGACTAAACTTTTGTTTACTACTGTAATGCAGATCAAGACAGTTGCATAATCATAGGGGACTGATCCTGCATCAGCCTTCAATAAACCACTTAAAGGACTACCAGAAAAGAATGTGTTGGCATGTGGAATCTGTAGTCATAAAGAATTCGTAAAGCTCAATGACCTCTTTTCACAGCAAACGAAGAAGCAAAAGGAGCCCTTTGTTCCTCCGGATTTTTATAAAAGTAGTTTTGCTCCTCGAAATTAGCCAATAAAATAAATTTGCTGCAGTTTTAGATATAAGTCTGGACAAACTGAGTGGAAGAGTGAAATTTCATCCACTCGGATAATCCTTTATCTAGGAGTTAAGCTTCCCTGTTGCAAGGAGAAGGACGTTATCGCCACAGTCAATCACGGATGAGTGAGCTTTTAGATAAGGCCTTTCCTATAATACACCCACAACACTTTATTTTCCTCTTGCTGTTCTGGAAGTGACCTCCCCACTTGGGCAAGTGTCGCGGAGCAGAGATAGGGACCGCGCCGTGCCGCTTGGCTGACACACATTTCGGAGCAACACATTCCAGCAGATGAACCCATTTGTACAGCTGAGTGATCTAAACTTAGAAAGCTAATTTCTCTAATTACAAAGTGAGACTGAACTCCTGTAAAGCTTTTCATCACCTGAGTGGAATGGGAATTGCGCTTCCATAATCATTTAATGTTTAGAAACTAATTAGGAAGCGTTTTGTGGGGAAGCCACACCCAGCGTTAGACTATTTCACAAATGGAGCAGGAGAGAAAACTACCACTGATGAGAAAGTTGAGCAAGTGGCAGAGGTTAGGAGAAAGAGCACAGTTTATCCAACGCTGAACAGTGCATTCCTGCTTCCGTGAAAGCTTCAGTTCTTCCCAGTCAGGCAATTTCTTAAAGCTGTGTCTCCAGGAAAGCTTTCCAAATGTGACAAAAGATTTTGGAGAAGAAGGTGCTCTAGTGATCAGACCCCCAAATCCAATTTACTGCCACAAGCCCTTAGTTTCCCCTTTCCCTGGAGCGTGTTGCTTAGGAGAACTAAAATTTCAAAGCTGCACTGTGTTTATTGTGCATGTGCATTTTGTCACTTTGAAATTCCCACCTTAGTTTTTCTGGATGTTAGAAATGTTTCATTCCCCAGAATGAAAGTGAGGCACTAAATCTGTTTCAGAGGATACTCCGAGAACAATAAAAAAAAAAGATTCATAAGTACTCAGAAATTACTGCAGTGAGAACCAGTAAACTCCCTGAAAGAGTTAAAGCTGTAGAACCAAAAAAATATGTCTATTGTAGAGCCTTTAAGTTTTATCCAGCTGTAATTAAGTGAATCCATAACATTATTGCTTTCTGTCACAGCTTAAAATTGAGACCTTACTCCATTCCAGAGAATAGTGCTGTTTCTCCTTCAGTTTCCTTTATTTATATACACATAAAACCTGCTCTCTCGTCTTTTCTCTGTTAACCCTTCAAGGATCAGGTGCCTCCACATTAACTTGTGAACCCAGCTGCTTCGTCCTTCACTTATCCTCCCCAGGGGTGGGATTCCTGTGCACCAGGGATTTGATCTCAAATCCCTGCTTTCTAAAAACAGGGAAGGGCTGAGACTACGGTTTTAGATCTGGGTAGGGGTACAGCTTATCAAGGTGGAGTAGCTTCCAGTAGGTGCAAAGACTGTGACACTGAGCAGTGCTGGCACGTCTGTCCCAGACAAGATGACACTTTCCTTTGATAAGCAGCAACCTCGGCTATTCTTGTCGAAGAGGCTGCACTGAAACCTGGGCTGAGCCCTATCTCTAATGAACAATGGATGCTTTTAAGAGAGCTCCAAGTTTCTAGTAGGGTTTTCCTCACAGCTTTCTGCAAAGGTCCTTCTTTGAGCCAATTTTGTTGAGGAAGTGCTCAGACCAAATTTTATTTTCTTATTGTGACAGCATCAAAATGCCTGAACTTCTCTTCTCATGCAGATTGCTTTCATTGTCAATTGCATATGAGAGTATGTGTTCAATACATTCTCAATCACAAATTATCCTGAGGGTGCAAGACTGAAGAACACAGGAGTGTCATTTAGCTAAGGAAATGTCTAAAAAGAAGACAGCTGTGATTAGCAGATTTAAATTTGAGTGTACAGTGACTTCTTGCCTTTGCCTGCCATAATTCCATGGCTGATCTAATATTCTGGGCTTTGACTTTACTTATTCCTGCATGGGGGATATAAAGGGAGTTGCTTCATTTGGCCTGAAGAAACTTTTAGAGACATTAAGATTGCTAAAGTCCAGATTCAGCCCAAAATATAAATGTGCCTAAATCAAGGAACAAAAAACTTTAGGTTAGGGATATGTTTAAGTAACTTGCTGGAGTGGCCAGTGAGTTGGGCCACAAAGTTGAGTGCATGGGAGTGATGCTGCTGATCTACAAGGGAAAACCTTTCTCCAGGGAGTTAGGGATGTGCACAGTAGCCTGTTTTCATCTGGTCCCTTGGCACTGCTGGCTCCCTGGTGGAAGGAACCTTTTTCCATCAGCTAAATGTTTTTAGATGAAGCACAGGCCAGAGAGGGTGGCTGGCATCCTTGCTGGTACAGATAAAGACAAGGCCCTAAAGGAGATAAAAATGGCTTTCTCTATGTTCATCCTTTACACAAGAATGAAAAAAGCCTCATGGCCATTGTGCATGTCACAACAGTGCCACTGGCATGCAGATGTGCATTGAGCACTTTTCTGTCACTGATCATGCAGTGAGAGATGTGACAGGACTGGGTGTTAGAGCCTGCAGCATCTGGAAGAATCAGAGTCTGCACTGATTTGGGAGTTTTGGTGTTGAAAACTCTGCATTTTGATTCGTTGATTCGTATCAACTCCCACAGTTCATCACTTGAGACTCTTCCAGTCCCATTCTGGAGTTAGCTGTGATCAAAATGCCTTCATTTCCAGCAGGGTAGTGGAAAATGGAGCAAATGAGAAGGACTGGAATAAGAATAGTCTAGGGGCATCATGGAGAGGTGGCAAATAAAGGGACTTATTCTTGGGAGTCTGAGCAAGATATAGCTCCCTGTCACCCTGCCTGTCTGGTTAAAGGTTTGTCTTTGCTCTTCCCACAGTACCTGGAAGGTTTCACATTCCTGCCTCCCTGCCAGCTGTTTTGTCTCACAGCATTTTCAGACACACGGGAGACGATTTTCTCTTCAATTGCTCCTGATCTCGGCCCTGAGTCATGGACCCCTCCAAGTGTGGTGGAGAACATCCCTGATTTGTGGCACTGTGGCAGCAAGACAGCTTGGTGAAGATCTGAAAGGAAAAGAGCCTGGCTGTAGAATTGGACCCTTAAAACCAATTAATTTCTTTGAAGGTAATGGCATTACCCAGTGTGCTTCAGCTTTATGTCTGAAAGGGGCCACAGGTCTCTCAGATCCACAGTCTGTGTGTTGCCCTGAATTGTTGGGGTTTTTCCTATATATAATGATGATTTTTATTTACTGTGGCAGAGAGGAACGAATGAGGATCTGCCACAAGTTGAATAGAAGCAATTCCACACCTGTCCCTTTAACTGCACATTTGTGGTTGGCTGCCTTTTATTGTCCTCCCCGCTCTGGGGCTGCAGGGCAGTGTGTGTGTGCATGTAAGGATTTCCCAGCCTAGTGGGTGACCTCTCATCTTGCTGCTCTGAGCTGTGGCTTCTGTCCCCTCCTTTCTCTCCAATATTTATTGGAAGCACGTGCTAAGGAATCTGTGAGCCTGCAATGCTAATGAGTGCGTGGCACGGAGCAGAGCGGGGCAGCAGATGCAAAGGGACAGGCACGTTTCCTAATGAGGGAGTCTCGAGACCCATCTGTTGAGTCTCGTGGGCCCTCAATGAAGTTTGCTGCACGAGGTTGCCAGTGGAGGTTTTTTTTCTAATGCTTTTAGTTCTCAACAAGTGCAATCCTGTATAGAGCAGCATGTCATGGGGTTAGGTTTTGTTGTTACTAGCAGATAATGTGACTTTGAAAAGAACGCCCCTGCCCCAGCTGAAAGGAGGATAACCCTCCTCTACCCCCTTCCTTCCCATCCTTCTTGCTCGGATCAATAACAGGTCCCTAGGCACAAAGGCTGCATTCTTTTATTCTCAAATTAGAGCAGCTGCAGCAGCAACACCACAGCTCATTGGAAACCTATTAGCTTTTGAAAGACTTAATCCAGTTTGAAAATAACTAGTGTTTCTCAATCCTTCACGCACTCACTCCTGTAAGAGGCAATATTCTTAGGCTGCATTGACAGCGGACTGGGCTTATTATTATAATAACCTGCATCTCTCTCCGTGTCCCAAAGGGGCAACAAAGAAGGCAAAATGTCAGTTTCCCAGCTTCACAGGGCCTAAGAACATTGGATTTACTCTGCCATATCACACCCTATCACTGAGCTCTGCCGCCTACCATCCTGCCTTCAATAGTGACTGATGTCTTGTGATTCACTCTCCAATTTCATAGTTTTTAAGGCCAGAGGGGCTATTATGATAATCTATTTGACCTCTTGTACAACACATTAGAATTTCATCCTAGGTGGGATAAAAGCTCAGAGCAGCTGGATTCTTTGATGCGGCTCTGCTGGGCAGCAGTGGAAATTTGGGGGTTTTGGAGGTACTCTTTGCTATACGGGGAATTTGTTTTTTTTCTTTTTTTAAAGCACCTGAAACACAGAGCTTTGTGAATGGGAGCATACTCAGCAAATGCTTTGCTTTGGAGGTAGGGGATCTGATTTTACTTGGAAAGGGTTTGCTCTCCTGTCTTGGTTTCTTGTTTAGCTTTTGTATCACCCCTTTACTGAGGATCTCCCTGCAACTGCCCTGTAAGATAATTACTCCTATTTTAAAGGTGGGGGTCTGAGCTTCAGAGATGTTTAAGTCTTAAATGCCTTGTGAAGACCATAGCAGTGAGGAAATAAAGTTTTCTTGAACAGGATCCTCAATTTCATGCCCCAAATCACACTGGAAATCTATAGAAGATGAGGGAACTTGTTTTCTCATTTTTCTTGAGTCCCAGCCTAGTGTGTTTGCAGGGACGTCTTTCTCTGCTCAGACTTTTCCTGTACTGTGCCAGCCCTGAACCTTTCCTGTAAGTGCTGCCAACTGTTATCATGAGTGTTGGTAGAGATATTTTGCCAGAGGTGGCTGGGGTGGGACCACCAACTGATTCCCGAAGGCCACTGAAACAGCAACAGCTTTTGATTTCTACTGACCTGGACCAGATTCAGTGTGGTGACCTAGAGCTAAGGGGCTCAGTATCTCATTACTAATCCCTTGAGCTAGCCAATTCCTTCCACCAAGTCAATGTTTTCTAAAGTGTTAAAAGACTTTTCCTGCCTGCCTGCCCATTAAATCCTGCTCTTCTGTCCGTGTCCTTGGATCAGCCTAATCAGTGAAGTGGATCAGTTTCAAGTCTTAATGATGCAAGCTGTGGTCCCGACAGTGCAGGAGATGGCCGGCAGCACAGCTGAGGCAGGCACTGCTCTGGGGGCTCTGCTTTGGGGTAACCCTGATGTGCTCCTTTTGTAATGCATTGCCAGCTGGGATATGGGGTGTTTCCTGCCTTTAGCTTATTTATCTGAGATTTACCATTTATGTCTATTTCTGGATATTTTAAATTTAAAAAAAAGAAAGAAACCATGTGTTTTCCTGGATTGTCCATTTGCCATTGTCCACTGGCATTGCTTTTTGGATGCAAGTAATAATTTCCTTCTGTGATACTTTAATCTTCTCACTTTCCTAGATGGGGAATTTGGCTTTGCTGAAAGAGCTACGCAGAGCACCATCACTGTGTTCTAATGTATCTTTATTATTGAAGTCTTACATCTTAAAGATACAGAGAAATGTGTTTCAAGAGAGTGTGTACAGAAAACCATGTTTCTCATTAGAATCACCAGTAGCCTCATCCACATACACCTAGCAGGAAACAGCTTCCATTTGCTTAATTTTAGATTGAATACAGAGCAGTTTACAAGTCCCATATATGTGTTTCCTCTTCCAGCAAAGCTTGTTCATAATTCATATAGACTTTGTATTTAGACTTCATAATTCATGTACAAAGGTGGACATGTACATTGCTCCATGTATATGCTTTTTTTCTCCTTTTATATATATATATATTTGTATGAAACAGGGAAGTTATTCTTAGATATTTCAGTTACTTATCCCTGGTAACAGTTTTCTTAATATTTACTCTGGTACAATGGGCATGGCGGTGCTTTTATGAGGAATGTTTTTCTTCTTGCAAAGTAGGAACACTATCCCCCACTGCTTATGTAGCTTATACAAATTTCCCTCACCACTTTTTTCTTAAAACAGAAATTATCCATAGAGAGCAATTCTGCCTTTGACTGCATATAATAGAGCAGGCTGCAGATGAAAAGAGCAGGCATCTCTGAGGTTCTGCACTTGCTCTTCTGGAAGCAGCTCAGTATCTGTTGAGTGATACTAAGCACATTTTACTTACTTACTTTCGGTCAGTGGATCAGCATACTCTAATTCTAGGCTATCTCATTAAGAATCTTCCCAAAATAGTTAACTAATCTCCAGAATCACAGGGGGTTGCTCCTTTCCAGTACTGGTGATGTCAGTTAATGCTGTGTTACCATTTGAAACCAAGTTCTTAATGTGGAGCTTGACGTGAAGGCCCGTGTCTAGTAAAGACACAGAAGCAAAATCTGACAGTGCCCTTCCTCTTGCTAGCACTTTGTTTATGTGAATTGTTTCCCAAGTTAACTCCTGTGGCCTAACCCCAAAGAAGAGAAGATCTAATCTCTAATTGTCCTCTGGGACCATCCCTGCAAGGTCCTTGAAGAATATATCCTGTTTCCCAGTCAAAGAGTCAATCCAAGGATGTGTCCTGTCTTCTCTTCTCATTTGAAGATTGTTTACCTGTTATTTATGAACTGTGTTTTGTCTATGGGCTATTCCTAGTGCGGTGGCATTGTGGTGCTTGTTAGAGAAGGAGGAAGGATTAAAATGGCACAGGCTTTACATTCACCATCACATATTCCATGCAGAAGGATTTACAGTCATTTTACAATTGCACCAAAGTCCAGTCAACCCGTGGAGGCTGCAGGAATTCTGCCAGTGGTGGAAGACAGACTGAGTCTGTAATAAAGAAATATTGAGAGAATTCCTAATTACCTGCTCTGATGATGTTTTAGAGCAGCATGGTATATGTTACTTGGCATCAGATGTGGAACAAAATATTGACCCTTTCAGGATGATGCTGGAATAAAAGCAATTCAAGGATCAAATAATGTAGGAATGTATATTCATAACCCAGCTCTAGCAAACAGGATGCTCTCATTTATGCCAGCTGGGATTACAATTTGGACATTTTATTAGAGTATGAAGAGGTCACTTACTGTTCAGAGAGATTTTTCCTGAAGGGAAGGCAACCAGTGCTGAAGAGCTGAAAGCACTGAGTTGTGTTCATTTGGATTAAAAATAGGTATTTTGGGCCAGCGGAGCTTCAAAATAAGCAAATTCTCAAACCAAACAGTTTTCCTTTTGGTAGCCGAAAAGGAAACCGCACATCCAGGAGGAATGTAGATCAAAGCAAACTCTGCAAATGATGCAGAAACACATAAAATAACAAACAAGACTGGTGGGAAGAGGGGAGCTTTTGTAAGTAGATAGGTCTGTTCATATTTCACTGAAACCAAAGGCAAGATTGCTAAAGAAGATACTGGAGAGGTATATAAGGGTATAGATTTTTCTCCTCAGAGGAATTTTCCAGCCTGTTTTTGCATCTCCATTGTATTTGCAAAGTAACAAATAAGGGGCATACTCAGCAGCAGATCTCACTGATACCAACTTTTGCCTTTCACCACCCTATCTTATCTCTTACTTTCCTTCTCTCCCTAGTTTTCCCTGAGACTCCCTCTGCTGAATTTGCGGCAAAACATGTTTATTTCACTGCTCACCCATAATGCTCTTAAAGCACATCGTCAGGTTGTCCTGCATGACTAAACTTCCAATATTTAGGTAGTTTAGCTTTCATACTTGCAGAACAAAACCATTCTGAATGTATCTACTATTAGCTGTTTAAATTGGAATGCATTTGTTGAAGTTTTTATGTATGAGAGTACTAATCTACCTCAGAGCTGTTTTTAATAGAAAATATAATATTGCTGAATATTTTTAAACTCATTGTTTCACTTACATATAAGTGACTATGTTGCTTCAATAATCAATTGTAAGGCCAGCAAGTGGAAAGGCAACCATTCTTCATGAGCCAGATTTCTTTACACAGAGCTGAATATGTCTCTTACCTCTCACTCCCATCTCTTACTTCTGCAGCCACATACATTTTGAAAGCACCCTGGTCCATATTGCTGGAGTAGAATGAGTTCCCAGGGCTCTATAGATTCAAGGACAGGACACAAGCTGGATTGACACTGCCTAGTAGTAGGAGAGATTTGATTTCCTTCTCCTTTGTTTTCTTCTTTTAATTTTTAAAAAAAATTTTAGGTAGACAGCCCCTTTTCTCTCTGCTTTGCAGAGTGGCCGTTCATCAGGAAGGGCAGGCCCTGCTGCACCCATCCTGTGCAGGTCATGGGATACACGTTTCACCTTCCCATCTTCCCCTGGGCGGTGGACAAACGATGGCTGCTCCTTGTGGAGAGGGCACGGGGCTGGAGGAATGCTGCTCTTCTGAAGATTCTCACTGGAATAGCTCGGGGTTGGGTGGAAAACAATGTTTTCCCACTGTACCAGTTGAGGCTTGTTTGCACCAGACAGAAATTTCCTCTAGCAGATTTATTTCTCCAGGACTCTGGAATTGTTTGCCTGTTCTTTGAACTTTTTTTAAAGTGGCCACTTTTAGCCTGAACGGAGACCAGTGAAAGTTTGAGCTCTGTATCCGGGGAAGCTCCTCTCTGCGTGAGCACTGGACCAGTCAATAGGCTCCAAGTCTAGGACTGCCAGACAAAGGGACAGCCTGCAGCAAAAGGGATGTTTGTACTGTGGCCAGAGTAGGCTTCCTTAAAAATAATAGCCAAGGGTAAACACTATCAATTCACGAGTTAGATGCTTGTAAAAAAACCACCAGCCCGTTTGCTAACCCATTAAGAAGGGAAATAAGACTTGACAGTTCACCGTGCTGTGATTCTAAGCATGATGTTTCCCTGAGAAAGGGTGCCTGTGGTGCTGTGAGTGCTCTGCAGTCATTGATAGCAAGGGATTGGGAAGATTTGTTGCTGTCCAGAAGTTTGTGCATGGATTGGTTTTAGGTTGTTTAAACCTATCCACATCAAGTGACAAAATGCAAAGCTGTCAGACCTGACCTGGCAAAATGGAGCTGGCATTCCGAAAAGAATACGTCCATACAGTGACTTCTGTTATTCTGCTAAATGTGGTCTTTATATTTGTGACTTCAGGTAACAAAAAATGTGGGATGTTTTGTTGAAAGAGGATTATCCCAAGCCCAAGTTAGCTTTGCAGAATTTATTCCCAAGGTGATACCTTCCAAATGCAGAATAAATTCCCGTGTGTGACTTGCTTCATTCTTGGTAGATATATGGACAGCAGATCTGAAATTTGGTCAGAACTCTGCATCCAGTGGCTAACTGGGTGATCCTGGTCACCGGAGGAGAAAATGCTGGGCTTGGCCAGTTTTGTGAGGAAGTTCATTGGTGGGAGAAAGTTGAAGAGACCTTGATGAAAGGCATGGAGTAGCCAGCTCTAAAGCAGACTGGACAGTTTCTGAGTAATTTTATACAGAGTATTTCAAAGTTGCTGGGAAATCTCTCATTGAGTCCAAGAGGTTTTATAGTGTCCCAGTGTCACCTTGGAATTTTTTTAAGGACAGCAAACAAATAGCTTCCAGTAAGATTGTGATGGTTGTGTTTTGCACTGATAACTGGGATCAGAGATCAGCTACATTAATCAGGAGATAATCCCTAGTCCATAAAACTGAATTTAAGTAGTTGAGGCAGAAGAGTGGCATAGAGAGATAAAGTGAACCAAAGTGAGTGAGAAAACCTGCTTAGGAATAAGCACTTAGCGTGGACCTTACAACAAAACAATCCAGGAAGGAAATGAAATATGTACTTCAACATGAAACTGAAGACATCAATTGTCTGAGGTTCTTTTGCTGAAATGCCTTGCTGTGTGCAAGGCTTTCAAGGCTGGTCTTTCATTCTGGTGACTCAGTATTGATAAACAGAGCTTGAAAACTGATCCAAAAGGACCTCTGGGGTCTTTATTTTACACACTTTTCATCAGGACCCAGCTTTCTAAAACACATGATTAAATGTTTGATAACTTTAGCCACAATTAAAACTGATTAGTCTTTAATTCAAGGTTTTGATAAAGTAAGTAAACAGTTTCCCCCAAACTTCCAGAAACTCAGAAGTCCATAAAGAAGATGCCTAAGAATTAGGAACAGCTGCTTTTACGTAAGTGTTGATATAGCTGTCGCTTTTACTGCAGTGTGGTTCCTTCACAGTATCTCTTATGCTTGCAAATGTTAGCACACGAATCATATTCTCACTCAAAATAGTTATTGGCTTTTTGGCAACAAAAAGCTATAATCATAAAAAATTTTGTATAAGCAGCATTTTCACAATTCAAGTCCAGCATTCAAGAGATTTCTGAAAACTCCTAGCTTGAAAGGGACAGCTCTTAAACAAGGAAAATGCTGTTAATATCACCATGCTATAGAGAAGTCAGTGACATAAGGAGGAAAGCAACAGGGAAACACAAACACTGCCATATCAGATAAGATATCCAGTGTGATAACATTTGTTGGTATTGGTCCGTATAAGGAGAAAAGAAATTAGAAAACCATTAATTATCTTCCTAAATGAAAAAAGGATCCCAAGCCTTTTGTTAGTCATTTGGATGAGAATCACAGAGCTTGATAACCCTGTAGTTGTACCTTGTCATAAATAACACTAATTTGCTTTGAAATTCAGTATTTGTGGTTTCCTGGTTGTTTTTCTGGCAGAGAGTTCCACAGATTAATTATTCATATTGAGACTTTCCTTAAATCATTTAAAAATATTATCTTTCTGCTCCATTGACAGAACCTTTGTCTTTTGTTAGTAGGGAGGCTGAAGAGGACACAGCTCACTTTCTATATGTTTGATCTGTTGTGTAACTCTCACATAATTTTCTTTAATAATTATAATCCCAGTGTCTTCAGCCTTTTTTTCCCAGAAATTTCTTTAAGCCTCCTAGGCACTTCACTTGCCAGTCTCTGGACCCCTTTTGTTTCTGCTCTTCTCCCCTTCCTGTGGATTCAGGATTTCAGACAAGGAACTTATGTATGGACACTACTGTACTAGGAGAGTAACAAAATGTATACTAAATGCCCACATATTATAAACAACCGTCTAGACAAGACTTTAAAACACTTATCTCATCCGTGGCTCTTATTTTTTAGGTTGTAGACCATCAAAGTACAAGTATAGTGGATTCTGTTGCGAAGAAAGAGATGGCTTGGCTGAGCCAGGTAGGTGTTTTATGCTATTACTACTTAATAATTATGTCTGAGTGAAAAGTACAGGGAATGAAATGACGGAAGAGCTGCAGTGCTGAGCATGACTTTTCAGACTTTTCTTTCGTATTGCTGCTGGAGGTAAATTTACAGTGAGTCATTGCATGGTGGTACTGAAAATCTGTTGGTTCAGGGCCTGTGGTCTTCTACAGGATGATCACATTACGATTTAAAAGTTTCCTGTACATTTGGGTATCTTTAATTCTGGAGTATTGTTTTAGGAAGGCTTTCACTCTCTGTATTTCAGAGTGTCTTGCTGCTGACACTGAGCACTGAGCAGTGTGAATGGCTCCTGTCAAGGGATCTTGGTCTGTGGTGAAAGAACAGGAACAAGTCCAGTACACACAGAACAACTGGCTTTTGTTTACTGAGTCAAAGCTGTAAAACCACAAAGGGAGCAAAAGCTGAAATCAAGGGACATAGAAATAATGGAGTGGGAATGGAAAAGGAGAATCAATATTTGAAGGTTCTTCTGTACGAAGCAGAGATCTCGGTTCCAGAGGTGGGGGAAAGACACAAATCATTCTTCCAAAATTTTTGATGCAAGGACCCCTTGTTTTAAGTTTGGATTTGAGGCTCTTGGAGGGGAAGAAATTATTCATCAGCAAGTTCCCCAACACCTTCCTTCCCTCTCAACTTCCAGCCCGGTTCATTAAAGCCAAAAAGTAGCTTTACGTGGTGATAAATATTCTCTCAGCCTGCCAGCTGAAGCCAGGGCTCTCTGCTGTAGGAGGAAAAACTCCATTGCAGGAAATGCTTTCTTAAATTTTATTCTTAAAAAAAAAACGCACTCAACATTCCTGGTGGAGACTTCCTACTTATTGGAAGCTACTGCTTTCTTGAAAAACCTTTGGTCTTTTAGAGCATTTTAAAACATACTCTTAGGAAATGCTGTATTGCTGTGGGGCATCTGGCTTGTAATCAGTCAATCCTTTCAGTCTAACTCTTCCGTCATGACACCGACCCAGAGCATGCCTGGTGTGGTCCTGGGGAGCCATGTGCCTTATATGTCCATTGCAACTTGCAGGAGGTCAAGTAGGGGGAAGCCAAAGGATTTGTGCAAATGGTGGAGCCAAGCAGAAGGTCAGGGATGGCATTTTGTGGCCATGGGAAAGAGACAGCTCTTTCTCCTGGGTCGGGATGAGTCTCCGTCAGTGCTGAGTCTCAGAGAATCATGGGGCTTCCATGGCTGGCACCCAGTGTTCTTAATTTTGTGGTGAATAAGAGCCCTGAAAGCACATAATTTAATCCGCCTGAAGATAATTGTTGAAATAAATCATTCTCTCGTTTAAAGAATAAATCTTCAGCAAGTTTCAAGAGAGCCTACAGCACTGCTGATTTTAATCGTTACTCTGCATAGGGAAGTGTCTATACTGCTTAATGTTTCCAAACCAGCAGTGCTGCTATTAAAAAGTCAAGCCTGGATTTAGAAGCTGTTACAACCCAAACTAAGCTTTTTTGGGGATTCCTGGATTCACAGCTGAAAGAGAAGAGGCCTGGTGAGCAGAGACCCCCACTTCCCTCTCTGGTTTTAACTCACCAGTGAGCTGCACTGCCACTTGGTGCCTCAGTTGCCGTGTCTGAACGCGGGGTTCTGTGGCCAGCACTCTGCAGTGCATTGGCATTCTGGAGGGGGGAAGTGCTCCAGGGAAGATGGGTATTTGGGGTTTTTTGGTGCTGCTGGGATGTTGCTGGAATATGGGTTGCATATGACAGGAAATGTGCTGTGGTGTGTCAGGCTGTACCACAGAGAGCGATTCCAGTCAATGGTGGGTGATTTTTATCAGACTACCCTGTGGTCACCCCATGGGTTCCCCAGGGCTCTGCTGGGCAGTTGCTCCTCTGTAGCTTGTCCTGCTTTGGTTGAAATTTTTCAGGGTTTGGCTGGTCCACAGGGGATTTTTTCTTGAGGGTGTGAAAAGGATCAGTTTGGGTGAGACGCATTCTAGCAAAGTAGAAATTACACTGGTCAGCTGAGGTCTGCAGAGCCGTGCTTCACTGAACCTCCCTGTCCTTCATCTGGGAGCTGTGCTGGGGCAGAGGTGGTTCACTGCAGAGGCAGGATGTGGGCTGGAATGACTAGCTAAGGTGTTCCAACCATGGGCGAGGTAGGATTTGGATACACTACAGCTTCTTTCGAGGCTTGAGGCTTCAATTAGCTCTTGGCAATTCAGTTACTCCTGTGACTGCACTCTCGATTCCCTGGCTGGCTAGTTAAAAGGTGTCCTGCTAATTTATGATACTTAAGTTAAATAGCAGAGAATTTGGGCCATTTGTGCATTAATCCATTATGGATTGCAGGCAGGTTCCTGCTACTTAACCATTTTTTTCCTGTCTAGTAGTTGAACACCAGAGAGAGTTGGTGGCCCTGATATTCTCCCATGTTTTTGCTGGGTTTTTTTCCTTTTTTTGGAATGCACTTGAAGATTTTGTCTCTGGGAGAAAATCTAGGATGAATGGATGCTGCTCTGGTCTTTTCTATTGCAAATAATCCCATTTATCCCTGTCTTCTAAACTGGGAAGTACTTACTGCTCCTTTGAAGCTGATTGTAGTGCTAAAAAATAAATTCATACAGTGTTTGGCACAGCAGCGTTTGAATAGTTTTAAGTGGTTGGAAATGAATTTGCTGTGCCATTTAAGCCACTTTGAAGAAGAGATCTAGCTACATTTTATTTTGGTTGTATTTTGTATGAAATGTGTGGAGTTATTGGAACCAGATATATTAATTTTGTGCTAGGCTGATGTACACCAGTTAAAAATGTGCCCCCTGGCACATGGAATTGAAATCTGAGGATTTTCTCAGGCACAGATTCCACCAAGCCCCCTCAATTCAAGGTGCCCCAGTCCCTGGGTTTGTTACTGTGTGTAATAGATATGGAAACGCTGGGTCCCAGTGCCATTTCCATCAAGTCATCAAGCCTTAGAACTTGCTTTTGTCTGAAGCAAAATATTTGTTACAAGTTATTAGACAGGGCCTTACTGTGGAGTAAATCAGGGTTTGTTAAATTGTTAAATACTGTAGAATGGTTTGGGTTGGGGGGACCTTAAAGGTCACAGAGTCCAACCCCCTTGCTGTGAGCACGGACATCTTCAACCAGATCAGGTTGCTCAGAGCCCCATCTGACCTCCTCTTGAATGTTTCTAGGGATGGGGCAAGCACAGCTTCTCTGGACAAACTGTGCCAGTATTTCACCACCCTCATTGTAAAAAAAGTTGTCCTTTAATCCAGTCTAAATCTAACCTCTTTTACTTTAAATGTGAGCATGGGATAGGTTTAACTCCAAAAGTGGTGAGGTGTCATGAATCATTTTATGGTGTCTGTGTTACCAGAATATACAGAAATCATACAAGTATCGTGTGTCACAAGCACAAGTTTTCATAGGCAAAAACATTCTTATAAATTTTCATTCGCAGAAAATCTTGGGAGCTGTTGTCTTTGTTCAAAGTTTAAAAAAAAAAAGTAATCAACTTAGAGCATTTATAAATCAGCCTCCAAAGAATTAGTTGTAAAAGAAAAGAGTGTGACATTTCCAGCTATCTTTAGAGGGAGGTCTGTTCAACAATACACTTCAGGTGACAAAACACAAATATGATGCACGGTGCCAAATGGAAAGAAAGAATAGACCCTCTGCTGCTGGGAATAGAAGAAGACTGTAGTAATGTGATTATGGTAATGGTCAACAAGTCATAGTCTTGTGCTTTTGTTCACTGTAATTAACTTCTTGGAATGGCACAGTCGCTTTCTCTGTGCTCATCAGATGGCCCTGCCTTTGTGTCCGTGGTCTGTTATTTCTCCTGCAGGGACTGCAAGCCTCCAAGTGCATTACTAAATGAATTCATTGCTGGAACAAAGATTCAGTAGTAGAATAGAGATTGATATCTTTTGTTGTCAGACATTCAATACCATATAGCAATCCAATTACTTAAGCTGTTTCTATCAGTCTTATTACGGCTCACTATTGAGGCATGCTTTAAAGCTGGATAATTCTGTCTTGCAAGAATGTAGTGGAACAGATTAGAGCTTTAATGAGAAGGCTTTCTGTGGGCTAGGGCACTTCCATTGTATGTGCTGGGATTGAGGAATCATACCTAGGCAAAGGCCTGGAGTCATTGTTGCAAAGAGTGATCAAAGGGAAGCCTGAAATCTGTACAATTGCTTTAAGAAATTTTACCGGTTGTAAAAAAATAAAATAAAAACTGGCAAAGTTTCTGTCTGCCATTCCCTATCTGTTGAGAATCTGTGCTGCACTGGGAAAAGGAAATTACTTATTGGAATTCAGATTGTGGAATGGATATGTCATTTTGTGTTTGAACTTTTCCTCCACTGTGCTATAGGTCAAATTCTGTGCTTAGCTGTAGCATTTTAGGAATGCTGGCAGCATGGATTCAACACAGGGCTTATTTGCATACAACTGCCCAGGGTGGGTGTTTGGAGAGGAGGGGTTTCTAAGGCACAGACACACAGAAGGCTTTGATAACTGCAGGTAGAGAGGAGGGATTAGACCAAGAAGTCAGCCTTGTCAGGTTTGCATCTTCACTCATGCTCTCTGTAGCACAAAGCAGGTATGGATTGAACCCCGAGAGAGCAGAAAGCTGGAGCTGGAGTGTCAGTAAGACCTCAAAACTGAGCCTGGAGAGTAGAAGTGGAGAAAAGTTATTTTACCGTGAGAAAAAACAACAAATAAATCTATCTACTTAGCAAAATTTTAATTTTTTTTTGAGACTGTGTGTGTAAATCACACCTAAGTTTATTGTGTGAAACACAAGTGGTAGAAACTTGGGAGATGCCAGACTGAATTTGTATGTCCAGCAAGTCAATTTGGCTGCTTGAATGTAGGATTTCTGATGGACTTTTAAAATGTGATAAAACTCTTCAGCTCTCTTTCAGGCCTCAGGAGAAACATCTGTGCTTTAAGTGAACACAGTGTGACCAGCAGCACCTCGGTATTGCTGAGGTTGAAGTAAACTGGAAACACAGATTAGAGTGATTTTGTGTGGAATACACACAGCTTGGGGTCATTCATGAACACAAGGATTTCTAAACTTGTCTGAAATTCCACCTGCCTAGGTCACTCTCCCTAAATAACTGAGGTATGGTTTATTTCTTGGTATGATAAATGCACCAAAGCAAACACTCACTCGGTGTGAATGGCAAAGCAACGTAATTTCCACAGGACAACACTGATGTCCAACAGTCTGAGGATATAGCCTATTTTTCCTGGATGCAAAAAATTGTATGATTTATAATTTCATTATAAGGCTGACTTTCCATTTCTTAGGGTGGTTTTACACTACCAACAGCTAAATATTTCCTCCTCGGGGACGAAGTTACAAAGTGTTGCCAATGCACACATGTTGTCTGGCTGTAACATTTCCAAAGTATTATTTAGAAGAACAGCAATTATAAAGACATTTTCCAAAGGAAATTGTATTTGAGTTGGGATAAGGATGTGGCGGTGTGAACGTAAGTCTGAAGGACACCTGAAAGTTTATCTGTGCATTTAGATTTGTTTTCAGAAAGTGTTTGCGTTCCTGTCTATAGAACACGAACACTGATTTTCTTGAACAGCAAAGGTATGACCCAGTTCTGGACTGAAGCTAAACTTTATTTTGTAGCCTCAGTTGCCTGATGGGGATTGAAGTTAATGTTTTATGAGGCAAAGGAGAGCACCTGTTCATTCCAGGAACAGTTGCTGCTAAGATATTTTGGGTTGGAGTTAGGGTGATTTTGTGCTGAATTATCAGTTTCTCTCTCACTCAGGGGTGTAAGGAGCAAGTAAAGATTTAGGGTGGCCTGACCTTTATTCTGCTCATTGTTGACTTGTAACGAGTGATGTCTACAGTAACTGCTTTCTTGTAATTTATTTACTCTATTTAGGAATGAGGGGTTTGGACTTGGGATCTACCAAGGGGAGCTGTTAATGTTCATTTTTATTTATTTTGCCTAAATGCATGGAAACCTCTAGGACAGATATTCAGCTGGTGTAAATCAGCTTAGTTCCATTGACGTCAGTGGAGCAGCGCCAGCAGCAGATCTGACCCACTTCTTTAATCTGATCCCTTGTCCATCCCGTTTATTTCAGATTACATCACAGTGAGCAGGGCCTTACCTCATCCATCATGAACTTGAGATAGATACAACCTTGCAAGTTTTGGCAGAGGACTATCATTCCTGAGAAACATGTAAAAAGCAAGAGTAGCATCCAGTCCTCTGCCATGCAGAAACTGCTCAGAGCCAGTGCCTCGATAGACTCAGCTTTTCTTCATATGAGACTGTGTGACATATGAAATTCCAACTTGTTCATAAGAAATTGTGTTAAATTACCACAAAACACTGACCTAACATAGCAAGTTTGTTCTGTGTGTGTGTTTGTCTAAGTATCTATTAACTAATCAGTAATATTCATTCAGTGGTCAGGATGTTCTGTGCCCCTACAGCATTCTGTGAGTCTTCAGAAACCTCAGCATCCCAGCTGTCAAGGCCTTGCAGGTACCCACCTTAGAAATTTCCAAGGGAAATCAGATTTAAGTTTGCAGTCACACCTTGGATCTGGCACCTCTAACTTGTCCCTTCAGTTTTTCCTGTTTTTTAACTGTTGTTTTGCCCTTGTGTCTGTTCCTTGACATTGTCCTCTCAGATCAGGGTTGGATGGTTTGACTGAGCATTATCTTCACATCACACACTACTCTCCCAATGGATCTGATCTCTTCCACTGCTTGAGTGAGCACATATGAAGTTTGGAATTCATGTTTTTTTGTTGGAGGAGAATGGAGGTGCCCATACACAGCTGAAAAACTGTTTTCCCCCTCAATCTCAACTGATGGTTGAGCTGACTCTTGGCTCTTCTACTTATTCTCAAACAATAATTAAATATTCTAGTAGCTTCCAGAGAATGTACAATATCATGTGTTTGAGCTCTCTGAGTTTTGTGTACTCAGAGAAGTTGCTTGTCCTGAAAAGTTTACATCAAAGTCTTTATTCCTTCCTGTCCCATAACCTTGCAGTGAATTTGGAGTCTTAAGAAGAGCTGGGAACGTGTTTTTTACTGCAGCAGTTACTTTCTCTTGGTACTACAATATATCTTTCTAGTTTGTCTACCTCAATGCTTAATTTACATTTCCTTAGTAAAAAGGAGAGTTTTGTCTTTTTGTCAGCTGTTTTCTATGTACATTTCTAATACTGAGTGGCAGTATTAGTAGAACAAATATTGCTTTTTCTGGCATTGAGCTGTCTTGCACATTTCTGTCCAGCTTGAATGAAACGATCAATTTTCTCAGCCACCAGCGGATCCTCTGCAGCATTATCTCATGTCCTAAGACCTCTCCAGGCTTGTCATGCAGTGGCCATTGACTTTGTACTGGACTTTCTCCAGTACCTCCCTTCAAGAGCTTGCAAATGCCAAAATGATGTGAGCCATTGCAGTTCCGGTATCTTTTCCCAATACCAGATGTTGTCTTGGCTTCTCTTGTTCCCAAACTATGTCTTGTTTTTGCAGACTGATATTTTTGTTGCAGGTCTCTATCAGTATCTTGTCTCTTATATCTGTCAGAACTGTCCCTGCACCCTAAGTTTCACTTTGGATAAAGTGGCTTCCTTTTCTTGGTAAGTTCCAGTTGGGTTATTATTTCTCCATCTCTTCCTGCACCCCTATGCTACAGTATCAGCTTGACCCTCATACCAGCTTGTGTTTTCAGCTCTCAATTAATAACAGAATATTTCCATCTTTTTTTTCTCTGTCCTAGGTCAGTATAGTACTCCTGCACATTTAATAGTCTGCCTCCCCTGCCTCGGTTAACCAAACTGTATAAATCATCTTTGGCTTCAGGATCAGACATTCCCTGGAAGGAGAATGTGATCCTGTTAGCTGGGAAGGAAAGTTGCTGCTTAAGCTTCTCTTATCTCTACTCTGTCTCTCTGAAGGGCTTTAAATTTGGTGCGATTTTTAACTTCAGTGGGATTTTTAACTTCTTTCTTCCACACAGAATATTGGCTTTGTTATTGTTGTGGCTGCCCCATCCCTGGATGTGTTCAAGGCCAGGTTGAATGGGGCTTTGAGCAGCTTGGTCTAATAGACAGTGTCCCTGCCCATGGCAAGAGGATTGGAAGTGGGTCATCTTTAATGTCCCTCCAACCTAAATTGTTCTATGATTCTGTCATTCTATTACTCTTCTCATTGAAGAAGAAACATAAAACCCTGTTCCTCTCCCTTACATCTCTCCCAGTGAGCTTTTCTCTTCCCTGCATCCATTGGTGCAGTTTCCACTCTGCACAGAGAAGCCAAACTGAAGGGCAGGTTTGCTCTTAGAGGTGGTTTCATTGCAAGTGTAGGAGAGGAAATCCATTTTACCAAAAAACCCTAAATGTACTGAGAAACCTTAGGGAGTGCACAGAAAGCAAGACAAAAACCTGTAGTTGTGAAGGTCAGGTTCAAGGTGTTCTGTTCTTACAGAAGGCTATGCTTGTGTTTGTGGAATATATGCTTAGGAACTTTGCTGGATGAGAGCCTTATTAAATTTGAGTAAACTAAAGAAACAGAACAGGCACAAAAGAACCAGTTTTTACAATATGCTTGAGCGAAAAGCAAGCAAACAGCTTTTTTCCTACTATTAAGAAAAAAATGAGGCAGAAAAATGAAGTATCTCAGCTCCCGGGAGCAAGTAGCAAAGCAGACCCAAAAATTCAGAAGATTTTTGTTCTGGGCTTTGTCTAGTGCGCTGACATTTTACTTTTTAAATGTTTTTCATAAGAATTAGTGCTTATTTTATTCATTTTTGTGGTTGCTTTCATAAATGGAAAGAAGTAAATCACAGTGAAGTTAGCCCAAAGTTGGGACAACACTGAGTTCAAGAGGTACAGCAGAAATTTAGTGAAGATGCAAATAGATCTGGGTGCTGTCAAAAGTTACTCCTTCATTTACCAAGGAAACTTCACTAAATTAATGGATTTTAGAGCAGAAGGAAACTTAAAACTATCTAATATGGCCATATGTATTTTGCATGCCATAGAATTCCACTCAGTTATCTCTGCAAAACTATTTCCTGACAGATAGTGGGCCAGATCTCACCTCTGCTAACTTTAACCACTTCAGTCTCAAAGCACTCTCCGGAGATGTTCTCTGACTGGGCTGCTGCAGCTTTACTGTAGAAAGGCCCAATGGTTCTGAAGTCCATGAAACATGAAGTGAGAGCTGTATGTATGTACTCCTTTTGGAATCCCACAGTCCGAGGGATTGCTCCAGACAGGAATGAAACGAAGCAAAGGAGAATCAATGTTTAACTTGGAAATATTTGTCAGTTAACAAGTCACAAGGAAGTGAGTACCTCTAGCACCTAGTAGGAATTTATTTTATACTTAATTTATACTCTTTTTTTGAGTGGTGAGTGTATTTAAAAAAAGTGAACGCAGACAAAAGAAAATCTTCCTTATGAGCTTTGTTACCATTGGATTTCCTAAATTCAGGAATATTTGCTCAGTGTACTTGAACACATTTATTTTGGAGAAGGCTGACTATCCAGACTCTGACCACACTTAAACATATACTGAAATCCATCCTTCTTATGGACAACATGTAATTGTGTGCATAAACCCCTGTTCTGTTTAGGGATGCTTTCCTGAACTAGAAGTACACCTTGTGTGTTTCAATTATTTTAAGGGATCTGTTTTCTGGCATCTTGTTGCTTTTCTCCTTTTTCCCTTCAAAAACCCCTCTGTTGAATTTAATAGTATATTCCTTTACAGTCTCAAAAGTCACAGTTTCTGAGACCTGGAATTCCTTGTTCAAGGAAATCTGCTGGAAATCCATAAAAACTCCATGTACAATAAACAGGAGACCTACTTCACCCTCGAGTTCTGGATCTCAGGTCTTTGTCATCTTGAAGAATGACTTAATCCCTTCGAGGGAGGAGTCTCCCAGGTATTTCCGTATGGATCAGTCCCATAAAGCGCTGATCTCTGTCTTGGAGCCACATCGATCTGTCTTGTCTGCAGTGGCTGAAAGGACTTCATGCATTGAATTTTCTCAGAAGTGCTATAAAATAATACGTCTTGGCGAGTGAAGCCAGCCTGTTAACGTATGGATTTTCTGCCTTGAGTGATTTTCTAAAATCAATAACTCATTAAAAAGAAAAAAGCTCAATTCTCACAATTCATAACCATGCAAATAAACAGGCTGACTTCAGCAGCAGCACCCAGCTGAGTTAGAACAGCGGGTTTGGAGGATGTTGTGTTGTTTGTTCAGTTGCCCTGACTGCAGTTTCATTTTTGCTGGATCCTTCTTGAAAAAAATGTTTTAACAACAGCATTCATTCATTAATTCTCAAGAATAATGCTCTGTTGGCAGAACGGTTAACTAGTTGCTAAAAATAAGGTCTGATGGTGAATCCTTTAAAAATATGACTACATCCCCAGGAAGTAACTCTTTCAGCGAAGAATAAATGTGTAAATCTTTTTCAAAATCACAATCTCTAGAAATGCTACATGCACGTAATAATTCCTCAGAAAGTGTCAGATAACTTGGCAGGGGAGGAAGATTTCCATCCCAAGTGTGTAAAGCGTTGCACTCATTAATTTATTGACTGAATTGATCTGACTTTTAAAAGACTCCCTGGCTTGACATCAGTATTCTGTTTATCTCACAGTCAATGGATCTCCTCTTCCTCCCTGTGTGTAAATACTTAATAGCTGTTAACTTAAAAGGTCAGACCTTGCTGGATCCATAAGTATTGTACTTCAAGGTGCATTTGGATTGAAGTTTTCTTTTGCTTCTGCTCAGATCTCACGTTGCTGCATTACCTGCTCTACTTGACATTCTAAGTGGCTTGGAAACCGTGTCAAATGTTTTTCAGTTAGTCCTTTTTTCAGGGTGATTTTTCTTGCACTCAGATGCATTAATTTAAAATATTTAGGGTTTGTTTTTTTTCCCAAAGTACAGCGACAGGATTTAGGATGCTCTGCAGGATGCTGAAGTCAGCCGCTTTCACAAAGCTTTTCCATATGATGCATGTCAGCAGCACAGCTTCAAGGAGTGTCTTCTCATTTTGCTTTCCACTTAGCATGACTTTAACAGGTGTCTCAGAATGCCTCTGAGCAGGGCAGGATTAGTGCCTGTGATCTGGGAATAAAAAGAAAAGATGGTGGGCTGTGGGGGAAGGAAGGGAACTGTGGAAGATGAACTGGTTCCAAAGGACACCCTCAAGGAAAGGGTGGCAAAAGAATCAAATTAGGTAGATTCAACTTTAGTGTGAGAAAGAGCAAACCTTGCATGTCAGCAAGGACTCCTACGGTTTAATAAATTACTAGAAGGTTAGGACAGTGAGACATGCCCTCTCTAGAGGAGTCTCTGGTAGGTCTGAGGGAATCCTGAGCCCAGTTATAAATTTCTCGATCTCAGATGAAAAACGTAGCCACTAGTGTGACCAAACATTCTTGAGTGCCTGTGTGCTGGATTCCTGGCCCTTTGAGGCCACTGGAAGAACAAACAGAGCAGACATTGTCCAGCCAAGGAATTAAAATCCGAAACTATCCTGTTCATTTTGTGAGAAAATGATAAGGGGCTGTTCCTGGAACAACCAAAGCTCAGTTTTCTATGGAATCATATCCTTGGTCTCCCATGCACCTTGTAGGGAGCTTTGTGAGACCCCCAGATGCTAGGACCACTCATGAGCAGAAGGGCAGAAGGCAGCTCCTGCTGCATCTGCTCTGGAGAGCCCTGCATGGGCTGACTGGAAGGCTGGAAATAAGCTGTTTGTACTGACTGGAAAAGGAACCATTGATCCCGCTCCTTCCAGGAGATTTTCCTCAGCTGGGGGCACTCATTTAGGTCTCTTTCCTCTGTGCAATGACAAGAGCTGTACGAACATAATTATCTCCAAATCTTTTGCTTCTCCCCTGACAACTTGCATTGAAATGTGGCAGTGGGCTTGAATGTTATTAGGGGCAGACATGAACAGACAGAAGGCATGGCTGCATAAGCCTCATTTCCTTAGGAAATCAAGTGGAAATGTTTGTATAGTTTATATACAACACAATATGGTTTGTGTCTGTCATATTACCTTGAAGGGTGTTGTTGTAATCATATGTTCCATTGTTGTGCTTCATCTAATCTAGAGTTTGTAAAAATACTGCTTTGGACCTTTGTGATTTGTTTTCCGGCATCTCATTGGAAGCCAGGACTGGAAGGGGCGTCCTGGGTCAGTGTGTCCAGGGTCCTGCTGAGGTATATGGACTGTAAAAGTTAAAAGAGAAAAATGCTCTATAATAAACTTCAGATTGGTACAGAGGGAAAGTTAATGGGACAAATGAAACCTTCCGTGTGGCCTTTACAAAGCTGGAAGTCACAGCATGGGGCAGTCCCCTCGCAAATCTTGGGTCATTAGCTTATCTTCTGCACTAACTGCCATGGATAAATGTCAGAGGATAAAGGCATTTTCCCCTTTACAGTGCTGGAGTATGAAGTATTCACATGCTCCTCAGAAAATCCTGGGGAAAAGATTGCCAGATTTTTTCTTGTGTAACAAGAGTATTAAAATGTTAAACATGTTTACACGGGAGAAAATATTTGATCCAGGGAGAGGAGAGACATCCCTTAGCTTTGAAATGTGCTTGAGTGACAGTGAGGCACGTCCAGCATTCTGTAGGATTTTCCTAAAGGAAACAAGAACCCAGAAGACCCTCCGTGAAATAAGACAATAGGTAAGAGAAGGATGGCGGTTTCTTATATATAGGTCACAAGGGAACAATAGTGTCAGATTTTTTCTGAAGCTGTATTATAATGCTCAAAAGAGAACCTGATGATGTAAGGGTAAAAACCGTAAGTGCCCGTGTTTCTGAATTTGTGGTGCTTGCCTTTAGCTGTGCACTGATTGTCAGTATTAAATGTGCTTCTCTGCTATATATAAGTACTTGCAGATTGTTAAGGACACTTCCAGAACATTTATATTCCAGAATATCTCGATTG
The DNA here is from genome assembly GCA_013400235.1 of Oriolus oriolus. Lineage (NCBI taxonomy): Eukaryota > Metazoa > Chordata > Aves > Passeriformes > Corvidae > Oriolus > Oriolus oriolus. The sequence goes on from VXBT01002848.1 coordinate 2,243,773, forward strand.
TTTCAAATCTCACTGATAAAATTCCCTGTACATAGAGTTATGTATGTGCAGCTGCTCAGAGGAAGGTACAGCCTGAGAGAAGGACAATAGTTTATTTGACAGTTCCCTGAAAATGAACAGAAAATAAAACAGTACTTTGAAAATCTCAGTTTTGCACTATTTAAACTTGTTCAAAAATAGAAAGATACTTTTCAAATTGTTTGAGAATGTAGTGGGTTGAAACTGAGTTGATGGACAAGCTTTTTGGCCAATGACGCTTCTTGCAGTTTACATATTTAAACCAAAAAGGCCAAAAAGCTTGTCCATCAACTCAGTTTCAACCCACTACACAGACCATTTCCCTTTTTGAAAGCAGATTCTGTACATAATAAAAGCATTGACATTTTTAATGTTTTGTGTGGAATATCTCTAGGATGAACTGAGAAGTCCACTGACTCCCTTCAGTGCTGCTTTTGGCTTGATCTTGTAATTTTACGTCTTTTTCCTTACACCAGAATCTGATCCAGGAAACCAGGGAGTACTTTAGGCTCTTCCATCAAAATGCTTGAGGCTGTGAGTGTTTTTAAGCATCCAAACAGTCTCTTTGGCTTTGGTTTCACTGTTTGACTCTTAGAGCATGAAGTGTACACTTAAATACTTCATTGGGCTGTCCTGTACTCCACACCTGAGCTCTGAGCACAGGTGGGACTGACGGTGATAAGCTGAGCTCCATCAGCCTCATGCCTGTTCACAGACACCAGAACTGAAATGTGCAGTGAACTACATTCTCTGAGCAGTCCATGAAATCATAACAAGAAAAATGAAATTTGCAGCTTTATTTCAGAAAAGTCCATTTGCCATTAAAAATTACATGCTTTAGTAGAATTAGGCAGTTTAAAAGAGTCATTCTAGAGTCTGCATCATTAAACTTTGGACCTTTAAAGGTATTTAACTGTTAAACTCCTGACTCGATGGAGACCTATTTCTGGAATGTTGTAGTTACTTTTGGTTTAATGTGTTCAGAATGAGCTGGTCTTTTAAACACTGTGTTAATGCTTGCAGCGTGTTAATTTTTAACAAAGAGGTTTTCTTCATGAAAAGGACATTTTTCTTCCCAACAGAATTTGAAAGTGTTTTCCATCAAAATGTTGAAGACTGCTAAATTTGACATTGCTGCTAGGTTTGCTCAGTCAGGCTCAGCCTTTAGAAAAAAGGCTATTAAAAATCTATCACCCAAAGGAGGGATCCTGACTGCTTTCCATTACGGGGTTGCCCCTCATGGCTCTGTTGCAATGGCTTTAAGCAGGTGTGACTCATTTGTGTGACTCTGGCTCTCACGCTGCTTTGGGGAACCAGCTGGCTTTGGGCTTAGTGCTCAGCTCTGAGCCTCACCAGGACCCGTTTCTAAGCCCACCTTATCCTTTACTCATCTCCTCTTAAACTGCATCCATTACACCACAGTCATCATGCAGTGACTGATGATCCCAGCCTGTCACTGCTCCTCTTTGTCCCGCCACCAGCAGCTAAATCCCTTTCCCCTGCAGCCTCTGCAGTGCCGGGGCTTTGTCATGGTTGCTGCGCAGGTGTGTTGACAAGTGACTGCCTGACCAGTGAGTTTGTCTCCCAGTTTTTATCTGGGTAAGTACATTGTCTCCCATACTTCTGTTGCATCAAGCTCAACATCTGTGTAATAAATAAGGCCCAGTCCTGCCTCCTTCAATCACCTCAGTGTAGAATTGGGTTGACTTGGTAGAACAAGGAAAAAGACTGAAGCCAGTTGGCCAAATCCTGTTTTCAGTCACCACTACATAAACTACACTGACTACAGCAGAGAAAACCCAGAATGAATAGTTTATATTGACTTCTGCGATAAGTGCAAGAGCAATTAAAAATTCTTTTTATCATTAGTTATTATAATGCCATATTAAAGCACTTACATTAGGCATCAGCAGCTTTTGAAGAAACCAAGTGCCCGAAGTATGTCCATGCTCCCATAACATGTCAAAGCTACAGTTAAAAATTCCTCTTTCCCTAAAGGTGCATTTACCTACTGGATTCTGTTGCTTTTTGAGGGAAATACTCGCATAAAAAAGGAAAAATTAGTTATGTCTATCCATCACAGACAGAGTGGGAGAAATTCCTACCAAAGTTTTGCCACCTATGTTTAAGAAACTTCAAAATTATTTCAATTAGCAGGAGAGCATCACCTTTAAGTTTTATCCTTATGTTAATAATTGACAGCACTATCCCCCCCACAGTGTTTAATATAGGCCATACATTGAGGGGAAAAAGGTATATTCACTTGAAATTCATTACTGTATTTACAGTGCTGCTTTCCCATGCTTATTTTAGGGTCATTTGGGAAAAAAGCTTTAACTCCAAAAAAAAGTGAATGCATTGCTATTCTGGGAGTTAGACTGTCACTTAATAAATATATTTCTGATAATAAAAATTGGTGTCATTTTCCTTGCAGGGACTTATTCGGAAGAAAGTTAATAAAAACTGCATGGAAAAACCAGCATCACAGCTTTTTTTTTGTTCGAAATTCCTAAAGGAAAGTTAGCCAAATGCAAAAAGTATCAAGAAGCAGAGAAACATTCCATGGTCCTTAAAACCCAAACATAAGATTCTCTTCCTAAACATACCATTAAGCAAGGTAGCTCTGATGAACCTTTTAAATACCTTTTAAGGACAAAGACTTAACTGGCCCTGCTGATGGGAAAGTCATAATGTGGTTTTTTTCCTGATGGCTTTCTATTCTTTGTATGTGTGACAGATGTCAATGAAGTTGAAAAGTGTCCATTTCCCAGCAGGGTGCTGGCTGTTCCCCAAAATGCCTGGGCAGTTTATAGAGGCCCTAATATCTCCTGATGGTGACGGAAGGATTTGTAGGGAAAGCTTCCTGCCGGGCAGAGGCCTGCTGCCTTTGAATAGAAGGCAGCCAGCAGCTCTACGGGCCTCAGCGAGAGATGCCACTGCACCATCAGGAAACTCTGATTTATTATCTGAGAAATTCACCATCCATCTGCATGAAGAGGTCACAGAAGCAACTTTCCTAATGTGAATCTGAGACCCCCATTATTTCCCACTTATTGCTACAAGCATGAAAAATTGTTCCAACTGAGAAAGCTGGACTTTCAGGACTTGTTGCCATGGTTGAATTTACAGGAATATTTAGGAGCAATGCTTAGTGGGGTTTTTTTGAACCTATAAACTCCAACAATTTTCACAGGTTTTTGCTAATTAATGCCACTACTGTGGAAATGGAAGCAGTTCTGCAAACAAGCTGCGACAAATGGGATTTTTATTGCCAGTGGAAAAGCCCAGGGAATAATTAGTGGGTCCATAGAGATCTCTTGATTACAGACATCTGCATTGGTAATGTCCAGACGCAAAGATCGCCCAGGGAAATGTTTCGGGATTTTCACCTTAGGGCACATTTATGTTGTCAGCTACACCCTTCAAAATGCAGTCGGACATATGTGGGAAAATATTTTGTGAAATGTTAGACCAAGGAACCTGATGTTGACTAATCTGGGCTAGGGAAACTGGCTTTGCTTGCCAAAGTGCTGTCCAGCCGCCAAGACTTGCAGATGTAATATTTTGATATCTCATTAAATCCGATTTCACAGAGATATTTCTCAGTGCTGCATCTGAGTTGGTGTGAGTTGCCTGAGATGCTTTTGCAGTTATCACTGCTTTGTTGAATAGGATGAAGAGGAAACAACGAGACTGATTATTAAAAAACCACATGACTCCTTGAAAATGAAGCACTGAAAAAAGAATTCATGTCAAGACAGGATTTATTAGTTCAGGTTGAAGAGTAACTTGATTTGGGATTTTCCTCTTGTCAAAGTGATTCACAATATAAATTATGGATCTACTTATAGAAGTGGTAGAGGTTTTGCCTTTTTTAAACCAGCATGCTTTTAAACTGGCCAATAAAATAATTATTACAGGCCTATGAAGCAGAACTTTAAGCTATGGGTTTTTTAAAAACCACAATTATTTTCGTTCATATAGCATTAGAGTGCAGTTGCCCCAGTTCTAGACTTGTTCAAGTTGTATTAAATGCCAGTAAATCCCAGATGAAAGTCACCTTTTCCCTGAAAAATTTATAGCCTACAGATTTGATTGCATTTACCAATTGTGCTTGGATGTAGGATTTAAACTAAACTAAATTTATAATGCCTGTGATTTTAAAACATTGGTGACACAGTAGGTCTGTCTTGCTTAGAATCTCTCTTTGACAGGATCTTCAATCCCACCAGCCTTGAAGCAGAAAATGCCCTAAAATTTGTATTTAAACCCATCCTTCTCCAGGACAACCATTAAGCAAATGATTCATTTTAAGATACATTTCAGTCCCAGTGGCATCATTTATCCTACTCACTGGTCAGGCAGTCACTTACAACAAAGTTAAGAACTGAGCAGACCTAATTCTGAATCCAGGCTGTCCTTCAAGATGTCATGAGAAGCAAGAATAACTAATTCTTCTGGCTTTTAGCCACGACGTACACGTAGGTAGAGCTGCACCCACTAATGCACCAACATACCAGATATTTCCAGAGATCTCTCTTGGCTCAGCTTTTCTGGTCTCTCCGTGATGAGGGGCAGGGGTAGAAGGAGTGAATGGTTAGGAAAGAAGGAGAATCCAGAGGTTTTGTGGATACTTTTATTCTCAGATAACTGGAACTTGTATGACAAGTACATGTCTATTAATGGGCACTGAGTACTAGAATCCATGTTTGTTGCTGTCTGACCCAGGATATTTACAGAGATGTGAAGCAGCTTCAGGATGAGGTTTGTAATAACCTCATTCTGAGTCCTTATGAAGTCTTTCCAGAAGTCCCCAGAGATGCCTGTGATCACATGTATCTTATTGTCACCACCTTGGGCAGATGGGAAAGTCCCCAGAGAAATTGCCTCAGAGTGGTGTTTACTGATCAGGATGTGGGCTGCAATGACACTGGTTCTGTGGAACACTTGCACTGGCTTTGGGGTGCAGGTGAAAGGACACTCTATCTTACAGTGTCCTGCAGACAGGGTTTTCATTAATTCTGGGCAGCCTTTCAAAGTACAGGCTATTTGCATGTACAATCTAGATGACTTTGAGCTCCAACTTGGTGCATTTTTCAGCATTTAAGGAAATAGTTTGCAGTGGTTAAAGGTACGAGTGTGTGGCATGTATACCTGCTGTTCAGAAATACGATATGAATTCCTGGAAATAAGGTATTTAAGCATAAATGTGTTTGACTGTTTTCTAATGGACCTTGTTCACAGGCCCTGCAGGGTTAATTAGGTCTCTAGATCTTATCTTTACTCTATTACACTAAAGGCAAAAACTTCTACAGGAACTGAATCCACTCAGAAAGAGCAAATAAACTAGCTCTAAATGATCACAAACTGACCAAGCTTTTCTGCTTCAGCTCCCTGTATGCCTTCAGGCAACCAGGATTTAAAAGCACTGAGATTACAGGACCATAAAAATACACATTTACATTTACGTGTGGTCACATGCAAAATTTAAGATTTAGAGAAAGCCACAAAGGGAATGTTTAACATAAGTAGCCAGGCACAAGCTGAATTAATGACACAGCAGCCCCAGCAGAAACACAAGAAAAACATGTAAACCTTCATCTATTATTAGTTGCTGTAGCCCACACTCCAGAGCACAAGGACGCGTGGTCATTAAAGGCTGTTCTTTTCCACAAGATCTTTTACCTGCTTCATGAATGGGAGCTGGGCAAGTCCTGAAATGTAGGGAGTTCACATGTGAGAGTCCTTGTTTTGAATTTTGTTTCTTTGTCGGATGATTAAATCACAGATGATGTGAACAGAGTGGCCAGAACCCTCTCCCAACCCCTGCCCAGGTGGGGGCACTCTGCCAGAGGACTCTCCAGCCTGTCCGTGTTGGACACGCTGGGCTGGGAGAAAGCTGCAGATGGTGCTCCCAGGATGCGCATCAGCTCCTCTGGCACTGGAAGGGTTTGCATTCCTGCAGCCCCTGGCAGGCAGGCAGGCAGGCAGAGCTTTTGTACCAAGCCTTGCACATCTGCTACAGGCAATTCAAGAGCCTGCAGCAAATACAAGAGCGTGTAGTGACAGGACAAGGGGCAGTGGCTTCAAACTGACAGAGTAGGTTTGGATTAGATATTAGAAAGAAATTCTTCCCTGTGAGGGTGGTGAGGCCCTGGCACAGGTTGCCCAGAGAAACTGTGGATGCCCCATCCCTGGAATTGTCCAAGCCACATCCAACCTGGCCTAGTGGGAGGTGTCCCTGCCCATGGCAATGGGGTTGGAACTAGATGACCTTTAAAGTCCCTTCAAGCCACTCAGTGACTCTATGATTCTATAAATTCCTTTGCTTAAAAGTCCTGTGTTGTAATGTAAAGCAGACACAACCTGATGGAAAGCTCCAGGAGTGGATTCTGTTTGGTTTTCCACGTGCTGGTACCACTGCTACCAGACTGGCTTTCAGGTCTGACATGTTAAGCTTCCCGATGCAACTGCAGCAGAAGTAAATATTAGACATGAAGAGAAAAACTTTTATTTAAAAATTTTTCTTGCTTTGACACTGTCATCTTTGCAGGAAATATGTAATTTTTTTTCACAAGAGTGTCCTGTCAGGGAATAAAAACTAAACTGGTTCGTTTTAAGCAAATCTGAGTTCTGGTTGTGTAATTATGGATCTGCTCACATGACAATGCACAAAAAAAAAAAAAGTGGAGAAGTTCCCAGGGGAAAAGTAACGAAGACTGTTTGTCTTGCAAAAGCTATGTTGTATTATAATACAGCAAATGATAGCACGAGAACTTCTCATGTGGGGCATTGTTCAGGAATAAAATTTAACCAACAGATGAGTTTCAGAAACCAGTTGTCCTGTTGCAAATTTGCCCCCAACCCCTGCAGAAGTTTGTTTAATTCCTTTGAAAATTGCAAACTACTCAGCACCTTAGGCAGGGTCTGCTCCTCAGCTGGCCTGGCTCAGCACAGTAATGGGATCAATAGTGGAGCTACTCAATAGCAGCCCTGAATTTAGAATGCTAATTGTTTAACCTTGCCAAGTGGAACAATTGCATTTTTGATACCACAGTGGTAGGGAGCTGAAATAAGCAAAGGGGAGAAGGACATTATCTTATGCGTGCACTTTTTCTTCCCACCTAATTAGGCTAATTAAAAACTCTGGGCCTAGTGATGTACTGAAAATTAAGCATTTGCAAAACTCCTTACAGGTTGGAGGAATAAAGACATGGATTGTAAGACTGAGAAAAGAAGAGAAATCAGAAGGTCATGTTGTTTTATCTCTCACTGGAGTTTTCTCCTAGGATTTGTTATGATTTACTGTCATTACATATTATGTAAACAGTCACTGTTTCCATGAAGTGGGAGGTCCTGTTAATCTTCTGTAGCTATTCAGCACTGTTTGTGAGTTTAACTGGAAGTGTACCTCCTCACTGTACGGGAATGATCAGGAATCTGTGTACCCTATAGCCTCAGGTTATGGCTCTGACCCCATTAAATGTGTAGGTGGGGTCTCCCTGGCAAGTCAGTAAAGCCAAGTCTGAGATGATTTCTGTGCTTCCTGCTGTTGTTTCCTCCTTAGCGGATCCTCTTGTCTCATCCACATTAGCAACTGCCTGGCCCCAGGGCCCACGCAAATACTCTGGAAGGATACTTTCTTTTTGAGCTTTAGGGAATGACTGCATGGCAGGTGGTTAAAAAAAAAAAAGGTAAATACAGAATGAAGCCTCCCTTTTTTCCATGCTTCCTTCTAAATCCTTTACTAAACTACATCTGTACTTGATGCCCTACCAGCAGAACCTGTATTAGTCATACAGGCTGTCCACTCTCCAACAGCAAAGGCAAATCAGTTCTAGCAAATACACTGCTTCTAGTCTTGCATTCCTTTTGTTGAAAAGCCCTCCCTTTTGGTGTTGTTTTTTCCCCAGCCTATACCCAAAGTTTCACTGACACCAGCGGGAGACTTCCTAGGGTGTCGGAGACTTATTTATTGATGGCCCTTTCCAGGAGCGATTCCTTCAGTGCTGCCATACCAGCGGAGACTGCGGCAGGGTCTCCTTCCATCCTAGTTGCTACACTGGAGCAGATCCTCTGTCACTAGTTCCTGTCCCTGGGAGTAGTCCCAGCTAGATGGCTGCGAGGAGGTGGGAAGAAATGCACAGCAGTCCTGTGCTCACTCACTTGGCTGCCAAACATGCACATTTCACTGCTTTCTTGAGAGCACTTTCCTGCTGTGGAAATGCGATACGCCTGACTAGGTAGGCCAACAGCTGTGTGATTGTCCATCTGCTGCTTCTCCAGATTAAATATTAGCCCTCGTGTCTCCTCCAAAGCAATGAATTTTCTGCAAGTGCCGTTCTCAAAGAAGAACTTTTCTTCCTTCTCTTCTTCTGCACCAGATATTCCGTGAGATAAGTGATACAGATGGGCAGCAGGGGAATTTAAGCACACAACTGCCAAAAAGTAGAGCCTATTATTTGTGTTGATTTTTAAATCTAAGTCGCTTCAGTGGTAAATGACACAAAGCACACAGCCACGGCAAGGTGACTACACAGTGTTAGTGAGCGAATCCTGTCACATCTGCAGAGCAAAGGCATCTTGGCTGCTGGCTGGAGAGATCTACCCAGGAGACAAATGCTTCACAGAGAACCTCTTCCATGAGAAACCTTTCAGCTTCTTATGGCTTTTGTTGCTACTTCTGCTCTACCCTGACCATGTTCATTTGTTTATCAGTGTTGTTAGAATTTTTTGTTTCTATAGATGGGGATGTTTGAGCTGTTTGTTGTTTTTTTCCAGCTGACATAGAGAAATATTTAAGATAGATTTCAGAAGTAGACAGAGTCATTCTTAATTTGTTTCTTTAGAGCTTCATTTTCCTCATGCAAGTTATTCGTAGCTCCCACTGAAGCCAATAAATTCCTAGTCCTTCACGGCAGGAAAGGCACTAAAGTCAATGGGAATTATTTGTATCCTGCAGTGGGGGGGGGGAATAAGCCTCCTGGGAAACTGTGGATCTCCTATTTGCCATAAGCCATCCATTACTTCCCTGTCAGTAGCAAGTCATTCCAGGATTTGTAGGAATCTCTATTATTATTTAAGTGTATCTATGCTTTCATTCTCCCTTCTAATATAAAAGTAACTGATGCAAGTTATGAAATTGCGTTAATATACGGATTTCTGCTGACTCTTCGTTTATGGCTTATCTTTCATTGCCTCTATTCTAGCACTTGTTGCCCTGGGATTCAGTTATGTCCAGGCTTTCTGCAGATCTCCTCTCCTCAGAATTTCACCCATCGCTCGTGAGAATTTCAACTTCTGGATAAATAAATATTTTGGGTCAGGTTTTAAAAACACAGAAGTCCTTATTTGAATGTTATTTTTGGAACATGCCCATGTCTTAGTGGGACTCTCATACCACAATAGCTGAAGGAAGAAATAGAGAAATGTAACTTCACGTCTTGGCTTTGAGGGTCAGAAGGGAGGGAAGGAGATGGGAGAAGGAGTAGACAGATCCGGTGACTGAGCTTTGCCTGCAGAGGAATAAAAAGGGTTTAGTAGTGACAGTAAGTAGAACAAGCACAGTGTCAAATGCATCTTCCAAAGAGAGCTAAAAATCATATCAGGCTAAAACAAACTTATGTTCAGCAACAAGCTGAACTCGCCCCATCCTGTCCCTCTTGGCCTTTTGTTCTAGGAACAGATGTCCCTTCTCTCCCAACTGTCTTTAAGATTCAGAATTAAGAACTTAGGCTCTGAACTTTTAATTCATGATTGCCTTCAGAAGCTTCTCTATTCCTGCAATGTGACAGTAATTTCATTGTTTTTCTTCTAATTGTCAGTCTCTTCCTGTACTGTCTGTGTAAAATTTAAAAAAAAGGCTGGGCTTTGCTGACTTGTTGGGCCTATGCTGGACAATCCCTCCTGCGCAGATATTTAACCCTTTTCAATTTCCAACAACACATAAGCAGAAGTTTCTGGAGCAGAATACTTCCTGTCTTTGGGAAGGAAAATTAGGTGGTACTTTTCAGACAGAAACAGTTTGAAACCACCTTTAAATAGTAGAATACAGAATTGATGCAGAAAAAAAAAAATGAAAGCAGAGAAAACCTTTGGGGTAAAGTGCTTTGTGTTTCATGCCATCAAGAGAGATAAAGTTTTGTAAAATGTACTCATTTTAACAGGTGGTTTTGACAGTGCCAAAGATATTTTCCACACTCATGTTAGTGAATTATGTCTGTTATTCTTAATTCTCTTCCAGACCTTCTAAAATAAGAAGGTGCAGACTAATTGCTCAGACACCCAGAATAGCCTTGTGGGATTTGGAAGATGAATGGGGAAAATCAGATGTGGTTGGTGGGCAAGCAGAGGGTGGCTGTATAGATCTGTGGCCACTATGGGCTTGGCTTTGTCACTTTCAGCCCATGAGTGGGTGCCTCAGTGAAGCCCCAGTGGAGAGAGCAACACGTTTGTAATCACGGATGGGACAGGCTCTTCACGGTGGAGCCCTGTCTGGCTTATTGGCAGAGCACCACAGAATTCCAAGGAAGGCAGGCAGAAAGGTTTAAATAAGAGAAATCCTTGAAACCTTCAAGTTGCAAAGACAGACCATTAGGCAAGCATTGCCCGTTGATTTTCCTGGCAACTGAATAAAACATTAATATAGAACACAGTCAGATTAAGATTGCATAATAAACTTACAATTTATAAAGAGAGCCTACAACTATCAAACACCCTGCAATGACTTTAATAATGAGATTTATACACTGTTGTGTCTTTTAAAAATACCAGATGAGGGTCAGACATATGATCATGTCCTAATGCGATATTAACAACCATACAGTGATTGAAGAGATTTGTTGGGGTTCTTTGCCTCTCTCATCTTCCAAACAGCGACACCCCATGTGATCAGATGCTCCATTTCAATGTGATTCTTGACCCCATATTTTGTGCAATTATTTTATTATTTTTCTTCAGACAGCCTTCCAAATGCTTGCAGGAGGGGATTGTAGCAGCATGAAACCCGGCAGTGACCTAGGGATTCCACACTTGTTGCTTCCACTGTGTTGTCTTCTGTGAAACACTAACTTGTTCATGGGGACGCTGTAGAATATTGATCAGAGCATAGAATCATTAACACAAAGTAGTTTTCCACATCCTGCCTCATAGCTGTTCATGCAGTTGATGTTCAACTTTGGCAGTGTAGTGTTCGGGATGTGGAAGTCTCTTTTAATCAAATATTACAAAACAAGGGCCAAATCTCCAGCTCCTGCAAATGCCCTGGCACTTGCCAATTTCCGCTGGGCTGCATTGATTTTTCGCTCCCTGAAGAACCGTGTCCCTGAAGCTTCTAAATTGAGATAAATGCTGTCTTACCACAGAGCTTTCCAGTGATCAGCTGGAAGCCTGAGGTCCCCTGGCTCCATCTGGGTAATAAAGTGCAGATGCTGGATGCCTCTCTCCACCTGATGAGCTGTCAATGTGCTGGATAGATGAGCTGCTGGGAAACGAAAGAGGTTTCAAGTTGAAACATTTCTCGGGTAGTTTCCTTCATAAAGAAAAAAGAAGTAAAAATGATTCTGTGGAATGTCTTGATTTCACCAAATCAGCATTTTTTCCAGTGAGTATTGGTTCTAAGAGAAGCCAGAGGCCCTTCGAGTTCAGCTGAATTTTAGAACACTGCTACTGTTCTGCTTTGGAGCAAGGAGGGTTTGGGGACCCGACAGCTAGAGATTGGTTCCTTGCATTGCACAGGCAGCGTGGCTCAGCGGTGAGTCACGAGGCAGCAAGGAAACGGGGGAGAGTTCAGTGGGTAGGGTAAAGGCCTGCAGGATGGAAAAGCCAGTGCTAGCAGGGACTCATTTCAGGCTCCCTGGAACACTTGGCACTGCAGGGGTTTAATGCATATGGCTACGAGGTGGGTGTTACGTGGCAGTTGGCGAGGGTGGCGGTCGGTGCGAGTGCGGAATGCCAATGTAACACACAGCAGGTACGGGTTTTGGAGCTTCCATTAAGGGGCTGATAGTGGAAAATGTGACCCAGGCTAGTCACTGTGCTAGAGGTAATAATGTCAAACACTTTGCTCTACTTTGATTTCTATCTGCTGCTGTCTCGTTCAGTTCGGAGCAACCCTGTGAAGATCTCTAAGTAGATGGAAGTGGATCCTGCCTCTCTAGCACACAGTGGGAGCTATACTGTTTATTTCATTAAGACACTGGGCCTCTAGGAAGAGAGAGTTTAATTACTACTCAAATGGAATGGGTCCAGCCCACAGATTCTTTCCTCAGCTTTGAACATCTCTCCGGTAAAGGCAAAGATGTTTTTAAACAGAACAAAGCATCCACAAAGAGCTTAAAAAGTTTCATCTCTAAACCACTCCTTCAAGCACGAAGGTGGCCTGAGCAGATACATTTAATATTGAGCAGCCAGGACATGGTCAGTCTCACAGCCCTGCTTTTGGGCCATTTGACAGCAGAAGAGAGTTCCCATGTGAATGCTGAGTGCTCCAGCTCACTCTGCCGAGCCAATCCATTTCTTCAAAGACTAGACAGTGCTGAACTTAGTAACATGAAAAATGTGACTTTTAAAATTTCTATTTTAAGTCCACAGCTGGATTTTCAGTCAATTAGGATGTTTCTTTTCTTGTGGTTTCTGGTTTAAATATTACCTTAAGTCAACCAACTAATGTTTTTGTCTGCTCTTAAAATATGCAAAGTCAAGATTGCACTTTTTAAGATTTTCAAGACCAAATTTTTCTGTGTGATTTTTAACATAATTTCTGCAAACAGGTAATGATCAGGATCTGAAGTTTCTCTTTTAGATGTTTGCTGTTTCCTGATAAGGTGGAATACTCAGCCAAAGTATCCATTTTAATGTCAGTGACAAATTGCAAGTCCTCTGAATAACTGCAAATTGCAGATGAGGTTGTACATCCATCTAAAAGGGTCCTGGCTTAGAAAAAAATATCAGCATTATGAGAGAGCTCAAAAAAGCTTTTGGGGTCAGAATTAGCCTGTAGAAGTAGATTTTGATGTTCTATTACAGGGCACAGAGTGTTGGTCTGGTTTTCCCAGGGTTTCAGTCAGACTCTTTGCCAGCAGGCAGTTTGAGTTAGACTGCACTGCAAATCAGTGCATTACCTTATAGTGACCGGTGTAAAATTTTGTATCTTCTGCTGCAAACTGTTATGTCCTAACCATTTTCTAACAGCATTTCCTTTTTATCTCTGAGTGAAAATTAAGGGTGAAAAAGGACGATAACACTGGTTTTATGTTCTAGTGAGATGGTCAAAGTTCCTTAGGCAGGCCAAGCTCCTCGCATGCCTCACCTGAACAGCTGCAGGACTAAGTTTAAGAATCCACCTCCTGACACTTCTGAAGCAAATGCCATGCACTGCCCTGCCACTGCCTTCCTTCTTCACTGCTGACTAGAATTTTTTTAAATATACCTATGGTGTCCTCTCCAGGTCTAGGACTCGCTGGTTTGACTGACATCAGTGTTTTCTTTCATCAGTCAGAGACTTTGGTCCTATGGATGACTGTACTTTGACAATTTGTTTACATATCATGCCTGAGACAGTTCTATGACTGATAGCTGAGTGGGAGATGGAAGGGTTGCACAGCCTTGAACTTGAACTATTTGGGGTCTGGTCTACAGAGGTTTGACACACATTTTACTGCAGGGTTACAGAAAGGGAACTATGTTCCGTGGCACTCTGAAATGAGAGTTTGGTGTATTGAGAATGATGCTTTTCTTTGTTTCCTCGTTCTGTGTACATGCCTAGAAATTACACAGGACCATGTTTTACCAGAGGCATGAAAAATAATAGGTATAACAGGTATTTCTATATCCAGTTACTCTCATGTTCGTTCATGAACAACAAGTGAAGCAGCATCGAGCATGGACCTTTCAACCAGTGCTTCTCTGCAGTTTTTATACTGTTTCTGTTTCTTTTCTATGTCTGTAAGACAGATCACAAGTGTGGAAAGATTCATAGGGGCAGACACTGATCTCTGTGGTGACCGGTGACAGGACCTGTGGGGATGGCCTGAAGTTGTGTCCGGGGAGGTTTAGTCTGGGTATTAGGAAAAGGTTCTTCACCCAGAGGGTGGTTGGGCACTGGAACAGGCTCCCCAGAGAAGTGGTCACAGCACCAACCTGAGAGAGTTCAAGAAGCATTTGAAAAATTCTCTCAGGCACATGGTGTGACTCTTGGGGTGTCCTGCACAGGGCTGAGAGTTGGACTCAATGATCCTTGTGGGTCCCTTCCAACACAGCATTTTCTGTGATTCTGTAATAACAGTGCTCAGAGTGTCAACATGTTTAACACTTTGTTCTCGTAACAGCAAAGAATGGGTAGAGAGGTAATTTCACATTGAAAAATGGCAAAATTCTTAAGCAAAAAATTGCATTAATGGGCCTTACTGGCCCTGCCTGCCTTTTCTGAGACTTCCACCAATATTCCTGTACATGGCTCAGGGCTGCAGTTCAGCCCAGCTGGGGCTGTCACTTGTTGCCCCCATGATGCCGTAGGATGCTGCTCGTCAGTTTTGTCACAGCCATGCCCTCGCTGGCCATGGGCACTGCTGTGCCAAGCCTTACCTGCAGGCTGCTGGCCTGGGCTGGCCTCAGCTCTCCGTGTACTTGGCTGGTGGTCTGGGCCCAGGGCTGACCCTGGGCTGTCCCCCTGGATCTGCCCTGCTCGGCTCTCTGGCCCGTCCCTGGCTGTGTCATCAGGCTCAGTCCCTTAGGGAGCAACTGGCCCTTGCTGCACTCTGACATTACACTTTCCTTCCCTTCTTCTCAGGGCTGGGCTGGATTGTTCACTCTCAGTTCAAGGCCAGTGTTCCAAAATATTTAAGCTGTTAAGTGCCTCCTCTCTGGGCAAGAGGCATTTCTTCTTTTGCTGAAGGTGGTGAGGTGTCTTCATAGTCTGTATATGCAATCCATGACAAGTATCTAACCTCCTCCTTTGTGAGTCAGCTTCCAGGAAAACTGCATCAGGAATTCCAGGTGTCATGTGGATACAATTCAAGGCAAGGTGTATTTGTTACCTCTTCAGTGCGTTTATCCGAAAACCTCTCAGAAAATGCTTTTGCTGTTCCAGGTTTGTTAATTTCCCCCGATTATTAAACCATCAGTGTTTGTAATGCTGCAAGCTGCCAAACAGTGAACAAGCTCTTGGCCTGGCCTCACGTCGTTTTTTACTTTACACTGGCAAGTATTTAATTGTTTGGGAGTTAGTCCAACGTACACTGCCCTTCCCATTATTGATTGCTGGAGCAGCCAGCGTGTTTTGTAACTGCCTGTTTTAAAGACCGACAACTGCATTTGAAGTGTATAGTCTGTATTTTGTCAGCTGCAGCAGGGAAACATCTTTGGAACTGGATCACATAATGCACAGACCTGATAGATGGACTCAATTAAATCAACAATAATATAGTAGTTGGCACACTCAGTGTAGCTACTCTGATCCTGCTCTAACATTTTTCCAAATCCTTTTTATTCTCCAAGCCTCTGATCAAAACTTTAGGCCCTTTATAACCCTAATTCAAACATCACTTCAGAGGTTAACACATTTGAACTCCCAAAGCAATGCTTTTAACTTCTATCTTGTGGTCAATAAGAGGCTAAGTCTATCTATAAACAGTGTCAGATGGTGTCTCACACGTTGCACTTAAGAAACCTCACTCCTGATAGTTCCTTGACCTTGGTGGCCTTGCAGATTGGCCAGTTTAAATGACACTGAGCAGGGTACCCACGGAGAGATCGCACTCCTGATACTGTAAAGCTGACAGCAAACTGACAGTGCTCAGGGTGTGAGGAAGGAGGCAGGAGAGCATCTGAGGCAAGTGAACAGAGAAGTCTGTCCCAAAGCAGCAGGTTAAGATAATTACAGGATATATTTATGGCCATATCCCTGTATATTTTTTTTTCTGTTGACCATATATTAGCCACATGCATGTGTTCTAGAGAATCACAAAAGAAGATTTGCTCCTGGTGGTTACTCTCTCCCTTTTGTGCCTGGTGGTGCGGCAAATGACCATAATGTTGGGAATTACTTGGACCAGAAATAGTGTTACTGTAGAGCAACACCCACACTGCCAAACAAATCCTGGATCTTCAGCTGGCACAAGTGTGGGAATATTTTGTGACATGGATGTTAAGTTAGTTTGTGTTAGCTGGGGATCTGGTCCAAAGAAGCATGAAGAGGAATTCAGCATTCAGTTCCTATTGCAAATCCTCTGAAGGACAAGTGACTACCGGTGTGTTAAAGGTGAAATTGTATGAGAGGAAGCAAGTTTGTTATTTCAAGGCACTTGTTTACTAAACAAAGCTGTTCTCAAAGTAGTGTGAAACCTATCAGCATCCAAGACTGAAGGGAGAAGGTTTTTCATTGTGGTTGCTTTGATGAGGATGACAGCAGAAAATCTGGGGCAAGGTAGAGTCAAGCCCTTTTCATTCTGCATAGAGTACTGCCTTAGAGAGTAATGGAAGTAATCCCTGCACGTCCTGCCTCTATCCCTAGATCTCATGCCAGATTTGTGCTGGGTGATTTCTCTCAGTTGCAAATATCATATGCTGTACAGCTGATGTGCTCCCACTGTAGCTGCAGCACCATTAGCAGAAATGGTCATATATCCTTTTGTCAGGAGCTGAACCAGAACACCAGTGGGTTGGCTGCTATAAATAAGGCTGTAGAGGCAGCTCCTGAAAGCCATCTGTGTCCATCAGGATCATTTCTCCTCGTGCACCTGATGGATCCAGCTATGCTGTCACGAGTCTGCAATGCACATGCAGCCTACAATCCATTTCTAAGCTCTTCAGCACATCAAATATTTATTCCACATGCCTCTGTTCCGCAGCAGCATACATTTTTCAGTTCTATATTGTGGGAACAACTTGAACATGCCCTACCTAAAACTTTACATATGCTGAGCTGGTGGGAAGGACGAGAGTAGGGGGGAGATAGATTTCTGCCATGTTGACGTATTTCAAAGGCTCCCATTTCTTACTGTTCACAACTGCAAATTGTTTGATCATGGAGTTGTTAGAGCTTAATTTTGCATAGAATGTTACAGTGAATATGATTGATTAATTTTTTTTATCTTCTTCACTTGCTTGGTCGATATGAGGCCCGTGAGCTTGTCAGATTTAGTTTATGGAAATTAATCAAAGAATCCAGGGGGACTACATGACAGAAACAGGGGTTTGTTTCCAAGCTGCAAATTTTTTCAGATGGCATGTAACATCTGCCTATTCATGGGTGAAGGGAATGAATGTGGAAAATCAGACACCCATGTTTCAGAAATAAATGAACTGAAATTAGCTGGCTAAAGACAACCAAATTTTGAATCATAGGCTCATGATGGCAACTACTGGACAAGTTTAAAGTGACAAGCAGGAGAAGAGTGTGGCAATTATCATAATTTTCGAGTATAAAATGGGAAGATCAGTCAAGATGATGAATTTTTAAAGTATTTTTCCCTCATACTTACTGCATCACATTTATTACACGTTGAGATACAATTATTACCATGACTTGGGCTATTCCTCCTTTGAATATAGTTGCCCAGAAATTCTTTCTATAGTTGATGCTGTCAGAGGCAGGTAAACTGTTTATACAGCTGATTCCTGTTTAGTAGGTATAATGTTACTGTTATTTATTTTGTAGAAAAACAGTGAAGTTTTTGTTTAACTCCAAGTTTATTTGCTTAGGGAGCAGCTGAAAAGCTTAAATAATAGTAAATCTTTGGTTTTGTTTTTTTCCAGTTATTTTACCTTCAGAAAAACTCATTTCCGAATAATTTCAGAAATGTTTGTTTTTGAGAAATTTTCAAAGCTGTAACATTTGACTTTGCTGATGCACAAAGTTTTGTCAAAATCTTTTTGAAGTATCTTCATTTTATTCCTCGAATGGAGAACTAGCAATATTTTCATCACCTGATTACTTTTTTCCATGTTGCTCATGACCAAATGACAGGTTCATTGATCAGTTCTTTTGTCTATAAACACAGTTTAAACATCACTTTTAAATGGAAAAGATAGACCAAACAATCTGATAAGGATTCCTGCTTGTGTACACTGCATGTCTCCTTGTAATTGCATAGCTCTGGTCTCACTGGTTGCGGTACCTTTATTATTAATAACATAAATAGACTCTCCGTTCTGCATTCCTGTAGTTTCTCTGCAGGACTGATTTCAGCGTGCAGTTTTGTTGGTCTTTGACTATAACCTGTGCCTAGATCATCTTGTCTCCACCTCCAGATTCAATCCCTTTTGCTGGAAGGTTGCACAGAGCCTGGAGGTGCATTACATTCCTTGTCATCTGGGTGTGTCCTGCAGTGCTCAAATAAAAGGTGTATCACAGCACAGCGATCTCTCCGAAGATGAGAGGGCTGTTGTGCAAGCTACTTGCTGATCAAATAAAAAACATCTGCCTCTAAACACAGACAATCAAAGCAAAGAAAAGGAGAAAAGTGTAATCAACTCTCATTTATTCTTAAAATGGCACAGTGAAGCGAGCTCACAGCTCCACCTGCCCACACATACAAAGCAGTCTCATGTCTGTCAGTGTTTTAAATTAAACCCTGGTCAGGCTAATTACTGAATTACAGGACCACCTTTTCCCTTTTGAATATATTTTTCTCACTTCTTCCATTTTGAGATTACCTTGCTCAGGACTGAAATCAGTATGTCAGGAACTGGAGAGATGCAGATCTTTGAGAAGGATTTTTCTCTTTACCAAGTACTTTTCTTGGAATTGAGCTTATGAGTTTTGAGCTCATCTCTAATGAGCACTATGACCTCGGGGGAGAAAAGAGTGTGATTTTACCTTACCCTTGTGGAAGTTAAAGCCTGGCCTGGGATAACTGACTTCAGTTGTGTGTTCAGTGGGGATGGGCCAAGCCAAGTATCAGCAGCTGCACGAGTGGCAGAGATAGCCTGAGTTCCCCAGGAGGGGAGGGAGGCTTCAACCGTACAGAGCAAGAGAACAAGTGTAAAATGTTTTTCTCACCAGGGAACTCAAAATAAACACTGTGACAGTCCTAGTCCCACATTACCTTGCTGCCTGAGAAAAAATGAAGTAAGTACCATCTCTAAGCTGGCCTGGAATTCCCCACTTGATGCTTTAAGCTTTTCCTTGATGAGTGGAGGAGAGATTTGGCTGTCTCTATCTTTGAAAGGCGATAGAAATACTCCAGAAAAGCATGTGCCAATTACATGCATTAATGTCTCCAGCAAAACCCAATTCTCAGCTGAGGATATTGTGCAGACGACGTCTCCCGTCAAAGCACAGAGCATAAAACAGGATTGCGGGGTCTGACATGGACGAGTGATAGCTGAGGGGAGAGAGATTCCTGCAGTGTCTTGTGAACTTCCCAGGGCTGTCACCAAGAGGCAAAGGCTGTTTTAGTGGATGAAGCTGGTGACTCTGAATCCCTGACCTCAACAGATTTTGCCTTCATTACATAAGAGTGAGAGTGCTGCCTCTAAAATAAGAAAGGGGAAGTTTTTGTGTTTACTTCTACCAGCTACATGCAGGAGTTACACAGGAACATTTGACCTCCAGTTGTTTTGAGGAGTGAGGGCTCCATCTTTCATACTGGGCCTTTGGAGAGTACCCAAAATTTGCATTTGGTTGTGAAAACTGGTGTTTATATGCTTGGTAAAACATAGGGAGAGTATAATTATGTATATACATCTAAAGTGATCAGCATTTCTTATCTTATCTGGCCTTCCACATAATAGTAAGAATGAACACAAACACCTAGGAAAGATGTGGCTATCCTACCCCTTTTTCTCTACTCTATTAGACAGTTGCACATTAACCAAAAGGAAAAGTCCTGGGATCTGGCCCTTTGTTGACATAATTCCTTATAGACATGAATGTACATCTGTTCTCTTCTGATCTGATCTGTTCTGTGCATCAGATCTCTTCTGCCAGGAGAAGGGGTTCATGTCCACTAAGGGTCTCTAACCCTTCTGGCAAAATACTGGCAAAACCCAACAAATCGCTGTTGGGGCAAGAAAACTGCAAATTGTGAACAGCAGAAGCAGCTCCAAGTGTGTGCAGCTTTAGAGATTAAACTCATCCCTTTTTTTGCATCTCTTGGTCTGTGTTGGAAGAAAGCAGCTTGTTCCCAGATGCTTTGCTGTTATCCCGTCTAATATTCAAAAGGGGTGGGTGTTTAGGCCAGGACATTGGCATGGCTTGTTGGGACAGGCTCTCCACTTCTGGTATTTACCTCTGCCTTTCCCCATGGGGATTTCTGGAGAAGAGTTATGGCTGTAAGGAGGCATCCAGCCAACCTGTTCTACCTGTTCCATCCCTGAGTACAGCTCCAGTGGAGGGGAGTGCTCCATCCTCCCTTTGAGATGCAGAGATTGGATCAGTCTCAGAGGATGGTTCAGTGGGCAGTGAAACACAAACACATCTGCCCTCAGCTCGTGTGACTTGACAAAGCCACACTGCCTCCAGTGAAGCTCTGTGGGTTTGTAGCAGTTGAAGAACTGGCCCAATAGGACATGAAGAGCTTCCTACTGCAGATGAAGCAATTCACTTCTATTATTAGCAGCTGGATGCTTTTTGAATCAGGAAGAATGGCAAAATTGACTTCCTTTTTGTTGGGTTCCAAAGTAAAAAATGGGGTGTTGTCATCAGCAGTGTTGAAAAATATCTCCTGATTTTGAGAAAACATCCCGCTGTTGAATTGTATTAATTATTTACCAGCATATTAAGCAGCCATTACAGATGTTGGGGGTATGTGGAATGTTCATACACATTAGGATGAGAGATTAATTTGGGGAAATTACAACATGTTTCTGAAAATTACATGAAAAGTTTGGAGTGTCCTGAACTACCATATGACACGAACTGGGACCGAGAGCCTGAGAATCTGAATTCAATTTGTGACTCTCTCACTGACACCCTGTGTGACCTCCGGGAACTTATATAAGCTCTATGTGCCCTATTTGCCTTTTGTTAAAGGAGAAGAAAAGAAAAACTTTCTGTTTCTCATGTTTGCCTGCTTAGAGTTGGGGCCACTGGTTCTTTCTGTAGAGCACTGAAAAGAATGAGACCCAAGTCTCTTTGTGAGGGGCCCTGGGCTTTACCACACAAGTAATTTAAAAAGGAACAAATTCAGTAATATCTGGAATGCTGAATCCCAAAGCAAAATTAGAACAAGGCACCTCTGGGCTTGTACACACAATGCTGTTTTTTAATTACTACTTCAATCATTCATCATTTTTACAACTAAATACACTGATGTTTACAAAATAAATAACTACATATTTTATTGTCACCAGCAAAGTGCTAAAAGGAGAAGAAAGGAAATCCTGTAGAGACCTTTTCCAGTGGGAGATCTCTTCGAGAGGGAGCTGCAGAATTAAGTCCAGCATTTATTTACCCAGTCCTGATCAGTTTAAAGCACAAATGCTCCAAGTTCTCACGGCTGTAGGACCCAGTGCTGCCTTGTTCTGAAAGCACAAGGGTGCAGTTCTTCATCTTCTGCACTTGCATGAAGTGTTGGAAGTTCTCTCATGATTTCCTGGGTCTGTGCCCCACAGGCCCAACATCCCTGCTGGGCTTGGGAGTCACAGCTCTGTGTCACTCGAAACTGCATTGCCTGTGATCCAGCAAGTTGTATGTGTTCCTCTGGGGCCTGGGTGTTTAAGAAACACATCTTCTTTCCTTTCAGAGATGCAAAGCAGCTGAATGGGGCAACCTAAGACAGTATATCATGAGATTCCCTTGGATTCACAATCAGCCGTCTGCCCTGGATACAGATGGTGAGGGATGAGGGTAAATCCCTGAGGGTAAAGACCCATATGCCCGTGTGTGTTTGCCAGTTGTACAGAGGGTCACCCGCTGCAGCACCTCTTTAAAAACTTATCATTAAGCCCGTCTCCTTTGTGAACTTTCTCATTATCATTTCATTGTGCTGCGCAGTTCTGGCCAGGCGCAATGAATATTGACTTCATGCTTGCTTTTCTAATTGAATTACAGGGGAGCAGGCTGAGCCACTGAAGTTTCCTGCCTGCAGTCCTGCTTCCCTGGCAGCCAGCTGAATAGAGGCTGAAAGAAAAGCTGTTTGCTTGGGCATTATGGATAACAGAGACCTGTCACAAAGCTGCTACAATGATTTATTAAAAGACAGAAGAAAATGAGAGAGAAAAAGCCTTGCTCACTTTCAGCACCAGCTGCTTGCTTTGCTTGTCTTCTTTCCTTTTTCTTTCTTCCTTTTTTCTTCTTCCTTTTTCTCTTTAGCACTTGCTTGCTTTCTTTCATCCTCTCTTTCTTTCTTCCCTTCCCTCCTCTTCCCTCTTTCTCTCTCTCCCTCTCTCTCTCCTCTTCCTGATCTTGCCTTATCAAAAATAGAAAGAAAAAGTCAAAGAAAAACACATCATTTGAGCAAATGCTTCAAACAAAAAGCATTATTCCCCAATCCTTAAATAACAGTCCCTGCCTAAGACAGATGTGTTTATCATTATGGTCAAATAATAAAAAAGATTGTCACTGTAACTGCTTCAGCAAACAACATCCCATACATGTCCCTACAGTGTTAGCCAGTCTTATTTAAGAAATCCTACTGAAAAAACCACGAGACTCTGTAGTTTACCTTTTCTACTATTGAATGTAATTGTCAAACTCTTACTGATGCAATAGGAGTGGAGTAAAGCCAAGTCTCAGTGGCTTTGCAAACACCATGCTGTATTATGTAGTTCACCAGCAACTCAATTTACAGTGGTGCAGCACAGTGGGAAAGATCCCAGGATTGCTCATGGAACTGCTTTTGCCAAAAAGACTCAGAGCTCAGCTCATGGTGCTTGTTCAGCATAGGGATCACTTGTGTTGGGTCATTTTTCCCTCTTTCTTTAGTTTGTGCTTGCTTTTGTTTTTAACTTTAAAAAAGTTTGATTCTGATCAAATAGTAAGACCAAGAAGCATAATTCTATTGAGTTACTTATGTAGAATGTGTAGCTCAAGGCTGTTGGACTAGGGTGACAGTTGTTTTAGTTTTTCATTAAAACCTGCGCTGGTTTATATTCCTTATAGTTTATTAAAGGCGGCATTTCTGAAGTTTGGGTTGGGAGAGAAGAGAACTTCATATCCAGCTCTGGTTAGGGCTAGCCTGGGTCAAAAACATCCAGGCTGTTGCCTACTAAGAAGTTGGGCTTTCCCATGAGAATTTGGGAAGAAGGTCTTTCTTCTTTCAATGTCTGCTTCCTTGGATCCATTTTCGCTCCCGCAAAACAGAAGATTCTAGCCCTGAGAAAGCTCTGTGCTCTCAAATCAACTGGACCTTGGCAGTTTGATACACTGTTAATTTTAAGAAAACCCACAGGAGTTAATCTCTAGTAGTGTTCATCTCTATTCAAAGGACTTATTCAGACCTGACCTTTCCCCCACCGCCCCAGGTTATATATACTAAATATATACTTTGTTTGATTAAGTCATTATTGTTATCATTCCTGATTCCCTGTCTATCTTGTTGTTCTTTATTATTTTATTTCTTCGATTTTATAGCCTTTCACTTTATTTTTTACAACTTTTTAAATCTTCTTTTGTTCAATTCTAGTTAGCCCCATCCTGGAAGTTTGCAATAATTACTACAAAATAATCTCATTTTTCAGTGGCAGGCACTCTCCTTAGATTTAACCCTTTTCAGTGATTAATCAGGATTTAATCTTTGTTTGGAATAAGTTTATTGGTGACTGCTCTTTGGCACCCACTAAGCTGTTTGCAAATAGAAGGGAGGTTTTCTGGTGACCTCATTGAAGATAGGGCGACAGGTGGATTTATTCTCAGGTTTGCATCACTTGAAAGGGTAAACATGAAGCTACAGCCAATGCTTTGCTTTGTAAAGAACACTTCCACGGGGCATATGTGTGTGCTTGGTAGGTACACCCTGTGTTGAAATGGAATGGCTATTGACTGACTCTGAAGGGCCTTGTAACTTAATAAATGACCTTCTGGCATTTGAATGATTAATGCTTTATATCTCATATAACATAGCAGTGTGAGGAGATGTGTTGTTAGACACCGGCATGTGCACATGCACAGCAACGGATACATCTCAGGGCTGTATGGGGGTGCAGGCTTATGAAGCCTCTCCTAAATAAAACTGAAATGTTTCAGAGGTTGTACTTGACAGGGATTTACAGTCATGAGACAGAATACTTCCTTATGCTAGTAAAAGGATTAATTTTTTCTCCTCAGTCAGTGCTGGAACTGGTACCTCTGCTGGTACTGGAATGGGTATTGTTCCCAGAGGGGACTGACTGCCCTGCTGGATACAGACTGGCAAAACTCCTGGCAACTTCACTGGGACCAGGATATCCTCCACCTGTTTTGTAACTCCTATAAAGAAAATCTATTACCCATATATGCATCTGGCAGCAAAATTAGCATCTAGGATTTAAAAACTGTGGCATGGGAACCATAAGCAATCAATGCACGGAAAAGTGGCATTACAATTTCTCTCAGCAGAGGAAGAATTTGAGTAAACAATCACAATTTTCCACCGTGTTTGTCTTAGCTATGTCAGAGATTGAAGAACTGAATATAGTTTTTTCCATGGCTAACTAGCTGGCCTGAGTAACAATTGAGCCTTTGAAGCAACACAAGGGATTCTGACCATTTTCTTAGATTTGGGGTCACTGTGGAAAGGAAGTTTTATAAGCCACCTACGCACTATTTCCGCCTGGAACCGGAGAGAGAATCTTTCTGGATTACAGGCATTTCAGACCCATGAACCAGTTTAACTCTACAATTCATTCCACGAAACTCAAGACAGGAACTGCTTTGTGTGGCATTCTCCCATCAGGACTGGTAGCCATAAATCAAGATGAATGTCTTTCTGAATGACTTGCTACGGTTCAGCCGCAGGATCTGGGCTGGAGGCAGCGACCACAAAGTGAAGTGCTTTGGCCTATGGTATTTGGAAGGTCAGGGCTGGAGATCACAATGCTTCCTCAACAGGCTGTGAATCTTCACATTGTATATTATTCTGTGTTATGGAAGTGTGCAAGAAGCAGAAGATTTTTAATTGCTGGTAATTTATTTTCAGCAACAGAGATCGCTGTGACTGCCCAGAGTTTAGTATGTTTTTGAAGGAGACAGAAGGAAAGAAAACCCTTCCACTTTGAAAAGCACAATGCTTTGGCCAGCTCTTTATGTTGGCATGGATCCTGTGTTAGAGTGAGTTCCCTGAAAGGCGACCAAATTGCCCACCACAGACAACCACGATAAATAACACTCCCTGTCTTTGCAAAAAGCACTGCTTACAGCTCCCCATGCAATCCCAGCACTCTGCAACATGCGGTACATTGGGGCTCATTTGGTTTTTGCAGGCTGTTATGGCCATTCAGCAAAATTAATCCATGAGAGCAAAGGGTCTCTTGTCAAGTGAAGACTTCAGCTGCCTGAGTACGAGTCTGCTTTGCTCATTCTGGAAACAGTCATGAACAACACCTTGGATAAACCACTGCTGAGAACAGAGCAGGGAACCAAGCTGGCAAGTGCTGGTCTGAGCTCTGGCACCAGCCTGCTGGCTGCTCTTAGATGTGTAACCTCATTCATTAGTTTTTCCTTCCCTTCCTTCCTTTAGTCCTGTTTGCCCACACTGTCCTGTCCCCAAGGCAGAGTTTTTCCTGTATATTTTTACTGTACTTAAGAGAAGAGTCCTACTTCATGTCACAGATTTAGAATAGCTTCAGACACAATGCTCAAGATGTGCTGGCCAAAGCAGTGGCCTCCAGAGCATGCCCAGCCCTGTATGCAGGTGGCTGCTGTGTCGGTGCATGTGGCCCCACAGCCTGGATCTCTTTGCCCAGCTGGTGGGAGAACCACCAGAGGTGGGGCTCCCTCTGCCCACTGCTGCACCAAGGAGCTCCGTGCTACTGCAAAATGGAAAACAGCCCTTCCTGGGTGTCATGGCTGCTACCTCTGGTGGCAGCCAGGTTGGTGTGGAACTTCCAGAGTTATTTGCTGCTTCTTCCTAAAACACAGTAGCAGGTAAATCCTTGTGTTGCTTCCTGAAGACAGGATGCCCAACTTTGCCAGACCTCTGGCATGCAGGACTGCCTGGAGATTTATTAGTCTGACATCATCCAGCAGGAAACAACCTAAGAGGCTCTGCATAACTACAGCAACCTCTCAGTTTCTAAAAATTAAAATTATATACAGTGGCTTCTGAATACAAGTATAGGAATGTTTATCAATCCATTTAATTAAATAAGTCTTTCTTCATTTAACAAGCTTTGCTCAGCAGGGTAGTGATAAATGCACACAATTTCACACTCCTGACAGGCATGTTTAAAAAGAAGGAAGGGAGGGAAGGGGAAAAAAAAATGCAACAGAGCTCCCTAAATGGTAATTCAACTTAATTTTTTAACAAGACTGTTTTGGCTTCAGAGTGATTCCATGACCTACAGCAATGATCAAAGTGGTGCCGCAGTGGTGAGTCTCCTACAGCCGGAGCACTACTGAGTGTGCTGCGGCAGGCTCTGCCATGCTTAAACATTTCATCTCTCAACCAGGTGCTCCGTTCTCCTGTATCAGAGCTGCTGGGCTGACTGGATGCTCAGGTCCCTCAGCACAGCAGCCCACAGCTTAATCAGGACCATGAGAGGTCCTGTGAAGGGATGGCAGAACAGAAAGATAAGGTTTGTAGGTGTTCAAAGGATTGCCTAGATGTACCTTTCTGGGCCATCAGTCAACTATTTGTAGCTGTCCTGGGGTGCCTCTGTATTGTTTAGATGTTTTTCAGTCTAATAAACTTGGGTTAATGCTAACAGGAACAATGTCTTGTTTCTAGCAATAGCAAAGCTGTTCTATTTCACTCTGAAGAGAAGAGCTGGCTCTGCACACTTTGTGCCTGTTCCATGGAAGCCATGAGCTGCAGGACACTCTGCGGCATCGCTACCTTGCTCCACATGGTAAGCAATGCCCACAGTGGTGTTTATGTACTGTGCTGGTGAGCTCTGCACCCATTTCTCAGGGGAATGTTTCAAGGCACAAAGACTGGAGAATTTTAGAGAACCTGGTCCATTTCTCAGTGTACATGAAAACTGTTCAATACTGGCATAGAATTGCTCTGTGCTTAGACCATTTATTAAAGTCTAGACGCAACATAAAAGCACGTAAATTGGTTCCAGTCGTCGCTAGTAAAAACTTCAGCTTGAGCTGGGAATTGATTGGTGAATCTCTTAGCGTAATTAAAATTGACTGTTAAAGTTTCTCCCGCTTAATTGGTAACACTTTCTTTGGAAGTCAGTGAGTTAAGACTCTTGCTGGATCATTTAAAGGAGTTCCTGTGTATATGATCAGAACTCAAATGCAGTTTTATGGAGAGGTTTACAGTTATGTTCCACCCTGGTGGTCTTTCATCCTGTATCTTTCCTATTTCAGATTTATGCTGTCATTCACCACAGCCTAATTGTGTTTTGATAAAAATGAAATGATTGCTGACGCATTTCAGACTGAAAGCCGATGACATTTTGAAGCTTTCAGTAAGATGATCTGAAATACTGTACTGCTTAAAGCCCCTGTCTCCCTGCAAGCCTTCATTTTTAATTCCAACATTTGTTAGTCGGTTTTGTACGGACTCTAATAGGCACCTATAACTCCTCTCTGAGTGTCCTGCCAGCAGTGTGTTATTCAGTGTGCCTAATAGCTCATGCAGACTTTTCCTTCTTTTTTTAGGAGGAGAAATGTGTAGAGTGTAGTCCTTGTGTTTAGATTAAAAAAAAAATTACATAAATTTAAAATTATACAGGTTGGTACATTTTTTGATGAAGCACATCTTATCCTTTGAGTACCAGACAGCTGGGTTTTTGGTGGCTTTTAGCTCCTTAGGGATATCCATCCACAGACCCGGTTACAGACCCGGTTCTGGATGTTGGTGTTACAGGATGGTACCACCGGACATACTTAGCTCTCTTTAACATAAGCTGTCTTGTCCTGACTAGCCATGGACTTAATCACAGCATTAACTGCTCTCCTGAATCAGGCACTAGAGATACACTTAATTCTCTCCACAGTCACGGTATTTTTAGCACATGGCAGCCAGAGCTTATCATTAGCAAAATGTAAATGTGTCAGGGGATCGTGGATGGGCACTACAGAAGCATTGTCACCCGCTAGACTCAAGATGAGGAGCTTTCATAACTGTGATTAATGTCCTACAGAAAAGGCAGGAAGACACTCAGGTTACTTGGCTGGAAGTGATGCACTCACACAGTTGGAAATTGTTTTGGAAGACACAGGTACTTGCCAACATTTGGTGTTGCATGAAGAATCCACAGAGCACAGAAAGAGTTCATTGAACCTTGTTAACTTGCCCTCAGAGCCGTAAAAATTGAGGCCGGTTGGACCCTTACACGCCTTGGTATCCTTGCTAATGATGCACATGGACAGAAACACGTATTTTAACCACTTCCTGTGCCACCATGATGGGCTCAGCAGTGCTGGGAACAGGAGATCGAGGTCAGTGCTCCATGCAGCTCTTTGAAAGGAGGTACAGTGTCACCTGGACTGGTGCCAGGGCACCCCAAGGTCAAGCCCTAAAAGTTTAAAAGGTGTTCAAGAATAATGTGTGGGTCTGACCCCAAGCCACTGAAATCACTAGGGATATTTTGTTAGTACCAGTGGCCTTTGTTTTAGCTGCTTCTAGCAAAAGCATTTTAGAGGGATGTAAGGTGTACTTTGGTGGTAAAGGAATGCTTAAATACTCTTGCGGGCCATTCTGACTAAGGGCCTCTGGTAACAGAATTTCAGAGCTGCACAAATTATATCTGGACTTCAGAAGTGATTTTTGTTATGCTAAGGTTAAGCTGCCTGAACAGTCCTTGCTAGAGCAGCTACATGCTGCAAGTGCTTGTACTCCATAACAGTTATGTTTTGTACCATACCGTGTTCCTTTCAAAGCCACAGAGCCAAATCCCAGCCTCAGCTTCAAGCCAGTGAACTGCAAACAAGTGAGGACTCAAAAAAATAGATAAGTACTATATTTTGTGGTGCATGTGCCATTTGTACAGACACAGTTGTCTTTCATTATTTCATCGACTTTAAAAAAAATAAAGATTTCTTTAGTAAGTTTCAATGCCATCTTTATACCTCTCTGTTAAAGTGACGGTAATAAAGACAATCCAGGTATTACCATGAAAAGAATCTAGAGCTGTGATTTTGACAGTCCTGTAAAATATATCAAGAGGGATTTCTGAATGACATTTATGTCTTCACTTGCTCTTGCCACTACAGGGTCATTCCCAGCGGCTGCCTCATGGTTGTCCCTTTTTTTGTATGCACAGTTATATATATTTTGCATATAGAATGAGTGGGCTTGGAAGGTACCTTTAAGGATTGCCTAGTCCAGCCATGAAGATCACGGAGTCCAACCCATGTACACATACTCACACACACCCGCAAAGGTCTTCTTGCACACTCGTAAATCCACAGCACTGAGCTGATAAGTTGTACTCAGAAGGAAGAGTTATTTCAGCTCTGCAGAGGGTATAACACAAAGGTTGTCTCACAATACATGGGCCCTGCCATCCTTGACAATGACCCCTTGGTTACTCAGTGTGTGAGCACAATCTTTTTGGCTTTAAAATCTGCCCCTAGTATATGAAAAGATGAGTTCTCCTTGATTTGGCCATTTTCTCTGCTTTTGACACAGGATCAGTGGGAGAAAGTAGTGATGAGCATGCCCAAAGAGATTGCTTTAAGCATATTTGATTTTCTTTTCATGTATGCAACACGTTCCAATTCCTTTTAAGCAGCAAGGTCATTTAAGAGTGCCATGCCAGAGGTTTTTCCTTTTCCTCTCATTCAGTTTCTTAAATCTTATTGTCAGCCATGTTCCTTTTAAGTAGCAGAGCAGCTGCTTGGGGTCTGCTTGTGTGGTTATAATCCCATTAAAAAAGCCCTCCATTATGTTGCTAATATATTTATAAAGGAACTAGTCACCTGGGATTAGTGGTTGATTCTTCTCCCTGGACATACTGTACTGAAACAGAATTATTCCCGATCCCCCGGCTTGTTAGATACAACCAGTTGCATTTGTCATGGTGCCAAATTGGCTGAAATAGATTAGCAATTAATGCAGAACATGCTTTCCTGTGTTTGTAAAGTCCTTGTAATCATCCCTGACAATCATCTTCTCATCAGCTCTTTCCTGATAGCGCTGAGATGGCAGATATGCTGGGGCTTTGGGAGCTTATGGTCTTTCATGGGAAATATGAAAGGCATTGAAAGAACATCCTGACAGAGCAGGTGAGGAATCTGGCGAAAAGGAAGCCTTAAAAGCCATTTCAGAAGGCATTATTCTGTAGGCTTTTCTCAGCCATTTCCAAGCATGCAAAGCTAAGGGAGACAAAGTAACTGTTGGGGGGGATTTGCAAAGTCACTGGTACATCTGTGCTGTGACTTATAGATGTGACTGCAACCATGGGGACACTTCTGAGGTCACTTAGACTGGTCAGTCTGGGGTACTGATCACAACGAAGCAGAGGCCACCCAGATTCAGCCAAGGCTGCAAAACCCACTTGAGATGGCTGAGTAAGTGCTCAGGCACTGATCCTGCAGGAGGGTTTGTGTGTCTGTCAGTACTTTATCAGGCAACTTCCAATAGGTTTAAAGGCAGGGTCTTTCTCACTTTCAGCATCATCTAAGGGCTCACCTGCAGTCTGCCTCTCCATGAGAGGAATCTCTGATCTGCTGCAAAGAACTTTTTTCTGAGTCCTTGTGAAGCCCAATTATTATCCCAAACCTTTTCTCTCTTTATCCAGTATGACCAGCTTCAGAGCAAGAGGCTTCCTACAGCTCCAGCCACATGTGAAGTCTTTCTTTATCTACACATCAATTCTCCATCTTGGTTGAAACCATATCTCTCTTTCCTTGCCTCCATTTCATAGGTTCATTCTGCTTTTGCTCTTGGCTGCTCTCTGTATTTATAGCATTTGTGTTGTAAAGTGTTTTCAAATCCAGGCCTGGGGGATTTTATTTGAAGTGACATTGGAGGATGAGCACAATGGCATGGGCTCCTGACTTAACTAATACTGCGTTGTTTCTGCCTACTACTCAAGGGAGGAGGGACCTGGAAAGCAGAGCAGCCCAGCCTAAGGAAGGATCAGCCTGAGATGGTAGCTCGGGCGGCCAAGGGCTGTGCCCATAAAAGCAAGTCCACTCTAAGAGTATCTGAGCTGTGTACAGGCCAATATAGTTCTGTCATGTGGAAGTCCATCTCTCTTGAATCTCTGGTTTTGATTCCTGCTAACCACAGTTTTCTCCATACACATTCCTATATTGTTCTCATAACTGGGCTATGTCTTTCTGAAATGCAGCGTCTGAGCCAGCTGGTCTACAGGAGAAGAACATCATTTAAATGCTTCTTTTGTATTTTAAGCCCTGTTGTGGTGTGGAAAACTGTGATAGAAAAGTACAATTTGGAAGATTAAACTAAAAGCACTGCCTATAGCTGGAGCAACGAATAATGGGGATATGATGGATGCAGGAGGAGAACAAAGCTCTCTGCAAAGAGTAGTTGTTCCAAAGTGCAGTCTAGCTGCTTTAACCAAAGTGTCTAATGTATGGCTTGCCAGTGCCTTCAGTCTCTCTTTTCATTTCCTCTTAGGGGAAATGGTTCCTTGGAACTGTTGTGGTCTGCTTGCATTGCTATGCTGGCAGTGAACCCCATGGAGCCACATTCAGGAGTCTGCTGCCAAAGGTGTCAGCAAAGAGCTGTTCATGGCAGCGAGGGCCCTGAGTACAGCACAGCATGCAGGACTTCAGCTATCTCCAGCTGTCAGGAAGTCCCCAGGAGCTCCTGAGTCAGGGACAAAATTCTGAGTGGATTTGAAGCAGTTCTTAATTGCACTGGGAGGTCAAACCATTCCTGCTGGCCACCAGGACTTGAGGCTGAAAACTGTCTTTTACCCAAGCCAGCCACTCTTCAGTCATGGGTTGAATGCAGCTTGGTGGAAGCAAGGGATCCAGACCAAAGGTCTGTTCAAATGTTTCCATTTCATGTGGCTTGGTATTGTAACATTCTCCCCTGGTTCTAACAAGTTGTGCAAAATTGTGAAGCCAAAGCAGCATTCTTCCTTTAAAGTTTCAAAATTAAGAAAAATGGTTGTGGGGTTGGAAACTTGGGAGAGATGTGCTGTGGTTATCTGCTGGTCCAAGAATAAAATTCCTATGGCTTTGTACAAAAGCATGGAGTAGTTGTCTATTAAAAAATAAAATTAAAAAAATATTTCAAGTCAGGGTACCTTTTTAGTGGCAGCTGGACAGTGTTTAGAGGATTTGAGAGGCTGCACATTTCCTTCTCATGTGCCTCTGCGATTCCCGTAAGTACAAGAAGTGCAAGTCAGAATCCCTGCCAGGGCAACTGGACTGACAAGAGGAGCAGCATGCATAGCCTGGGGCTGGGCTTTGAAAGGAAGTACACCTTGGACATGGGAAGAGCCGGAATGCAGCTGTCCTGACTGGAGCGTCAACCACACGGGGCCTTTTGGGCCAGGACAAATCAGATGCAAACCTTTGCGGCCAGAATACATTGCAGCATCCTTGAGGGAACCCAAACTGCCTCGAAAGCCCGCAGCTGGACTGGTTGTAACCTCAGTGGTGGCTCTGGCAGGACTTATCCTAGAACTGGTCATGTTTTGAGCGAGAAGGATTCAGTGGCCTCTAGTTGCTTTATCCAGAAGGAAGAGGCCAGACTCTTGTCTTTGTGGAATAAAGGAGGTTACACATTAGCTACACATGAAGAGGGTGATCCATTTATATAGGGGGAATCTAGGCTCTCTATGGGACTGATAAATGACTCCGAGAATGAGTAGAAATGGTTGGAGAAAGCTTTTAAGTTTTGTTTAAATTTAACCATCAAAAATCAAAACATTAAAGGGTGTTTAGAGAAGTGCCTGAAACTTGGAGACCCTGAGAAGAACCAGAGAGGGAATCAAAGAGCCTGGGAGAAAAAAAAGAAAAAAGAATAAGGCGAGAGAAAGAGAGAGAGATTAAGATTAAATAAACCCGTCTGGATAAAGCTAATCAGCTGAGATCCTGCTCCGTTGAGATCAACTGCATGAGTATTAGGGCCTCAAGATATTACTGGGAGGGAGCCCAAAAAATCTGTGTGTTTTGGGTTGGCTGGAGAAGTCTCGGCCAAGCCAGATTGGGTGATGTGGCAGAGCCTGCTCTGGATGAAGAGGTAAAGTGGTGCTGCCTGTGGAGGAAGGGAGAAATTATAAAGGCCCCAACCATCTACGTGTGGTGAAACTGAATAATGGAGTGGCCAAAGGGAAAGGAGTTCCTGGCAAAGTCTGGAGTATTTATGAGAATCCAAGTAGGAGTTTGGAGCATTAATATTTATTGCAGCGCTGTCAGTTGTCAGTGCTGAGAAATCTTCAGTTATGCCATGACAACCTGTTTTTGTTCCAGTGGCCGTAACTCAACCTGCTGTGAGGTTCCCCTGCCTCCCTGGTTCCCAAGTCACACATGGTGGCTGGTTAACTTGTTCAGCACTGGCTGCTCAGCTTCAGTCTTGCAGCTGATTTGGGTGAAGAACAGATTTTGGCTGCTACGGAGCCTCTTGCTGAGACAGAGTTTCTCCTTCCTCATAGCTCCCGCTAAGAGATTCCCAGAGGTGCCAAAGAAAATAGTGATAATGTTAAGAAACAAGGACTGTTTGGCTGTTGGGATATTTATTGCGCTCATTTTCTTTTTGAGTAAAATTATAAAAAATGAACACTAGTTTGTTTTGTTTAGCTTTTTTTCTTTTTTTTTTTCTAATTTTAGTGTGGTTCCTCTTGTTATCTCTGCTAACACTGACCACTGGAACCTCTGGGCAGGCACTGCTTCTTTCATGCAAGGTCCTGAGCTATATTTCCTTGACTCCGAGATCAAACCCTCAGGCTGAGCAGTAAGGAATTCCTGCAAAGATTTGCATGTGCTTCATCTTACATGCTGGGCCCAGCTGTTGAGCCTGGTGATGGCAAGGAGCCCTCTTTCTCCCCTGCATGGGATTTTCAGTCTGCCAGACACTGCACAAGGGAAGAGCAGATGTGGCCGGCCTGTTTCTCCTCTTCCCTCGCAGAGCGGGGAGGGAATGGTGCTGCAGCTCCACCCTCCACAGCATGCCAGCACTGCCGAGCCGGTGAAGGGAGAGGGAAGTTCTCTGCTCAGAAACCAGCACTAACCCAATACACATCATGTCACAAAGGACTTGTCCCTTTCCACCTTTTCCTGCTTGCCTTCCTTGTGCCTTGGTGCAGTGCCCTGCTCGTGGGCTTGGTCATGGAGTGCCTGTTCCATCCTCTCCTGGGTTGGTAAAGGCTCCTCGTGGTGTGTGAGGTTCCAGACGTGTGTCCATCTTCCCAGGGCCAGCAGCTGGGTCTGTGCAGGGCTGTTACACACCCCAGGTCTCTGCTGCGCTCTGTTCTACAAGCACAATTTATCCTGGAGAACCGAAGAGGCAGCGGCGCCAAGAAGACATCAGATAATCTGAAATGTATCTACCTTTATGAGAAGACCAGTGTAGGATATGCAGAGGAAAGAACTCCAAAAGTAATTCCTCATTTCTCATCTAATGGCTTTAATTAACCTGAACAGTTATGCTCTGGAGCTGCGTGTACTTCAGGGACCAGCTCGATGGCACTCTTCCTGCTGCTAGGAGAGCAGGAGCATGACAGTTCAGTTATTGCTGTGCATTGTTAATATGGTTGATCTTGGTCCTGCTCCAAGAGAACCACTAAGCAATCATGGAAAATGAAGGGTAACACATTTTTAGAAGGATTCTGGATAATTTTGGCTATAAAACAGGCTGCATAATCTTGGCAAAAAGTGGATGAATTCATTATCTGCAAATAGTGGAAAATATTATAAATGGCAGTAAATGAAATAAATGGGTGTTTCCACTGTAATATGCTATTCTCTGAGCCACCCAGAAAGAATACAGCTTGGTTTACTGGGTGGGTAGTCCTAGATGAAGTGAAAGATCATGTTCGTATGCTCAAATACTTGTTTGGGAGTGAAATATTTTATGCCTTTGTTGCAGAGGGAAATCTATACATTTTACATTTAAGAGACCTTATTTTATGGCCACATATGGATGCTGGAGTGAAGCTAAAGTTCTATATGCGCTGTATATATCTGTTTGCATTCCTCAGCTAACCACATTTTTATTTGCTCTACTACACCTTAAGGGTTTGGAGAACTCAGTGACTCACGCTAATGGAAAGTCACCGACCCTCCTTATACGAAGAAATTGATCTTCTGTATATTTTGGATTTGTTTATGGGCCAACACTCTTTCTGTGAACACATGGAATTAAAGCCCTGGCAACTTTTAGTAGAAAAACAATTGCTGTCCACTGACGAATAGGATCTGTCTGGATGCTCTTCATTCCCACTTGTTTGGTCTCAGGATATATCCTCCTTTTTGAGACTCCCTTCATTACGAAGATCCTAAGCCCATGTGTATCCCTGAGACTGTGAGTAGTCCCAACATCATTTGTGGGCCTAAGGTTACTCACATCAGAGGGTGTTTCTGATGAGATAAGAAGCTCATCTGTCTCATTTAGGCCAAATGGACTTTCCCTTTGGCAGCAGTGGTGATGGCAGTGGCCTTGGAGGGAGGCCGCAGACATGGGATGAAAGCCCTGGGCTGTGTTCAGGTAAAGCAATCCCATGTTGTGTCATTCTCCTCAGCAAGATCAAGGTCTACCTGCTCACCTCAAAATGCCAGCGGGTAGCTCCAATGGCTTTAGTGGGAGCCAGCACCAAGGGTGTATTGGCTGCCTGTGCCATATTTTGGTTGTTAACACCCGGGCCTTTCTCAAACAGCCCTTGGCTTTGTCCTTTGGCCTGGCAGTCAGGTACAACGACAGGGTGACCGCTTCTGTTGATTAAGGGGTTGTTTTGTTATAGTATTTGTAGGTTGTTATTTTTACTTCTTAATCAGATGGTTGCTGTTCCAGTTGATACTTCTGCTTCCTCCTGTGTTGCCTAAAGAAGAGTTGCCTCCATCCTGCCTGTATTATACCTGTTAGGAAGGCGTTTCCTCATGTACTTGGATAAGATCACGGACACGGCCACAGCAGATGAGCCACCCCTTTTCCCAGGAGCAAATACTATTACAATTTACTGTTTTGCAAAGAAAAAATTGCACGCAGAAACAAACAACTGTCTGCAGCCCTGTTCACATCTGGCTCTTTATAGACATGCTTTTACTTCTATATGTGCATATGTAGATATATATATTATAAGTTTGTGCACATGTATATTTGAGTGTGTATATCTAGGTGATTTTAATTAGGTAAGCTTAAGAAGCTCTCACTGTCTTCAGAGTTATTGCTAGCTGTACTGGTATTTTCACTTTAAGGATGGTTTAAATGTATGGCCACTGCTTGTAAACATTTATGTACTGTGCTATGCATGGACAGATCTCTGTTCTCATGCCATGTCTGCTTTTGCAACCTCGGTTCTGCATTTATAAACAGCTGCACTCATAATCCTGCAAGTACAAGTAATTGCAACTAAAGAGGTGAACATTTATAGCTGGCCTTTTCAAAGGAGTCTAAGGGAGTTAAGTACCCAAATATCATTGAATTTGGTTACCTAATTCCTGTGGCTTCTTTGAAAATTCCAGCCTTAATTAACTAATTCAATCAACTATCTGTGAACCACGCGGACACATAACATGCTAAATCCAGTCAGTTTGGGTTGCACAGGAGCTACCTGAACACTTTTCAACTGAAATTTTAAAGGTTTCATTATTGGCAAACATTATCCAGTAATTTCAGTGAAGCAAACTGCGATGTGTAACTGCTATCCATCCTCTTTCTAGTGTGGCTCTTAGGGTCTTTAAGGTGACTGCTTTATGTGTTTAGACTTGCTAACAAGGGTGGACGGTAACTTCACAGGCTGTCTCCAGGCATCATCTCCACCTTTAGATGCTCCTGGGAATTCTTATTGAGACTACAGGAAGGATAGCTCCTGTGAAATTCCCACACTGGACAAACACTGAGCCGTATCAGTGGCACTTTGTGGGCTGTACCTTGGTGGCACCACAGTCCATGGGGAGACATTTGTGTTTAAGTAGATTGGCATTCAGGGAGAAAGCAAACAGCAAACAAAGAAAAACCATGGAATGAAAAGCTTCTGAGTCTGCACATTACCCTGCCCAATACTTACTTCTATTCCATAATAGCTTTGCCTCCTTGCATCTTTATTTTTTTTTCTAATCCATGTTTCAAAAAACTTTGATGTGGTTTATTTTTTAAAATTTTCTTCTTTGAAAGCCTATTCTGCTAAGTATGGAAAGCCACAGTTTTAACAGTTCCCCTGTTTGTTCAGAAATAGTACCATTCGTATTTGGCATCAGAAGGAAGACTACACTGAAGCCCACATTTACTCCTATTAAATTAAACCTAATTGAAAAAAGGCAAAGACATTCATTAACTAGTTAAACAAACTGTATTAAATTTACTTTTTTATTTACGAGAAGAAAGAAGACATCTTTAACTGAAGAAATGTAAGTGGAAGAGTAGCTATTAAAACATGTGATGGAAGAAGTACACGTTGTTGAAAACTTAAGAAGAAACCACAGACATGTATAACAATAAAAGAAATGTACCTTCTTGGCCATTTCTCTTCTCTGTTATTGTGTCAGATGTTTCTGATTTGAGTAAGAGCTTTCCTTCATGTCCCTGAGCTTCTCCTTCCATTTGACTTTACATTGAAGTCATAAACCTGTTGTCATGGGAACAACTGTGACATCACAGATGGAGCGTTAACTTCACCACAGGGCAAAATAAATGAATGTGATGGCCTGCGAGGAGAGAGAACCTTTGTTTGAACCAAAAGCCAAGCTTATCCGTATCTTGGCCTGGAGCCCGGTACCCCCAGAGCCTTCAGTGGGATCCCAGCCCCGTGCTGTAGGCACAGAACAAACACTGCCTTGTAGCAGAGACCCTCTCTTGGAGCTGATGGTCTCCATGGACAGGACATGACACAGAAGAAAGGAAGCATTATCAGCTGGGCTTCAAGATTGGAAAACTAAGGAAGAGAGAGAATAAGCAACTTTACCCCAGGTCACAGAGAGGATTTGAGGCAGAGCCCAGAACTGTGATCCGATAACTCAGCAGGAGCTGCTGGAGATGCTGAAATGCAGGAGTCAGAGCCTGTTTTTACATATCAGTTCCTGGAAGTCTTTCCCAAGCTCTCTTCAAAACTGAGAAAATATGCAAAAGGCAATAGAGCTTGGGACAAGTTGAAACACTGCTGCAAGCCTTTTAAACAGTTCAAAATGTCTTTGCCCTCTAGGAAAGTTTGTTTTAGGAATCTTCTCTACCACATGTGGGATGAAGTCTTCCATGGCAGCGTTCCTGTGTTCTTCCATGGGCCCAGGATTCCATCTGTGGCTTTTAAGGAGCAACAACCAACACCTTGAGTTGCATTCAAATGTAAAAAAGGAGCAGATATTTTACAGAGCATAAACATAACAGCTGTTATGACCAAGCTGGCCAGCTAAATGGTCTCAGCAATTCCTGTGCTCTGCTGGCACTATGTTAATGATCTCACCAAGTTCATCTGAGTCTTTGATTGCTGCTGCTGTAAAGGGGTGACATTGGTCTCTCACAGGTTTCATGTGTCACAGGTGGCCTGTTATTGAGGATAGGTTATTCTGAAGCAGTGGGTTATTCTGAAGTGGCATAAACTCTGCTTGCTCCACATTTTCAGTGGGAAATCACCATTTGGATATTGGCCCACCAGCCCGTCCACCTTCTGGGTTTTAGCTGGCCGAGGTGTCCGGTTAGATGCTCCACTGAAGTCAGCATAAGGGCAGGGACCCCACTAGATAAGGCATTTTCCCCCACCATCCTGCCCCCACAGACACACAATGCCTCCAGCTTTACAGGAGTTAGGTGGAAGGGTGCCACGCCACACCCATGGAACTGAACTTCTGTTGACTTTAATGAGAGCTGTGTGGCTAAATCCCACGCAACTCTCAAACTGGAGGGGTTAAATCCATTTCGCTTTTGCCTGTTAGTCTGTGGCTGAGAAAAACAAAACTCCCATGTGTTTTAAATTGTTTTGACTGATAAGTCTGGCTGGCAATTGAGAGTAAATCACAGTATCAGTGCACACCCACAACCTAGGTTGATATACGTCTACATTTTAAAGTGACTTCAATGAGTCATGAGAACAGTTTTAATTAAAAGGATTGGAAGTGTCAGAAATTTATTAAATCTTTTACAAAAATCGATCTCTCCATTACACTTTTGTGGGTAATAAACAACTGTGATTTGTGTAATGGAATCTGAAGGAGAGTTTAGCTTCTGCAGTGTAATTTTCTGCTTTAACTGTTCAAGTTTTATTAAGATACAGAAAATATAAAGCTGGTATTCTTATCCCAGTAATAGTTTTATCATCTTAAGTTATCAATCTTTGTGACTGCAAGAGCCCTTATATTAGAAGAGGCTTGTGCAACACATGACAGAAAACTTAAGGCATGTCAAAAAACACAATTGCAGTATCACAGTACTTCAGGCCAAACCACATGTTCATTAATCTAGCAAAAGTCTTTGAGAAGGTGTGTACAGCATTGAATTGGTGAAAGCTGGAAAGTCATGTTAATTCTTGATTAAACAAAATGGTGGCTGGAATAAAATCCTATTGTTTAAGCTCTAAATTCTCAGTGGAACCACCTTGTCAAAATATAGTAGATTTGCCATAAAGTGTCAAACAGTGAAAGGTATAAATCAAAAAGCCCAATAAATACAATAAAAACATGGTGTTATTAGACCATCAGTAGAAAAGGGAAAGGAATTTATTAAATACTAGTTTACATGAGCAAAACCAAGTTTGAGTTGAGTGGTATCTAGTATTCATTTGTATTCGGGTCCTGACAATGTTTAGCGCCCAGTATTTGCCAGGGAAAATATTTATCAGAAGCAAATAAAACTAGAAATTTTAGTTTTTAAATTAAAATTTTTAAACTAAAAAATTTGAACGAAAATCCAACCAGCACATCCATTTGATATCAATATCCCACATGTGGAGTTTTCAGCTTCAATGCAGATTGCTTATCTAAATGGACAAAGAGGATGTCTAGAATTAGAATGGATCATGACAACATTAGAAAAGGAATAGTGAGCTTCCAGGATTAATGGGAAATATCTGACTGTAAAGACAAGGATGAGTCCTCTGTGGGGATTAAAATGCTTCATGTTGCAGCAACTGAGACCTTATCGGTTCCTCAGGAAGATCTGATGCTGATCCCTCTAAGAGATAACATATGACTCCAAGCAGATTGGGTCAAACCCTGTGGGGCAGCTGAACTGTTCTTAAATAATTCACTCTGGAAACAAACAGTGTCCCAGGTAATTCTGGTCATTGCCAGCTGCTGGTGAAGTAAGGTGAAGTACTGCAAAGAAGTGTTTGTCAGAGAAACTTAGAATTTTCCACATCCTAATGAGAAAGATGAATTAAAAATTGGAAATAAACAGTGTGTGAAAGTTTAAAGGGAGAGACGCTATTATGAATTTATTTGCTGGTCTCTAATTAAGACTTACTTTTTCCTGCAGCAATGATTCTTTCTTTAACATGCATTATCATTGTACTGTGTAATGCATTTTCTAGGGCGTGGTGATATTCCTTGTCAGCCAGAAGAGCAGTGCCAGCATGAGCAGCCACCTAACAGTGTTGGAACTAGTAAAGAGTTGTGTTTTCTCCACTCCTTATATGACCTGCAAAACTGTGTGAAAGATCAGCATAAAGAAGTACTGAACCAGTTCAAAGGGAAAATCTGTTTTGATTGTGTTGGCTTTTGGGAAATGTAGCTTTTTTTTCCTGGAAAGCTGGACTGATTATACACCCACAGCTCCGTAGCCAGCCCTTCAGACCAAACATTTTCTCCATGTGTCTGTCCCCAAAGTATGTTAATTTTATTACTAAAGTTAAACAGATATGTCTCAACTGAAGGGATTTTGCAATCAGTTCCTATAGAAGCATCTGTGGACTGGACATAAATGAGAACATTGCCAGTTGGACAGAGGAAAGGAGAGTGTGGAAATGTTTCTGCTGTGCTAAGAGCAGTTCTCCTCTGCTCAATTTCCTTTCCTAGTCTTTACAGAGGAACTAGAGGATTCTCTGTATTTCATCATTAGTGTGTACTAGGGAAAAGGATTCTCTGGAAATTGGACATTTTTGCTAAAAAAATTTTATGGCTTGGAGCATCTTGTAGCAATATTGACAAGAGCCAAATCATGGCGAAAGACAAAACAGAGACCTGTCAAAAGCAGGAAGCTCATTTCTTACATGCAGATGATTGTGCCAACATGTATAATGTCCATGATGTCCAACCCAAAGGTTATGATTCTTGCAGGAAAAGCAGTGTATTTCTATTGTAGCCATTATTGTGCTGTCTGAGGACCTTATCACGTAGGACTGTGCAGTAACAGCAGCAGAGACCGGGCAGTTATTAGGTACAGCTTCAGATCTTGGATTTGCGTGTAGCCACAAGAAAGCCATTTTTATTTTTGCTTGCCAGTTTCTGAAATGGAAGCAAGTATTGCATTCCCAGCTTCTCGCTAGTGCCACAGATTTATCTTGGTTCATCCTGGGGTTATAAGGCCCCACCTAAGAAGTCTGGCCTATAGCCAGTGCTAGAGGGGAGCTGTAGAGCAAACCTCAAGAGCCTTCTTGAGGTGTCTATTTTTCTTTGACAGGCAGAGGGTCAAAGAAATAAATACATGGGAACCCAAAAGAATGTGTTGAAGGCTGGTTTGGGGCACCAAAAATTATCTGATGGCTCAAAGGCGGCAATTTTCAAAATACAGATCCTGGGAGGAAATCTTGGGGTTTTAGTCCCACAGAGAAAGATGATCTGGTAGAAGACACTTTCAGGGAAGACTGAACAGAAGAACATTTTAAAAAGCCATACTGCAAGTCTTGGCTTTCAGGAAGAAACTTTAGGTCCTGTGAATAAGCCTGGCTGACTTTAACTGTTTTGCTAAATAAGAGATCTAAACAGAGGGACTAAAATTCTTTGGCTTTCAGTCTGGCATATAATTTTAGAGAGTAATTTGACTTTGTCTTGTTTTACAAGCAAAAGGGTGGCTGTTATCACATTCAAAGGCCATGTTTAAGAAACATGGAATAACTCGATTTATCTCCTTTTCATTGCTTTTTTAGCAAAACTGGTTTCATATGGCTTCTGTAGTGAATGAGCTGGAGTGAGTCAGTAAAGATTGACTGTGTTTTGACTACTACAAACTGTATTGACCCACTGCAGTGCGGAGAGCTTGGTTAGTTTGGGTTTAAAGACTCTTGGAACTTTTCAAGGTAAGAAAGGATGTAATTTGGAACAAGTATTGCTGCTTTTGACTGACATCCAGTTTGGACATTTTTAATACAAAATCAAAGTATCTGTATATGGTTTTGTTCACCAATATGTATTTAAAATTCACTCCACCTTTTCTGTGAAAAAGTTTTTATGTGTAGAAAGTCCCTAAAAGAGAGTGAGTTCAAAAAAAAATCCACCCTGAAAGATTTGTTTCCTAGTTTGATACTGTGTAGAAGGAAGGAATGAGCTAAACACATAATGAAAAACTTAGAAATAAATTCCACAACACTCAAGCCTTATACACCAAATAACAGTATAAACAGTGAAGTCCACATAAGGACTGATCAGTTATTATCTCTGTTTTATTCTTTTGACAAATGCACAGTTCAGGGATGGATGTCTGTTGCTCCTGGAACAATTACCTGTGCAGGCATGGGAAACCCTTCTTCTTTGGAAGTCAGATTATCATTTCAGTCTTCCCATGAAGAGGAAGCCTTTGGTGCATGTTCTCAGAGCTGAGATGGGGAGGATCAGGTGACAGTTCCCTCTGTTGACACAGATCCTTGGACATGTCATTTAAGGGCTGTCTGGAAGCTGCTTTACATGAATGTAAATCAGGAATTGCCTCCAATGAAACACAGGAAGCAAGTGTTGTATAAACAGCCTATCTTTTTCTCCCACATCGATTTTCTTTCTGTAAAGTGGGAAGTATTCATGATCTTTTTCTTCAATGGGTTCTTGATTGCTTGTGCAGAAGGGAAATGCTATGGTGATAATCTTCACAACAAAGCCTACAGCCATTTCCACTTTTTTGTTATCATGCTAATGGACTTATTTCATTACTTTGTGTAATGAGAAGTTTCCCCTGGCTGTTTTATCCATAATTAATCACAGCATTTCTGGCTTATAAACCACTTCCTTCATATGTTTAGCTGTTCATTATTGCCCTTTAGTCAGTTCCATACAATGTTTTAAATTCTGGGTAAGTCAATGATGTTTTGTTTAGCTAAAGGTATGCTTAGACCAACGCCCTCAACTCCACAGAGACACCATCCCAAATTAATTCTCCAGGTTGCAGCTGCATGATCTTGCTAAAGAAGTGAGTAATATTTTGACATTTAATATTAAATGAGTTATCTTTGAAAAATGCTTCCCTGCCCCTGCTGTACCTCAGGCAAATGGAAACATGCTTAACGTGCATAATGAAACCTTGGTAATGGAAAAAATGGGGAGCTGGGATGATCTATCAGCATCTAGAATCTGCAGGACATAAAAACTGATGGTAAAATGATGGTGAGGTTAAAACAAAAACTCATCAAATTGATTGCACTTAAGTGGAGCCCCCTTAACAATACAGCTGTAATTATTCTTAATCCCCTGCAAGTCTATTGGAAAAAATTGGCAAGCTTTTAATTTTTCAGCATTGGAAATTAGTTTGTGATAATTTCAGTGGCACTGAGCACATTAGATTTTCCAGCAACTGACTTAGGAGAGAATTCTGCACTCTCCCATTCCTTTTCTTCCAAAGAGCACTTCCTATTCCTGGAACGATCTCTTCCTACTTTGGCCACCAAATTGTACCTCTAATTCCAAAATTTACTTTTAATTAAAAAAGCCCATAAAAATAAGCAATTTGCTGATGTTGCTAGAGGAGTTTTCTGGAATTGCAAGCCCTGAGATTCTGGCAGGAAGAGTTTGAACCTCACTACTTATCTGCCAAGTCAGTGTTTGGCTTAAAAGGCAGAGGTGAGGGGAAGAGTAGAGGTCTGAAGTAAGCGTATAACAATTTTTCTGAAATACAAAGCATCATCACTCCTTGAGGACATTTTGCATAACTCACTAATTGTGAGCAATTCAGCTTTCCCAAAGCCTTTCCAACGAAGCCATCTCATGCCATCATTTGTCTGCATCTATACCTGGCTCTATCTGCACCCATCAGTGCCGAGCTTCCGGTAAGGAGCGTTATTGCAGATGCGTACGCCTGACTCAGAAACCTGTGATCTCGGTGTTATTAGCAACTCTCACAACAGAACGACTGACTCATCTTTTCAAAAATGCCTCTATCAGAATATCTGAAATTGTCACACGCATTTTAAAGACGCTTAAAGCCCAGTTCTTTAAGAGGTGGCAAATCAGCTTTGACATAGAGCAGGTCCAATTTCCATTGTTTTCCTGAGTAGTTGCAATTGTTGGCTA
Organism: Oriolus oriolus; assembly: GCA_013400235.1. Classification (NCBI taxonomy): domain Eukaryota; kingdom Metazoa; phylum Chordata; class Aves; order Passeriformes; family Corvidae; genus Oriolus; species Oriolus oriolus. The sequence goes on from VXBT01002848.1 coordinate 2,288,327, forward strand.
CTAAACCACTTGGGGCCATTAGGGAGTTCCGCTCTTCCTCTTCAGCTACTCTGTGCTGGATAATTTTCCCTCAGGTAAACTGATTGCCAATCAATTTGAGGTAATTCAGACAGCTGTAGTGACTACTCCCCAGGTGCTTGTTCAAAGCTGCAAATATTTACTGTTTGCCCTGATTACCCAACAGGCAAGCAACTAGTGTAAGATGGAAAAAGCATCACATAGGAAGTCTTCCAAGCAAAAGATATTTTCAGCAGGCAGGAGGAATAGATGGTGTGAAATACCACAGATCATGAAAAGGATAGTCACCACCAAAGAGGAATCTGCTTAGTCTGTTCCATTTTTGAAGTTTATTGATTAATGTCACAGAAAGAAGAGTTTCTCAAATTCTTCCTGTTAAGAGAAAACTGCCTTGCTGAGACACACTTTCGTCCAGAGTATTTGAAGTAAAGCACTATTTGCTATGTCAAATTTACGATGTCTTCAATATAAGTTTAAACAAGGTAAAAAGGCTGACTGAGTGCAAAATTAACATTTTGGTGTGCACATTAACACATATTGGGGGACTTATGGATTATATTAGTCAGGAAATAAGAGAATTACGTAGAATTGTGAGTAAACTGGAACTGTGAGTTACAGGCCTGGAACTGTTCATTTTAATAACAACAACAAAATTTGAAATGTTCTGGAGGATCAGACCATTGGGAGGACAACCTAGAGCACTTCACTGCCCATGTTTTGGCCCAGTGGGATGAACGTAACATTGTCAGGGAGAGCTGGTGCCACTCAAGGAGCAGAGGGGACACCATGGCATGGGGAAAGGGGCTTGCACTGCCCCTTCCTGCCCTGTCCCTTCGTGTGAACAGCCAGGCATCCACTGCTGCCAGTGCCTCCAACTTTGAGAGCCATTGTGGAATTTCAGGGGAATGTGGGAGAGTGGAAATATTCTGGCAGACCCACTGAAAGCAAACTGGGTCACTCAGGCTCTCAGTTTAAAGTGTAATTGATTGGTGAATGGGAACGTGTGCCCAAGTCCAGACTCCACAGCTGCTGAATCCTGCTCAAGTACCACTTCTTTGGCGACCCCTGTGAGAAAGGAATGAGCTAACAGAAACAAAGTGGATGCTAGATAAGACCAGCAGTGGGGAATGCATATTCTGTGTTACACAGTGCCCAATACAGTGCTGGCATATTGCAAAAGAACCAGCACATCTCCAGGTTACTCTGTTCAAAATAGAAACAAAGTAGCAGAGGGTGTTATTTGCTCAATACTGGTCAATATGAAAATAATTTCTGCTTCTGATTGTACTTCTGAGCTCAAGGATTAAGCAGGACTTAGGGATTTAATTTTATGATAACTCAAGCCTGTTTTATGTTTGTCACAGAATCTCTTTTTACTTCCTGCGATGGAAGATGGAGTTAGTAGGACAGCAGCAGTGTGCAGAGAAAGAAGGAGGCTTTTCCCTCCATAATTCACTGCCTAATGGGAAAGCAGTTTTTAGCAGGGCTAAGAACAGGACACTGTGTCATTCAGAAGCAAAGAGACCATTAGACTCCCTAAGCCACCTTTGAAGCAATGCAGTACCACTGGGAAATGCATCTTGAAACAAAAATCTGGGCTGATTCAACAGATGGAAATCAAACATCAGACCTGAACTGATGGATGCAGTATATAACTCTGCCACAGATTATTTTCAGCCAGTTTTTAATTTTGATTTGCTCTGAAAAGTCTGATAGAAATGGTAGGGATACCCACAGCGGGTCTTGTGTTTGGCCTGTAGGTTCATGCTTCATAATAATTTCAGTAGTAATAACTGGATGCCAAACCTTGGATCTAGAAAAACTCATAATCCTTTTTTGTTAAAACAGCCTAAACTGACCTCTGGGCCAGCTTCATAATTATCCTGCCAGTTAAAATTTTGTATTGCATTAACCTTCACCCTGCTGCAGCAGCATGGTCCAGGGGTCATTTTCAAGGAATCCCAGCATTTTCATACTTAAAACACAGCTGTATCAGGACAGTGTGTTTCCTTCCCACCCCAGTTGGAAAATTCTGCCCTCCATCCCAATAACACCTCAAATGCCAGTGTGCTAATTGTGCTCAGTGCTGGCTTTTAATGGCTTCATTTCCTGACCATGTCTTGCATTGGCAGGGTCTCCAGCCCCTGTGCTGAGAGAAGCCTAAATCCCTCATGGATGGGAGTGATCTGCATTCCCACAGGTGACGCAAGGCCCAGGGCCCGGTGACGCCAATTAGATGTTTGTGCTCCACGGAAAGTCGTCCGTGGCGTGGTCGAGACATGTCGTGGTGTGTTCTGTATCATTATCTCAAGCAAATTCAGTGAGGGCTGGCAGTGTTTCAAACTCACTTTTCAACGCTCAATTCCTTCCCCTTGTCTTCACTAAGCCTCTGCTGCAACGTTGTTATTGGGTGAGTGAGTAATGGCAGCAGTTGATTCAAAATAATACCGAATCAGGAGCACAAGGTTTTCATTCACCGGTTGCTTCATATGTTACTGGTACAGCTAAGCACGGTTATCCCCTGCTTTTCACCGTGTGAAGAGTGACATGTACCTGGAAGGAGAAGGACTCAAATGCTGAGGTATAAAAGCTCGTGCAAGAACATCTTCATTAAGATAAATTTCATTAAGACAAATTTCATCTAAAATTGTTGCAGAGAGTCCTGAAGTTGCAAACATGCAAGAAATATTTTCAAGAAATATTTCTTGGACATTTTATTTTTCTTTTCCTAATGAAGACCCTCATGAGTTTTGTGCTTCTGGAGATTCATCAAGAAAATACAACTGAGGCTTTGTCATTCTGAGGGAAACATTTTTTCTGATTTTTAGTACATCAGTTTGAGAAGCGTGCAGGGTTTTGCTAAGTATTTTGATACGAATACATGGGTATGTTTTTATGTGGGCTCAGTCACTTCTTTTCAGTCCAACAGAGAGAAAATTCTCCACCCGTCAGTGTATCTTCATTTAAAAAATGGGCATATGGTCAATGATTTAGGTGGCATTGGTGACATGAGACAAGCATTGACTCTTATCAGTAGAAAAAACTACTGATTTACTTATTTCAGCTCCACATAAAAAGAACACACTTCCAGTGTGTGCTGTCAGAACATGTCAGTTGTGTGCAATTCTCTCATTGCTCCAGCAACCATGAGGCTGCTGCTTTTGGATCATCACTTTCTGGGACATAAATCTCTTTTTTAGAGGTGAAGGAATGGACGCCTCTCTGCTTTGTATTTTGCTAACTGAACCAAACTATTAGAAAATAATTTGATTGAGCAGGAACTGAAGCAGACATTTTCCATGTCTTTCAAGAATATGCGAACCTCCCAAATTACATCCATATTTTGGCATGAAGTGGAATATATATTTTGGATTAAAGTATGACTTTACCCTGCACTTTCTTTTTGTTCTATGAATATTTTGAAACAAAAGGTAGTGTTTTGGAATGAAAATACATTGAAATTTCATTACTTTCTTTTTTCATAAGTATGGCTATGAAATATTTTGGCATTTCTGGACTAGATCTTCTAATTTGAAAATATTTTCCTCTGGTGAATCCAATAAATATTCTGGAAAAAAACATTTTGGATAGTTATATTCCTTCTATTAATCTTCATTCAAAATCATGCAGTCAAAATTTTAAACGTTTGCAAATTATTCTGAGTCAGTGAGGTATGACAATGGAGTAGTAGATTAATAATCCTTTGAAAAGAAAAAAATGTGTAAGGTCATAAAAAATGTAATAGGAAAAACAGAAAATTAGAAGTATCTGAGAAAAAAAGGGGATTTTCAGTGAAAACTTATCCAGCTTTCAGGAGGAAAATCGTACCAAGTGTAATCACTGGAGGTAGCTTTAATTTCAGGTGTGGAGAGCAGTGAGGGGCAGAGATCTGAGCTGGACATTGCTTGCCCCCTGCTTTAGGTTACATCATTCCAAGGGCTGGTTTTGCTGCTGACTAGCTGCTGCTAGCTCAGGAAATATCCAGGCAAGCTGTGCTTCTGGAGGTGGCCTTTCACCTCCCAGTAACTGAGGGCCCCCACCCGCTGCCAGGCGGAAAGAGTCAGATCAACAGCACTGGATCTCCATGTCCATTGCAAAGCCATCTGTTCAGTAACACTAGTATCTCATGGCTTAGAGGCTCTGGGTAGATCCTGTTTGAAATCCATAGTTCCTGGCCTCCACATTGATCCTGACACGTCAGATGAATGGAACCTGGCCCATCTTCTTTTGAAGGACTTATTTTGAAGTGCTGGCCTAGGACTGACATAATTGCAGAAAGTTGTAGTTTACTTTTGTATTTTAGCTGTGTTTTGGGTAGACCTGAGCGTTGATTGTCACATATCTTTGATGCATTTGCTCCCATATTTGTTCTGCAGGGTAAAGATCTGTCTAATTCCCATTCTGCAAAAGCTGAGGGACAAAGAGGTGGTGGGAGATGGTGCAGGAGCCGGGGTTTGCACACAATCTTTGACATTTCCCAGGCCTTTGTAGCAGAGGCTCCAGGAGTCGTTCCTTGGACAAAGCACTGGGATTTGTTAACAGTCACAGAATCACAGAATGGTTTGGGATGGAGGGGACATTAAAACTCATCTTGTTCCAACACCCCTGCCATGTACAGGGACACTTTCCACTAGACCAGGTTGCTCAAAGCTCCATCCAGTATGGCCTTAAAAACTTCCAGGCATGTGGCAACCACAGCTTCTCTGGGCAACCTCTGATAGTGCCTCAGGACCCTCACAGTGAAGTACTTTTTCCAAACATCTAATCTAAATCTCTCCACTTTTAGTTTAATACCGTCTCTCCTTGTCCTATCACTATCTGCAAGTGTAGAAAGTTGCTCTCCCTCTTTTTCTTAAGCCCTCCTTTAGTACTGGAAGGTGCTCTAGGGTCTCCCCAGAGCCTTCCCTTCTGCAGGCTGAAGCACCCCAGCCCTCTGTGCCTGTCTCCACTGGAGTTATTAATAGCATTGAGGGAACCTGGGCTGAGACAGGACTCGAGGAACTGGCACAATAGCACTAAATCCTGCCTGAGCAAACTAAGAAATGTCATTGTGGGAAAAATGTTATGAAAGCAATTACTGTACCTGCTCATTAAGCGCGTGTGTGTGTGGGAAGCCGGGGCAGGCACAGGGCTGGGCGTGACAGGAGGCTGCCAGGGGAGACATGCAAGGCCAATGGCAGCAGAGAGGGGAAAAGCAGGTGCAGCCCTAAAGGCTGAGAGATGTGACTCTGGCACTCCTGAGAGGTAGGCAGCCTTGAAAGGAGCAAGAGGGAAGAGTTAAGATCAAGCAACATTGGCAGGAAATTCCCCCCGAGGGCCAAACACGCAGGAAAGGAGGTGGGGGTGGCACAGACATGTTTTTCTCTACCTTCCACTCCCACCCCATACACTCACTGCATGTTACAAGGTATAAACAAATCAATTTAGACTGAAATAGATTTTTTTTTTTTTCCATCCTGAGATGGGAATGAGTTTTATTAATTTTTTTTAATGGTAACAAGGAAGAAAAACTCACACACAAGGACATTTGGCATAATTTGAAATTTTTTAAAACTCCTTTTGCCTGTGGAAAGCTCCTCCAAACTAATAAAAGCCATTACCTCCTCAAGGGACTTTCATTAACACCCTTTTACCTTTACTGCACTGCTTTATAATATCTCTCCCCAGAATTTTCAGAATGATTTAGTGTCCTGACCCAAAGCCAGTGGGAAGAGTCATATCAGCTTCAGTGAATTAGCCCCTTGGAGTCCTTTGCACAGCTGCCAGCTCACTAAAGAGGGTGTAATGTGCAGGCTAATAAGCTACTTAAAAAACATAATGTGAGCATAATTCTCCACTTCATTACATTGCTTTTACACGCCACTAAAGCCAGTAGAGTTCCACTGGTGGAAAACCAGGGTGCCAGAATGGAGGCTCACCCCCTGTATAAGCTTCTTAAAACCGGTTTCAAAGATCAGAGGCAGTTAGTCCATATCATATACTGGTGCTGGGCCTGATCCAAAGCTCACTGTGCCGCACTGGAGTTGTTCCATCAGGCCCTAGGGATATGTATGTCTGTGTGCACAGATGTGTGTATGTCTCTGTGTCAATCTATCTGTGCAATTTATCTATTTTTACCATGCTCCTCGCTGCAGTGACTAAGAGCCTGGGTGACTGAGGTTAAGCAATATGTAAAGTCCCCAAAGCCTTGATCTAATATATACTTGCTGATCCTGTAATATAAAAATAAATGTAGGTTAGCCTGTGATCCGTGGGACATATACATGCAAGCATGCAGAACACACACAGAAAGAGCAGGGCTGTTTTCCATCCAGTTGGACAGGTTGTGCCATTGGCAGGACACAGGAAACTGCTGCCAAACAGGCATCACCCATTTTTTTAATTCTCGGGCTCTGTTTTTATATGCTGCTGATGGATATCGGATGAATTGCTCATTGTAAATCAATAATACTCCATCTTCAGATTAATGAGGAACTAAAACTGTTTCTAATAAATGTTTAAATGCTTAGCATTTTTTAGAAGCCAAGCCTTTTATGAGGAATCCATTTTTTTTTCTTTTAGGCCAGAATGGTATAAAAACATTTGGGATAACCTTGTGAATTGATGAAAAGGGAGACAGCAAATGGACAAGCATGTATCCTAGCTCTTTGCTTTGTAATTTCAGCTGTACAGAACCACGTTGTGCAAAGAGAATCATAACAATATATAAGATGCACTATCTGGGTGAAAATTAATGCTCTTCAGAAGAGCAGCCTTACTGTTAAATAATAGTTCTGTACTATAGCTGTGGTTTTATTCCTCTGCTACAGATTGTGTACTGGAAAAGATCTGTGGAAACTGCAAGGAGGAGAAAAGTTTTCATAGTTTGCCTCTTGGTAGCTTCTGAGCCTGAAGTTTTGATCACATTAAAAAAATAAAAGAAAAGGCAACTTATGGGGTTTTTTTCCCCTTGTTTTTATTCAGGAATTCTCTCTATGAAGTAATGAAAGATGAGGGTGAGAGATGGACTTAAAGTGAATGGGGCAGAAACAATTGATTTTTATAAAGAACAAATGTTTTATCCTCCCGAGGATCTATGTGAAGCGAAATTGTGTGTCAAAAGTAGCAAAGCAATACAGTGGTCAGCAAACTGCAAACCTTTGCTGTTCATCAAACAAAGAAAAGTAATGAAACGTTCTTAGAATTTCCTCTTTACTGTGTGAGGAATGAAAATAGCCCAAAATAATGTGGTGGGTGAACTGTATACACCAGGCAATAAACTAAACTTCCTGTCTCTAACAAAAGGCTTCTCTTTATAAAGTGCCAGCACTTTTAACTGCAAAACATTGGTATCCAATTCTCCTTTAGCTCTTTAAGAATGTCTTCCGAGAAGTTTGTAATTTGGCATTTAAATTTTTGGATATTTTTTTTAGAAACATAAGCTGCTGATAGATGAAGAGCATAAGCTGTACTGCTTGGAGCTCTGGATTCCAAACATTTTGGAGAGCAAACCACTGTCAACCTTTGATCCATCTTGCAGACCCCCTGCACAACTGCACAGAAATGAATTTACAGATTTTGTTCTTTCATGTGTTTTTGCGGGCTGATTATGGACCTACTCAAGCACTCGCATTCCATGGTTTGAGCTCTATGAGCTTGGAGGTTCTTTTCCCCCTTCCTGATGGCACAAATAATTCCTGTCTTTCTCTCAATCATGCAGATAATCATGTTTAGCTGCTAGTGGGTTCTAATGTCTCTAGTCACATGAGCTCTCCCACGAACTGCCTATCAGTGTTGCCTTACTTTAATGATAGACTGACCTTTTTTCCTAAAGAAAATCAGAATTTTTTCTCATTTAGTAGTCATCAGCCTGGTATTTTCTTGCACAACTAAGTTTTTTTAAGATGAATCTATATGAGGCTACAGTTTCCATGGCTGGAATAGATGGGAGCTGTCTTGCAGTTTCACTGACCTGTGGGCGAGAGAAGCTGAAAGCCTGCATGTATTGTGTCTGGAATTGCTGAGGATCAATTATTTTGTGGTTTTGTGTGTTGTTTGCTTGTTTGTTTGTTTGTTTTTCCTGGTGTGGTTTCCACTGAAGCTGTGGGTTCTGTGCTGGCTGGAGGGCTGAGCTGCAGAGAGGCAGACTAGGGTAGACCTGGGAAAGTGGCTGTCAGCAGGCTAGGATCAGCTTGGTCTGGAACTGCAAGGAGTTGGTCTTCAACACCTTCTCCAAAGCTTGGGATGCTGGCAGGAAAGGTGCTGGGTTTGGACTGGCCCTCTGAGGGGAGTCCCTGACTCCTTAGTGGGATCTGTATGCTCCTCACAGTGCTCTTGTGAGCATCAGGGGCAGATGTGCAAAGACTCTACACACAGGCTGGGGAGGTCACAGCATTGCTGCCTGGCTGTGCTAGTGCAGCGTGCAAGATGACTCCAGGCAAACAGCCTTGATAGAAATGCTCAACAGTTAACGAGGTTTTTGCTTGATTTAAAGAGAATGTTGGGGTCTTGATGCAAAAAGATGCAACAGGTGCCTCCTGTTGTTAATTCCCAGGCACTCTAGGATAGAAACTGCATTAAGAGGAGCATGCTGCTCTGCTGTTTTTATCTACCTTGCCCATCTTTGCTTCTTTTTCATTATTCCCCCTTTCTATTTTTCCTCTGTAACTGTTGTGAGGAGGGGAAATTCTTCCCCCATCTGTGTCTGCGATGGACTTAGAGGTGTTTGAACAAGGGATTATCATCATTTTGAGGGGGCCAGGGAAGTCTCAGAGTTTTCCTTCCCATATTACAGACTAAGCATGAGGGAAGAAACTCAGTGGGAGCTGCCACCCCTTCCAGAGATAAGAACAAGCCAACATGTTATTTCTCCAAGACACAGCAGATCCCACTGAGTTTGGAGCTGGTGGGAAGGGGAGCATTCTCCTGAATCATTAATTCCTCTCTTGTATCCTTGGATCTGCAAATAGTGATGTCTGTCTGGGCCCTTGTGTCCTGGGCTGCTGATCCTGCCCTGAGGGATGCAAGGCTTGTTGCAAACTGACCCAGTCAATACCCTAGGTGAGGCAAGGCCCCAAATGAGCATCCTGAAGGCTTCTCACTGGCTTGTGAGCGTGGATGCTTCATTTGTGTGCTGTCTCCATCCTCCAAGTATGTGTGCTGTGGATGGAGTCACTGGGCATGTTGGGAGCAGGGAACAGACGTGGTCCTCAGGGCACTGGGAAGCAGCACCTCCGGCTCTTGGCTTTCCTGGGATGCAGCAGTTGTTTGTTTCCTTGTGTTTGTGAAGTCCAGTGCTTTGAAATTGTGGAGCTGGTGTCCACACACTGAAGAGGGAACACTTCACTTCCCTGTGGAACTGTGTTTCTTCAGGCACTACTTAAGAGACCCTATTTTGACCTCCCAAACACCTGAGTTAGTTAACATTGGTGAGAGTTCCTCTTCGCTCACACACACCAGACCATGTTCAATTGCAACCTCTTGGTTTAACAGCAAAAAAAAGCCTATCCAGCAGCATTCCTGCTTGACTGAAATCTTCAGAGATTCATGTGTTTGGCTCGGCCTGGCTTGACATTAATCTGCTGTTGGAATATCTATGGGAAAGAACAGCCAAGCAACTGAAGAGTAGAAGAAATCCTAGTTTGTCTGGCACAGACTGGCCTGCCACCATAAAAGATGAAAACACAGCAGAGGGGAGGTAGGAGGAGTCCACTCAGCTGTTTCAATTTTCAACTTGCAGTCTGGGCTGGCTTCCTTTCGATTATCAGGGAAGCTAAGAAAAGTAAAACAGTGTTGCTACTCTGTGAAACAAACTCTTTAAAACAAGTTAGGTCAACCAATGAACTTGGGGACAGTTGTGAGAGGAGTTAAAGTGTGTAATAATGACAAAGAGATAGCATTAATATAGTTTCAAAGTGTTACGTATTTAAATGTGGCTCCAACTTTGTTGTGTGTAACAGGACAAATATAACTGAGGTGGGGCTGAGCACAAGAGCTGGACTCCAGCCCACTTTAGAAAGCCAAAATAAACATTCAAACAAATACAACATTTCACATGGACTTTTGTGCTAATTATCTACAGTTTCTGATGCTGGTTTTTAAAAGGGTGGGGGAAGACAGTGACATATCCAGAAAGTTGATAGAAATACTGTGGCCTTTATCGTGATCGGCAGTGTAAATCATGTCTGACTCTTCAGAAGTTCAGGATGAGGGTTGCCTAGCCTTTCTCCTCAGGCTGTATTAGGCTAGGCTTGAATTTTTATAAAGTGAAGTGCCAGAATTCACTGGGTGGATGCTAAAGTGAGGATCTGGTTGTCAGGCTTCTCTCGCTGCGAGTTGCTCTGTGTGGTTCAGAACAAGGCTCTCTGCCTCTGTTTCCCATTTGCTCTTTGGCCTGAGACCGCCAGCTCAGTACTATTTATTTGTTTTTCTGTTTTATCCCTCCCTCTCTGTTACTTATCTTTTCCCAACTCTACATATTCTACTCTTGTGTCGTAAGCTGTGCCTGTCTGTCTGTGCTTGGCTTTCATGTTTGTCTAGGCCGTAAAGTCCTTGGAGCAGATTGCTTTGCCCACAGCCATTGTTTTATCCTTTATAATAAACATTATTGCTAATATTGGAGGTAACAATAATCTCTTATTACCTCAAATAGCTATTGTTTTTTTTTTACCCCAACTACGGTATAATCCCATACTTTCCTAGAGCTGATGACAGCACTAAAGGTTTAGGATTTGCATCTTTGAAGCTTTTATAATGCTTCGTGCAGCAGGGCTGTGGTCTTTTTCTGGAGTCTCAAGGTGCTACTGTTATACTACTAATAAAGTGCTTATAAAACAAAATTATTTAAAGCTACTTTCTGTTCTTGGCATGTTGTCTCCCAAAAAAACCCCAACAACCCTCTCTGTTTCTGCTTGGTTTTTGTGGCAGTAAAAGCTCACTGATGTGTGTTAAGCTCTGTAGAGACACTTTAGTTACTGTACATCTGAATGGCTGTCACATTAGGAGTTAAAGATCTCTATTTCAAGGAAAGAGGGATTTTTATGTTTCTAATATAAATGAGTATACTTCAGCCTTTTTACCAAATTCAAACTGCATGGAAGGGTATTTTATAATAGACTGAGAAGGCAACATAAAATTAAGTAAAGCTGGGTCTGGTGCCTAAAAATATTTGGCAGAATTCCCTGGAAAGCCACATTTGAACATTTTTAATATATATTACAAGGCAGACAAGAATAATTATCTTCTCTTGAAGTTCCCCAAGTGAGAGAATTGTATTGTAATGCCCTTTGAAAGAAAATAATGTAAGTTGCCAAATGATTATGTTGTGGAATTCTTCCCCACCCCCTGCCTCTTTCACCCATCTGATTGTATGCAAAGAGAGGAAGAGCATGGTACAAATGGAGCAGCTGTTCTTACATTCCTTTTTAAAAGACAAAACTTAGCACCTTTAAGTAGGTGTACCTGCCAATGTACAGAGGAGTCCTTGTAAAAAATAATTAAGGCAAATATTTTTAAATGGCTAAAGCATAGAGATGAGACAACTTTTTTACAGTTCTATGTTGAGAATTCTTTGGGAAATTTAAGTAATATTACTCTTTTTTTTCCCTACTCCCTTCTACATACAGTATTCATATGCACTGATGCTAAAACTTTCTTTTTTTTGGTCTTTTTTTAGCTACTATTAAAATGAACAGCAAAGTCTTTGCAGTGAGAGCTGAGACAAAATAGGATTAAGTGAACGTGCAGCAACCATTGGGATTTTAAGAGGTAAATGCCCAGCTCCCTCAAAAATTAAGTTATGCCCATTAAAGTAGATAAATGGAAGGATGTATCTTTAGATGAGACAGAACTTTCCTAAAACATGTAGATCCTTCTAAAGCCAGTATAAAGACTCTTGGTGCCAGATATTACAGCTTTTGTTTTCTTTCCAGTCTCACTGTGCCTGGCAATAGTTACAAAAAAGGGCAGTTGTACCAGCTTCTTCCTGTGGAGTTTATTTGTCCATCATATAGGCTGATGATGAGAAGAGTAAAGGTAGCCACATTTAAAAAAATAAAACACAACCAAACAAAACCTAAACTGTGACTCTTGGAAACTGATTAGATTCAGACTTCACAGTTATTTTCAGTGTGTTTGGGGTCTATGGTGAATAAAGAAAATCTGAGTACTGATACTGAATTCCTAGAGGGAAAAAGACGCATGGGCTCACGAAACAAACATGGGGCTAGAGGGGCTGAGGGAGAGACCAAATTCTCTGCTGCTGTAGGCTGAAATTTCTGTTACTTGGACAAGAAAAGTTCCTTCTGATTCAGACCAGCCAAGAAAGGTCCTGCAGGGTCTTGAGAGAGCTGCAGATATGTGATCCTGCAAGTGAAGAAGGAAAACTAGGGATATATGGAGGGGCAGTGAGAGATGTTTTGGCAGCAGGATTTAAAGTTAGAAACGGTGGGAGGCAAAGCTGTGATGGGAGTGCTGAGGCTGAGCAATCCTACCCTGGGAAATCTGTCTGACTGCGAGGCTGCAAGCTGCTTTCTTAGTTATTCATTTTTTCAGACCAGAGGATGTGAAATTAGACTGCCTTATTTCAAGGGGGAGGTGGGAAAGCTGAGGAATAATAGTGTTTATCTGATCTAGTGTAATCTTTCATATGAAATAAATGTGCACGTGGTTTGTGTCCGTCTATTTCAATGAAGACCATTCAATTAATCGGGTGTTTAGGAAAGGTAGTTTAGGTCTCCTGGGAAAGGTTGGATGAGTGTCCTTGTGCCTGGCCTGTTGCACAGACATAGGTACTCGGGAAACATCTGCAAAATTGACTTTTAGAAATGTTCCAATTTAATCTGGATGGGACCAGTAAAACTGTGGTCTGATTTTACGGGTAACAAATTGATCCTCAGAACACTTCTCTGCCACAGTCAAACGTGGTGCTGTGAGTAACTCCACCTCCCTCCGCACCGGTGACAGTACTCCTGGACCAGCATGGAGCTCAGCCTGAGCACCATGCATCTATCCTCCTTGGGAAGCTTTTGCAGTTCACACCAAGCTCCATCTCGCAGCTGTTCTTCAGCCACAGCTGTGTTCTGAGCACACACGGCCTTATCACCTACTGATGTTCCACTGGGGAGGTTTGACGTGGTGTGGGGTGGTGGTAAGTGCCGCGTCCTTCCCAAGAATGTCCCTCTCAGGAGTCGCTCGGGCAGAGTCGCTCAGGATTCGCTCAGGCACATTCGCAAGCACGCACTGATACGTGGTGCAGGCAGGCGCACGCAGGCACAGGCACACACTCACACGGACAGCTCTTCTGTAATGCAGCCGAAGGCAAAGAGGCAGGAGGGGTTCTTTGTGTGGAGTTCCGAGGGGTTTACTGAAGATCCACACACGGAGGGGCCTAGGGACAAAGAACAACTAACAAAGGAGAACAAAGCTTTTATACGGGGGCTGGATGAGGGGCGGGCAGAGCATCAGGATCCAATCATCTGAGGGCAAAAGGGCGGAGAGAAGGTGGGGCAACAGAATTTCAACCAACGGGGAGGAAGGAGGGAGGAGCAGGGCAACTGGGAGCCAATGGGGTACCGAACAAGGGAGAACTCTCTGGAACATGAACTTATTAGGGGTAAAAGGGGTGGAAAGATGGGAAACCAATGAAGTAGGGAAGATTAACATAGTGCAGCAAAGTGTGCTGGGAGAGGCCACTTTTCTCACCCTGACCTAGGATGATTCTAGACTTTGGTGCTGTCCCACCATTGAGCAGCTTCTGTTTGGGGAAGCTGTGGCTTACCAGCCACACCTGTGGTCTCATCCACCACAACATGGGTTGGCTAAGGTTTGTCTTTCCTGGTGGTGTGAGAGGAGCAGCTGTCCTGATGCAGATCACAGGGACTGATGCTGCGTGTGGCACTGTGTGGTGTTAACTGCTGTTAAGGACTCATCTCCACAGGCTTGCAGTGGATTGATTCCTGCAGGCTGCTGGCACTAGGGAAGGTAAAGGATGATGCACTGAGGTTGAGAGGGAGGGCTTGGGGGTGATGACAGCACCATTCTTCTTTCCTCCCGTCCTCTCCTGCTCTGTTGGCAGAGCACAGTGTATCGGGATAGATCCCAAGGCTCTCTGCAGTTGATCAGTGTTAGGCAAACCCAGAATGGCCAAAATGCAGCACAGGAGAGTCCAGCCTTGCAGAGAGTGGGAGGTGGTGCTTTCATGATCTTTTGGGAAGGTGAAGCAGTTTGGGTGCTTTCCAGCCATGCCAAATCCTTTCCTCCACCTGTAACACTCTGCACCAGACTTGTACTGGCCTCATGAACCTGGATTCTTCAGAGAGCTGAGGGAGCAGCAGCTCAGCTGCCTTGGCGGTGCTGCTGCGTCGGCTATTGCACATTTTTCAAGTCCATTTTTTTTAATGTAGCAGATCAGAGCTTGCAAAACAGGACGCCTTGGAACTCAAACTAGATGAAAAACAACCTAAAAAGAAAGTGAAAAAAACATATCATTTTACTACCAATTGAAAATTAGGACCAGATGAAGCCTCTGAAGCCCCGGGCATTTAATTTACTGGAGTCGGTCACTCCTGTGTGAAACCAGCACTGTGCTGTGTTCTCTGCACATAAGTGATATCTTTGTTTGTTTGTATTTGACATAATTGGTTGAAGACAATAATGAGATGGATTGTTTTGGTTTTCTTGTTTGCATAAACTTTACATACAAGTGATTTACTTTGCAAGCCGCCCTGATAGGGTGTCTGTAGTTTACATGGCTCAGAAATTCTGCAGAACAAAGCTATCGGATGGGGTGCTGCTCTGGATCTGGAGGAGCCTTCTGAATAAACAGGTTAATGCAGCTTGGCAAAGGCTGGGGTTTTGTTGTTGTTGTCTTCCCTCCATTTGCATGCATATGAGTTTTTATCAGTCACAGACAGAAAGAGAAGTTGCTCTGCAATCTCACCTACTTGTTCTGTTTCTGTGAAGCAAACACACCTTTTCCTAGGGACTCCTTGCCCAAGATTTTCATTGTGTGGGACACACTGACCTTCTCTGTTTGTGGTCATGTGTATATAAATATCTCTGAGTTTATTCGGTTGTCAGGCTAGAAGATGGCAGGGACTTCACACAGCCAAATGTCACTGTTTGAAAATTAATTTTTGTTTGAACTGGTTGTCCAGGTATCAAACTGAACTATTCCTTTCTGCACTGTTTGTTTTCAGATTTGTTTCTGCCTGGAAAATTTGGCTTATGGTCTGGATACCAGTCACTTAGGAGAGTCAATCATGGTCACAAATCAGAAGATTTGTGAAAAAAAAGAGAAACTTCTCATCAAAAAGAGAAACTCCCTCCATATATGCATTTATTTGTAGTATTTTATATGGAACGTGTTTTGAAGCAAGCTTTTGATGGTCTTTTAGGGAAGTTAGGGTGTGAAGCCATTTTAAAAGCATACCTTCAACAGTCTTCATGTGGATTTTATACACTTAAAGATAAACAAACAAACAAACCCTCATAGATCTAACCAATAATAAGAAATGGAAGCACAGGGATCTATACAGGAAGTGTGATTTTCATACCATGGGTAATATGGACTTTAAAGATAAAAAATTATTTCTCCAAATGAATATTTTTTAACTCTTGCTGTATATATTTCAGTAAAAATATTGATTCAGAAGTGTTAAAGCTCTTTATTGCATAAAGTAATAAAGTACTTTTGCTTTGTTTAGTGCAACTAACAGCCAAAGCCTGGGTTTACTTCGATTTATTGAACGCATGTCTTGAAATAAGAAGTCAGGAGGATACAAGTGGGATAAAACAATTAGAGTTTTTGTTATTAAACATTGTCAGGATGGGTACTTCCCACCCTGAGAGAGGAAAGCTTTTTGTTCCAGAGAGATATTTCTTCGTAAGATGCTCGATGAGATTTAACAGGAAATGTTCAGTCTTATCCTGGTGTGCTGCCAGGTTTTGCCAGCCTGGTTGCAATAAGGAGCTGTGGTGGGATTCCCCAGCCTTTGGAACTGGGTGCTGGTCAGGCTTTTAGCACTGAGGAGCTTGCATTTATACAAGGAACAAAAGATATTAATAGAGCAAAATAAGGGATATTTGTGGCATTTAGGAGGGACCATGAGAGAGATCCCCTCCACCGCTGAAGAAGCACAAGATAAATGCTTTCTCAGTCTCAGTGCAGTTACTGAGAGCCCTGTGAGCCCTGCCCATGGACACATTCTACACTTGGCCATAGGCTGTTGGTGCCTGCACGGGGCTAAACAGAACCTGACCAGCAAAAATTGTGTGTGTGCAGTAGGCTGGGAATGTGTTCGGGGGCTCCGTGGAGCTCTCCAAATGTGCAGGCAGGTAGATGTTCATGTGCCAAGCCCCTGGGCACCCAGGAAGGCTGGAGCTGTCCTCCAGAGCAAAAGGAGAAGGAAGAGGGTGATGCCCACCTGTGGTGTCCAGGCTGGGAAGGTGCAGTGAGAACTCTTCAATCTTCCTGCTGTAATTTGTTCCCAACTGTTCCTGCTCATGCAGAGTGTGGGCAAATGGCACTCACAGGACGAAATTAAGCCCACTCAGGGTGTTGGTGCGTGCATAACACTTCTAAATGGAAAAGCTTGAGGACTGTTTTCTTTTGACTTTGTTCTGGGTAAGTTTAATGTGGTCCTCTGTAAAGAAAACAAGAGACTGGGAACCCAAATCTCCAGGAGACTCTGGTCTATTAGATAATTTGAAAATCTTTAATGATCACACACATAGATCTGAGAGAGCTGAGGCACGCAGCTGTAGTTTCTGAGCAGTGGCTGTATTTGCCATCTGTCTCTAAGCAAGCAGATTTTGGCTGGAAGCTCTGCTTTGTATGGCTGACTGTTACTCATTTTGCTCCTTGTCACCTCTAGACTAGGCTCTCCACAAAGATTGATGGGACATGAGAGAAAACTCTTTCCCCTTCCTGAGAAAGCAATATAATGCCGTGCCACTTGTGTTAACTCAGATCAGGTTGGTGGTATTCTAATGTTTGGTGTTTCTTTCCTGGGTTCGAACTTCCATTCAGCCTGAAAATGCAGAGGTAACTCTTCTCTTCAGTAGAGTTAGAATTGCTCACGTGTCTGTTTTAACCCCAAACCCATACAAGCTTCTCACTGCTAAACAGGCGCAAAGAGGAGCCATATCGGTGTTCTGGGGGCTAACATGGCACTCCCATAATCCCATTAATCTGCCAGGAAAAAGAATTGATTCATCACTGTGAATGTCTCCTCAGTCTGTTACTTGCCAGTGGGTTAAAGGACTGTCTATTGATCTGGGCAATGGAAGAAACTTGGTTTTCATTACAGCCTGCGAAAAGCTTGGACTGAAAGCCTCAGGAGTGCTATTGTGTCCTACTACACATACGTGCTGTACCCAGGGATTTTTGAAATGGAGATTTTTCTGTCTGTGTTTACAGTATTCAGTGAAATCGTGGATTACTGGGCGGCAACCTACCCTCCCTTCTCCTTGGCTGAAGTGTAGGCATGGAGTTTGATGCTGAGATTTTTAAAATTTTTGTTTTCTTGGATTGTACTCTGCCTGCTTCATTACTGTGGCATCAGTAGAAAGTTGGAATTTCTCCTTATCTTGCTTTTGGTGGGACTAACTGTTATTTAAGGGGCTGATAGTGACAAACTGCTGCCTGGGAAAATTTTGAGGCAATTATTAAGGTATATATTTATTTCGTTTTGGGTTTTTTTTCAGATTTTGGGTCAGTTACATAGGGGAAAGGTGTGTGGGGATCTTGTGCTTATTGACAAGTTTTGAACCAGGTGACACCTTTATAAGGAGTGATACTTACTCTCTGTTTCTCCTATGAGTGTATGTGATAATCTTTCCTCCTGTAAGAGGTTAATTATCTTAGGCTGAGTTGGCAGTAAGATGGAACAAAAACTTGAAGTGTTAGTAAAGCAGAAATTCAAGCAGTCTGACATTTGATCTAGATAGAATGAAAAATTTGTGTTTCAGTGTTCATCTTCTGACTTCAAACTCTTCATGACTTCAGTGGTTCTTCTATTCTTGAAGAAGAAAATAGAAAACTAATTGAAATTTGTGTTTCTGGAGGAAACATCCATTCAGAACCTGTTTTTCAGAGGGAGAACTAGGTTCTGTTTTATGAACAGAACTCTGCTGTTGCCAAAAGACCACCTTCTTGAAGAACATTTCGTTGTAGTTCAGACAAGACTTGAGTGCTGTGAGTTGGATTTTACATTTTCAGTTTACACATATTGCCATTCTGCTCTGACCACAGGAATTGTTCTGTAGTTTGCTTTTCACTTTTATCTCTTTGCTCATGGTGATTATTTCTCATTAAAATGCTCACATCAACAGGGCAATTAATTCTCAGTAATTTCCAATCTGCGATGGCTTTGACTTTGTTGGTGGTTAATCTGGTGCGGTATCGGTAGATCAAAGCAGTCAGTGCTGAGCCCCCGTAGCTGCGTGTGCTGCTGGGGAGATGTGCTCTGGATCGAATATATCCCAATGCCTGTGGTCCAAAACCTTTGAGAGAAGGTGCCACACTAAACCACACCAATGCAAGCCTGGATGTGATCCAGAATTACAGAATCAACTAGGTTGGGAAAGACCTTGGAGACCATCAAGTCCAACCTAACACCACCTTATCCTCTATGGGGACAGTTGGTGGATTTGCTTCAAAATTGCACTGTTGCCCTGAACACAAATGCTGGCATGGATGAAATGTTTGGTTCTCACAAATGCAGTCTGTGCTGTGTAGACCAAAGCCTAGTGGTGAACATCATGTTCTGTATTCTCTAGAATCCAGCATATGCTAATCATGGCTTTACTGGTCCGTGTGTTCTAAAAGAATATCCCTCCCTGCTTGTCAGAGATGGAGAGCTCTGTCAGTCAGCTGGGCTGTCAATGGCACTACAGATGTTACCCGAAGATTGGTTGGATGTCTCTGATTTGGGATCGTGGACCATGTTTCCTGTTAGCTGGGGGAAAGTCAAGCCAGCTCTTTTCCTGCGGTTTTTAAAACCCTGTATTAGTGACTCCAAAATGTCACAGCTGGTGGGATTTCCTTGACCAGCCACACAAGGTGTCTCCCCTGTGAACCTGCACAGCCAGCACTCAGGTCTGTCTGTGCCAGCAGCGAGTGATTCCACAGCAGAGTCTGTGGTGTTGCTCTCTGTGCCTCTGTCTGCCTGTGTGTGGCTGGGGACATCTGATTCTTAGGCTCTCTCCTGTCACTCAGGGACAAATGTCTTTCTTGTTTGGAGGGGGTTTAGGAACACAGGTTGGCAAGTATTTCAGTGACTCTTCTCCCTCCCATTTTGCCTCTTCTTGTGGTTGACTCTTCGATGTATGTTTAGGGATTAAATCAACCCTCTAGCTACAAAAGCTGTGATGGGCTTAAAAAGCTTCCAGATTTGTATCATAAACTTTTTATCTGAATAGTAACAGGGTTCAAACTCAAGTGTGGTGACTGTCCGTAGCTCAGTGTGCAGTGAAGACAGATGTGGTCACAGTCCTTGCCTCAAAGCATTTATGGTTTAAAACCAGTGAAGGAGAAGGGTTGGGGTCACTTGCACAAAAGTAGAGCAAAGAATCATCTGCCGAGTTGGACTTAAATCCTTCATTCTCTGTCTCTGAGCTGCCTGCCTTCATGTTGGCCTATGCTGTTCTCCTGTCTCTAAAATAATCTGAATTAACCTTTCAAAGTGCTTATTTAGGCTGCCTCCTTCTCTCCCATGTCTTCAGCAGCCGGTGTTGATCAGGAAATTCTCACTGACCATGCTTCTGTGCGATTTTTCCGTGTGGTCCTTACTGAGGATTCTGTTGCCAGCTCTGTCTCCTTGAGCCTCAGGAGCAGGATGTGAGCACGCATTTATACACTGCTCCTTTCTCTGCTGGATGGATTCAAGAGCTGCAAGTTGATTTGGACCCTTCTGCACCTGTGAAGACGTGGGCTCCTCTGGGTGACCACCATCCACAGTGGCACTGACCCATAGAAACTCTCCTGCAGCTCCCAGAGTGGAGAAATTGTGTGCAGAGAGGAGGGGAACGGGGTGGGGTGAGAAATGTGGATTCATGCACTCACTCTGCAACAGCCTTCCTGGGTGGCCTTGAACATATCACTTACATCTTTCCTGCCCCTCCTTTGCTTCCTTGTGCTTCAGTCTCCCACCTGTAAAATCAGGATGGCAAAACTTCCTGTTGCCCTTCCTCTGGCTCAGTCGTTCAGGGGGTCAGCTCTCCACAGCTGATGTTCTCTGTACAGTGCTGCAGCACCGAAATCACTGAGGTTGTCCTTGGTCATGAGCTAAAGGGTTAAAGCAATGCATGTAATGTAAATGTTCAGAAGCCAGAATTTACTGTAGGTTTCTAGGGTGGGATTTTCCAAGTTCCTGAAGACCATGTCCATGTATTGGGAAAAACCAGACTGATCACTTGGGTAGCCTTAGAAATTCAGATTTTAAATCCATATTCAGGCCCCTGAATGAGTGGCTTGACTTCAGAAGTGCTCGCCACCCAGCAGTCTGCCATGAATATGGCAGATGTGAATTTGAGGAGGCTGAAAATTTTGGCAGATATCACAGATTCAGATGGGTTGGGAGCCTTGCTGTAGATGCGCGAGGTTGCAGGGCAGCAGCGGCTCTGTGTGCGTGTGTGTTTTCTTTTTCCCTTGAACCAGTGCTTCACTTCAAAACCCTAACTCGTTCCCAAGGACAAAGTATATGCACTGAGTGCCTTGGTTCATCAGTAGATTCCAGACTGCCAAATGCATTTGGTGGTCTTGGGTGTTTTCCAGCTGAAAGAGTCACAGAGACCTGACAGTGCGCGCATGGATTTTCACACATAGATATTTTGGCATTTTAGCTGACTGACTCTGCTCACTCGGTAGAAATGTGGCTCAAGTTGTTGCAGGAGTGAGGGGGTGGTCCCAGCAGGTCAGAGTTCAGTCTAGTGGTAGGGCAGGGTGGGGAAGCTTGGATTGCAGCTGCCTACACAAAATTTGACCTCAGATTAACCAGACAGCTTCAGTTTCCATCGCTGCTGTCCCAAAGCCTCCATGAGCAAAAATAACTAAAGTACAAGAAAAGAAAATAGAATTTTGGAGTCCATACAAAATGAAGAAAAACTTCTTTATTATTCTTTATAATTTATGAATTGTCTCTGTCTTTGACTGGTCCCTGCTGAAAGCAAATCTTAGATGTTCTGGGGCCAGTACCGCAAGGGTGCACGCGGTTGTCGGTGCTGAACAGGTTAGGCAAGATCCTGTGCTGATGTTAATCAACAGGGCTCTGTTGGAGTTGTGCCAGTTTGCACCAGTTAAAGATATAATTCCTGAATGTAATAATTTACCGCATTATTCCCTTTAAAGTTTAAACTCCTCTTCTTTATCTTCTAACTCTGAAGGCAGAGCTGTTTTTTATTAGCTAATGGGTTCATAGGAATGGGGTGTTTTTATTAAATATTAAAAATCCGACATTTACCTTGACTGAAAGGCTTGTCTTCATTTAGTCCTGGTTGAAGCTGACAGTGAAGAATGTAGGCTGTTCTTGCCAAATCCTGATAGGGTCCAGCAGCAGAGTTTTGTGAGTGGTGATGAGTCTCTCTTCTCACAACTGATCTTACTGAGTTTCCATAATCAAGGACAGACTTTCAGAAGGGCTCAAATTGGCTTTTTTTTCAGAAACTGCTGAGTATTGAGTGCTCATCTTCCTTTGAAAAACTTATGTTCAATTTTACGCCAGAAGCTTCTGAGTGCCAGGCACTCTTAAAAGCCAGTCTCTGAGTGTCATTTGAAATATGTTCCCACATAAACAAATTCTATACATTTGCAGGCAATCTGAATTTTTTTTAAACAACAATATTGTTAAGTGAAGAGTGGCAGTAGTGTGAATAGCCTTAAAGAAAAGAAGAATTGTCCTAAAACTTCATTCATATCTTGCAGTGAACTTAGCTGAACTCTTGGAATATTTTGAAGAAGATCTGAGAGGAAAGCAGCTCTGTTTCATGACTTCATACACCTACATATAAAAATATATACCTTCATATACCTGTGTGCTCTGTTTTGTTAAAAATGGTGCAAAAATGTTTTGCTGAAGAACTCAACTTTGTGGCCTTATCAGAAGGAAGATGCACCATGTATCTGGTTAGACCAATCCAAATGTCACTATATTTAAGCCCAGAAGGCTTAGAGTTTTTGAATAAGAATTTGTGAAGCTTCCAAAACTCCTTTAGTAAAATTGGACATTGATCCATCCCATGGAATGTCTGTTTTAGCCCTGCTGACTTTGCCCATGAGAAATTCAAATAAGGCTTTGGAAAGATGTGCAATTGTCCTTGTCCCACAACATATCAGACCTGACCTCTTGTCACGGCCTGCTATATCTACGAGCACTCCAGGAGGTGCTCAAACTTCTGCACCTTCTGACAAATATGATGCAAATTTAAATTTGGGGGGTTTTTTTGTGCATCAGAATTTCATTATTTGGCAAAAAAGATGGTGAAACAAACTCTTCCTTAGGCTTTCATAAATAACTGTTTTTCAAGTGGTGCCATGGACTGAAGCATTTTCAACTTCATGTAAGCAGGTTTTTTCATTACAAAAGATATTTGTAGACAGTAGATGCAATGAATTATGAGAAATGTCTGATAAAAATTGTCAGTAGCCAGAACATGAAATAGCATTGAACTCTGATCTGTATCTTTAAGTACAACCTAAACATCAAATCCTGCTTTCTTTAAATTGGTGATTAAACTTGCATTGACTTCAGTACACAAAGTTATTTAAAAAAATTAAATTTTTTCTCTTGTTTTCAAATCAATCTCTGCTGGTTAATATTCAGTATGGTAAGAGTGAGGGAGAGAAATATTCTATTAGAAAGCTTAAAGGTAAAACTCAGAATTTGGTTTCTAGGAGCACCTTTTCTCATTGCTGTGGCTGCAGGCTTTTCCAAAATTCAGTTACCTTCAGGAGTCATCAAGGAGAGTAAGAGAGGAGTAAGTGCACTGGTGAAAGATACTTGAGGTGAGAGTTTCCTATTCCCACAAAGGAAGGATTAGGTTAAGTTTGAGGTACCCTGTTCCTTTTCCTGGGGAGGTCTGGGTAAGATTTCAGTGATTTATGTGGACAAATATGGTTGGACAGGATATGGTTTCATCCTTCACTCCTCTCCTTCCACAATGTCCAGGAACGATCAAGGCAAGAATGTTCTTAAAATATGGATTTGCAGCTCTTGTGGTGCTTGGTCCCAGTCATCCTAAAGAGGATGAGTCACCAGTGCTGCATTGTCAGGGAGATGGATTTTGGAGCTGGGTTTGCATGGATTTCCCTGGCTTACTAAATTGCTGAAATACAGGTCTAGAAACAGGTTTTCAAAACCAGTTTGCACCCAGTCGTGACTCACTTGAAGGCCGTACTAAAGCTCCTTTATGCTCATTTCAGTCGAGTACTTTCCAATACTTTTTCAATCTTTTCTAATTGGTTTTCGTTGCTTATATTTGCACTGAATGGTATAACTACAACTTGAGGTTAATCCTCCTATGTCTTAATTATTTGTAAGTGGAAGAATTGATTTCTGCTCCCCTCTGCTTCCTCGTCTCTTAATCTGCCTCCATTTGTGATTGTGTGTAAGCATCATTTTGGGGGATGAAAGGGCAAAGGTGATGTCCATTTACTTTTCTGCAGATGGCAGATAATTTATAGAAGTCCTGCTGCCTGGTATATTCCTACCTTCTGGACAGCCATGTCAGTGTGCAAAGGTGCCTTCCAGGCTGCAGATGTTGAGCAATGAAGGGAAATAAACAGTGAGTTTTGGCTGACATGTAGAAAAGTATTAGTTTTTAGAATACTAAAGCTGTTTCCTAATATAGAAAGTCAACATGTTTTTGAAAACTGATGTTGAAACACAAATTTTTTTGAATTGACTGAGACAAAGCTAGAAAAATCCTGGGTGGAAAATTCATGATCTGAATAAATTACTCATCCCTGCATCTCAGTGTGGTGACATAAGCTTGCAGAATATCTTAAAACAAAGCAAAGAATTTTGCTGCTTTCTCCCTCGTTGCTCTTTAACTCAGTAACATCTTCCTTCCCATGACTTGTTCCATTATCTTCAGCGTGGCAAGTTTAGCATGAATTTACTCCCTTCAACATGAGTGAAATGATTAAATCTGCTCTAATTAATTGTTTCAGTATGTTGGAAGAAAGCTCTTCCTCCTCCTTTCTTCTCCCCCACTCTCCCCCTCCTTTCCCACATGTTTTTCCGGCAGCTTCTGTAATGGCCCAGGCTCTGCAAAGCATCCCAAAACACACCTGGAGCCAGGTGTTTGGAATTACCTGGCATGTACCTTCCTATCTCAGCACTACCCTACATCCCTCACTCTAAGTGTGCCCTGAGACTCCCTGCTGCATCCTGGTTTGTGGCACTTTATTTTCTTCCCTTCATGGAACAGAAAGGAGGTCTGAACATGTAGCTCTCTGAGCGAGGGCCCAGGGCCACAAACCACCCCGGTTAATTCAGATGTGTGGGGTTATGGAAGGCACCACATGTGAAATATCCACAGGGTAAGGCACTGGCTGTCAGTGCAGACCCCTGCCTGAACTTTTGCTCTGGAAAGTGGCAGCACAAGGCAAGTGTCTCACAGGCTCCCTCAAGATTTAAATGGCTTTAAAATCTTAATTTACTGCCTGTATGGGTGTGTACAGGAAGTAAAGATTTTGAGACAGTCAGGTAGCAACCTATAAAATTCCTCCTGTTCAATTATTCTGCTTCAGATATATCGATCCGCTTTCTGTCTTCCAGTGCGAAGTGCACCTAAACTTTAGAAACTGAAGTTTTAGTGGAGCTGTGATTTCAGACAGACATTACTCCTCTGGAAAGGCAGAATCAGTATTATTAATAAGCTTTCACTATTATTTTTCTGTCTTTGTTTAATGTTCTTGAATGTTGAATTATGCTAAATTGTGTACATGTTAAGCGATAAATTATGTAATGCTCCAATGTGGTGGGAATTAATAGTGGAACTGCCTTAATTTGCTCTTTTGTTTTTTTGCCATAAACCCCATTAAATCTCTCTGTTATGTAGATGGCTTTGTCAAATGGTTCGTAAGAAAGGAGGATGGGAAGAGGGGGAAAAAACCTCAAGCCCCAAACCAAACAGAGCCTTGCTCCCTTTGGACAGATGGTGAGGGCTGAACCTTCATGAATTTGTTATTGCCCTAATTAAAATCACATTGGTGTATTGTTCTCAGGCGATACCAGGGATACTCTCCGGGATGGGGCTGCCAGGGGCGGGGAGAAGAGTCCCACTGCAGAAATGCAGAGCTGTGAAAAATCCTCCAGAAGGCTACGAGGGATTCCAGCACCTCCTGGGCTATTGCTGCTGACCCAGGGTCAGGCATGGGCAGACACCTCACAGCTGCATCGCTTTGCCTTCCTTTTCCCAGTGGAAATTACTGCGGGGAAGGGATCGCCCCAGAGAGCGTAGCTGAAGCCTGGGAAAACACGTGCTGCTTCGGAGCTGTTGGTTTACAGTATGGTAAATTAGAGGCAGGTCTTGTAGTCACAATACTCACCAAATGAAATAAATCAGGGCTAAGTTTGTGCAGTGTTTCGGTTTATGGCTGGTTGATGAATTATGAAAAGATGTTAATGGTGGGTGGGATAAAGAACGGCTTTGATTCCTAGGGCAAACTGTGGAGGTGATGCTCTACGATGTTCTTCTGATTGCACATCTGGGAACGATATGGAAGTGTGGTTTAATCCTACATGTTGGCAAAATTCCCAGCAGCAGAGAAGGAGCAAGTGCATGCATCTATGCCTGTCTGTGGCTTGGATTTTGGAGGAACAGTTTTACAGGCAAAATAGAGGATATTTTTAATCTTAGTTAATGCTGTTTATCCTCGATACCTGTGAATTTTGGCCTTAACCTAGAGTGCCCTTTCAAGAATGTCAGTGTTGAATACATTATTTCATTATGGTTCCAGTGTACATTTGAAGCCAGAGATGAGATTTGGGTCACTGTCTCAGGCCTGTGCAATCCATAGAGTTCAGTGGCTTGAGTTTACTTCCTTTTTCCTCCAGCATGTCAGGAAAAGTTATTTTGTAAGTCCATAAAGTTTAGACTTTGCACTTTAGTATTTTTTTCTTTAGCTGACTTTCTTTTGATCATTAATCATCGGGAATGGGGCTATCTTATATTCCTGCCAAAAAAAAGTGAGCTTAGGTTCAAAAACCATTAGAGGTTCTGGTGTCTCTGATTTCAAAACTCACTGCATTGCTCAGTCCTCTGGAGTGCAAGTCCGAGGAAAGAGCAGAGCAAACAAATTGCCCTTTTATCTCAGGGATGAAGAATGCTCTCATTGACACTTTATTTTTCATACAGAACTGATATGTTTTATGTAGAATCTTCCTGTCCTCCTGCATTTTCAGCATTGGTAGAAACCAAGAACACACATTACTTAGGTACAAATGATGCAGTGCTCACATATCAGATGTACTTTAATCCTAAAAAGATGCCTTTTAGCATAGCACAAATTTTTATATGTGCATTTGTTTATATCAATAATTTAATAGTTGAGTCTTTGATGATGGATTGCATTGTAACAAACATAATAATACTAATAGTGCAAGTTCAGATGTAGAAAAGTTTTCAAAATTAAGAGATATCAGAGTACTTTTCCTTTTTAAAGAAGCTCAGGAAATAATTTCTTATACCTGGAAAAATTGCTGACAGAACTGAGTTCTGATTTCAAGCTTTGTTCCCTTCCTGATCTTTTTCTTTCTCCTTTTTGTTTTTTATCTTTATCACTCTTTATCCTTTTCTCCTTAGTCCCAACATGGACACGGAAAGAAAGAATAAAAGGGCCTTTCAAAGTTTGAAAGTTTAACTTCCCACTTCTGTGGGGAAAATTTAGGATGCAAAGTTTTTCCATGCTCTTGGTGGCATGAAGAGCTGAATGTATGTACATATTCATAAAGCTCTGATGGCAGTGTGGAAATTCTCTCCACAGTAGAACAATATAGTTATTTCAGTTTGCTTTCCTTAAAAAAAACCCCAAGCTCGCCCCTGCCAAAATCCAGAATAAACCCAAACAATCAAGAATACCACTGATGAAACAGGCATCTAATTTCCAAGTTTAATTAAAAAGAGGGCAGATAGACTTATTATCCATTGTCTTTCAAATTCAGTCATCTTCTGTGCATAGGAATATGCAGGTTGAGAATAAAACCATATCTGTTGTATAGAACAAAGCTGAGATTATCATTTAGTGGAGGTGCTTCTTTCAGGAATACTTTAAACATCAGCTCACCTGCTGAGTAAGGTACATATATTAACTTTCTCTCTCTCTCCCTTTTGCAGGACAGACCTCTTGGTGGCTTTCGGACTCTGTTTTATTGTAGTCTTCACAGGTCTATAATCTGTTCAGCCAATCTGTAATGTCATGGTGCATTACTCTTGGGGCAGAACTATGCCACTTTTTTCTTATGCATGTGCCAGAAGGTGCCAAAAAGCTCAATTTTTTTAGGTTGTGCTTCTGTTTAAAAATGACAGGAAAAGACTCTGGTGTGGGAAACTCACAACTTCCAAGTGGGATCCAGTTTAACTCACTTTTTCCTCTACTACAACCTTACAGTTTGCTTTATGGCTTTCAGTCTTTCTTTGTGTCTAAGAGTTATTGGTGGCTGTTGAGGTTGTAGCTAATTCCATGCAGTCCCTACGAAGTCTTTGAGTGTTCCACATCTTCCCACAAATGAAGCCCTTTTAAAATGTCTTTCCTGTAGGCAAGTTCCTGCTCCTCTCAGGAGTCTGCCAGCTTCCCTTTGTGCTTTTCTTTTTGCTGTCTAACAATTTTAGCTGGACCCATCCTGCCCTCTGGAATCTTCAAGCTGACTTTATGCACTTATTCTCAGGACAGACACAATATTTCCTTTGCCTTGTAGGACCCCACAACCCATGAAGGAGCAAGATGTGCCCATGTTTTGACTCCCCAGTTTCTTATTTTAACAGCGAATGTGATGCATGGCATCAATACAACAAACTGGAGACAAATTAAGCACTTTTTCCATCTGCTGCACCATCTGAAAACCTTTCAGGCAACAGATGAGGCTTTGCATTTGGATGGTGACTGGGCAGGGAGGCGGTGAATTGGCCTGATGCATATGAAAGCGTGAATAGGTGCAAGGATGCGAGAATAAGGGGCTGGGGGTGTCATGGGCCTCAAGTGCTACTTTGTCCAGGAAGCGTTGCAAGAGGGCTCCTGTGCTGGGAAAGCTGCTGGATTTGCTTGCTGTGGGAGCTGAGATGATAGCTAAGGAAAGGTGGCTGCTGATAGAAAACATGGCCCACTCAGCAAGAGGTTTAAAGTGGGAGGTTAAATGAGTGTCTGTGAAACCGGCCTTAGGCTCTCACTAGAAGTGAGGGGTCTGACTGCTATCCTGGATTTCCTGACAGGTCATCGAAAGCCAGAGATATGAGGGGGAGAGATCTGGGTAGATTACTCACTGAGCTGACACAGGCGCTTATTTTGAAGTTGTTATGAAAAGTATGAAGCTAAACTTACTGTGCTGGTTGTCCAAGTCAGCGGCACGGGAGGAGCACTGAGATTTACTGTGCAGTAAATGCAGAGGTGCTCCCGGAGTGGCACATTCCACAGAGGATGCTGGTGTCATAGAGCACACTCGGTGCTGCTCCAGGGTGCTGCTGAACGTGGCCTGCTCCTCTTTTGACACTCAGCTGAAGCTTTGGGTGCTCTGCTCTCTCTGTCATGTGGAAAAGTGTGCTCCAGGTTCTGGAGGTGAGACAGTTCACATGGCCCTTGGAGTCAGAGACTGGAAAATGTCAATTTAGGAGTTCCCATGGAGGAGCAGTTCATTTGCAGGTGCTGTCACCTGGTTTATTATTAGCTCTTGGATTGTCAGTGTTTTTCTCCAGCTATACACACACACACACACATATAGGAAGAATAATGAACTGCAGCTCTATATTAATATTACCAGTGATGCTTTGTCTGGGAAACTACTGTCCTTAAGAATTATGGATTGCAATGACTCAAATCTTGGCAGGACCTGCTTAATGCACAGGAGAACGCCTTAGCACTGGCTATCAGGATTTTTAAATTTAAATTCCAGTTTTTCTGCATGTTTCCTTTTAGGACTACAGTAAGTCAGTAGATATCTCTTCCTCCATTTCCCCTCTCCTCTCTACCTGGAGTGGGGCTTGTTCTGTTCTGTTTATCTTTTTGAATGCTAATCCATACTCAGGGTGCAAGACAGCTCCTCCTCAGAAGAAATGAAAATGTTGTGGGGATGCAGGTGTGTGGTTGTGTGTTCTCGGTGTTGCTTGCTCATACTGCACAAAATACATCAGTCATCTCTCAGGGCCTTTCAGGGTGTCCCTGTGTCTGTTCCCTGCTGAGCAAGAACTCTGTGTAAATATTGTAATCGGAGAGAAACCTTCCTTGCTGCTCACAAGAGCTTTCCTATTGGAAATGGCTTAAAAACAATATCAATGCAGATTTCTTAAAGACTAAACATGACTCACTGCTGGAGCTTGTGAGACTGTTTCTAACAGCTCCATCCAGTGGCTTTGGCTGTAACATGAACGTGGGGTTTGCCTCACAGGGGTTCAAGACCTTTGGGGCTGGAAAATGCTGCTTTAAGACAGATGATTTGACAGTTATCACCTTGCAGAAGGAAGCGTAATTGATTTAAAATGAGAGACGTGGTGTTTACATTTTGCAATTACTTGTGAGGAATTTTTATTCTCCTTGCAATCAAATGCTTCCGCCTCTTGGTGTGCAAGGGGAGACCATCCCTCTTCAGTGGCCGGAACATAAATTATGCTTGTTAGGAAGATGAATAGAGTCCCTGTGTACAAGGGATTTCAATTTTTAAAGAGAAAATATCCCAGGTGAACTCACTCATGCAGGAAAGACCTGCTCTACAGTTCAGGAGAGAATGTTGGAATTGTTCAACAAGTTTTGGATGTCTCATTTTTGTTGAAAAAATGCCAATATCTTTATATAAACCCTTTGATTTTGAAAACGACCTTTAATTTCAAGATTGAGTTTTTTTCCCTTCACTTTTAAACAAAATATTTTAATCAGATTTTTGTTTTAAATGTTGTGTCTTTTGTGGGAGTGATGCAAGTAGAAATTCAGGCTGCAAAAATTTGAGATTTCAATTTTTCTGTCATGGTCAGGATGGGAAAAGGCTTTCAAAATCCCAAAAATTCTCATGGGTCAGAGTAAAAAAAAGGTTTCCCACAGAGCTCTAGTCAATGGGAGTGTTACCATAAACTTCCCTGTGCCTTGGATCAGGCCCTGAGAGCGTATCGGAGATTTTGTCAGCCTCATTGATTGCACAAACCAGCCTTGTTATGAGGAAACATTCCTGGGCCAGACAGAATTCTGACATTTGTCTGTAGCCTTCACATGGAGGAGAGATTATTGTCTCCAGAGGGCCATTCTTAATGATTTAAATCTGAGGTAGATCGTTTTTTCTGGCAGCGTGTGTGTAATCTAATCCATATATTGTTGAAAATAATTGGCGTGAGCATTGAGTTGCTCTGTGGCTGTGGTCAGTCAGTATTGACTGCGTTGAAACTTGCTGAGTAGGTGGTATAAATTATAAGAGGACCTGGAAAACCAAAGCAAGAAAAAAAATAGTCAGGAAGACATTCAAAGTTGGGAAATGTGGAAGTAGAAATGCTTTCCACTGGGATCCCTTTGGAAGCAAACAGTCTGAGCTTTAGAAAATTTCCTCGTGATAATTGCACGTTGGATAACATCACACAGGCCGTATGACCAAGCGCATGTAAAATCTGTGTTTGTTTCCTTCCCAAAGAGCTGGATGGTGACTTAGGGCTCATCCTCTGAGCAAGTGATGGTGTGTAA
Source organism: Oriolus oriolus (assembly GCA_013400235.1). Lineage (NCBI taxonomy): Eukaryota > Metazoa > Chordata > Aves > Passeriformes > Corvidae > Oriolus > Oriolus oriolus. The sequence continues at coordinate 2,319,198 of VXBT01002848.1, forward strand.
ACTGTACCACCCAAGGAGCAGCCCCGGGAGGCAGCGTGACTCACAGCCACGCTGCTGAGACACAGATCCCTCCCTGCTTTCCCTCCACTCTTCAGGCTGTAAAATAGAAAGATTCTGCTCTTCGGTTCGGGTTTTTTCTTTTTTTTTGTCTCCCCTGAAGATAAAGTGCCTGCAGTGGCACAGCTGTCCCGACTAACTGTTGGGATTGGAGGAAGAAAGCTTGGAGCAGGGACACCTTCCACTAGACCAGGTTGCTCCGATCTTCTTCCAGCCTGGCTTTAAACACTTCCAGCAGCCACAGCTGCTCTGAAGAATCCTTTCCAGTGTCTCACCACTCTCAGAGTAAAACATTTCTTCCTGATACCCAATGTAAACCCACCCTCTGTCAATTTAAATCCATCTCCCCTTGTCCTTGTAAATAGTCCCTCTCCATCTTTTTTGTAGGTTCCCTTCAGGTACTGGAAAGTTGCAATTAGTTCACCCCAAAGCCTTCTCTTTTCCAGGCTGAACAATCCCAATTCTCTCAGCCTTTCCTCATCTTCTGGAAGCAGGGATGTGTGGACAACTCCAGTGTGCATCATACCCCACTATCAGAGTAACTTATGGAAGTGAGTTATTTCTTGAGCCCAGCTTCGTAAAGCATTTCAACACACTCTTCAAAGCTTTTAAATGTTGATTGGATTTAAATGTGTGCTTAAAAATAAGTGCTCTAATGCTTCACCAGAGAAAAATGTTGCTATGAGATTATATTCCCTTGCACATGTGTCTGCTCCAAGTTACAGTTCCGCACATTGCTTCCACCTCCTCTGCATTCCTGCCCTGTCCTGTGCTGAAAGGGCTTTTTGCTGACTTCAGTTTTGGACACCTCACTGCTTGCTAATTAGAAGAATATTTTAGACACTGTTTGTTAGGACTTGGCACTATCTGTTAGTGTTGTTTCTGTACACTAATGATATGCTTGGATTGAAAAACAGAAAAAGGCAGGGGTGCATGGAATATTCTTGGTAGTACCCTACAGAACAAGAAATCAACAGCGGTGTTTCCCCCCGAGGTGCAAGGTCCAGTTTGAGACACATCTAACATGTTGAACTGATTAGAAAGGTATTTGAATAGGAAGAAAGCCAAATTTTAGCCAACAGGTTGAATTTTATTTCAGCCCCGAGAGTTAATTTTGCAGAAGAAATCAGGCCTCCCATTTCCCATCCCTTGGCACTCATGTTTCCTCCTTTTCTTTCCATGATTGCATTAATTGTCAACTGAAAGAGACATTCAATCCATAGGTTAATTTCTTCAACATGAGTAGTTTTAGGGATACTGCTCTTACACATTTCTGTTAATTTAGCATAAACCTGGGCAAAACACAGCTTTAGGAGGTTCTATTGGAACTGCCATTATAAATATTTTACTCAAATTATTAGATCAGCGCTGAAGACAACCTCTCATGTTTGTTAAAAACTTAATCATTTTTATTGACTCTGATTTTTAATGAACTTTAGTGAGCTGAAAGAAACCTTATCCTGCTGTTTGTCTGGTGGGGTTTTTTTGGTTTTTTTTAACCTTCCACCTGTTGAATCTGTTGGTTGTTGAGCATGCGAATGATGGAACATTTGGATTAAGAAGTGACAGGATCTGAGAGAATACAGTTTGGAGTACACAACCATTGCTGGCACTTATGTAGGCACAGAACTCACGTTCATACGTGAGTGGAAACTCTTTGCTGTGCTTCTGTGCATAGCTACATGAGCTATGCCAAGGATTAAAACATCCTGGGAGACTTTGAAACTATTGTTTTACTTGTTTTACTGGAGGGTGAGCTTGTAGCTGTGCTCTTGACTGAAGAGGGGTGTGAGGAGCTGCCTCTGCTTGGGCAGACCATGAAGGAAATCCTGGCTTGGAGACTCATGTTTTTTCCACTGTGGTCGCTTTGCTTCAGAGTAAAGTGGTTGTCCCTCTCCACGCTCCGGTCCTGGAGTATTCAGTCCTGAGACTGACTGCTGTGTATATATATCCCTAATTACATCTACCTGCATTATTGCTGGGGGATTGCATCCAAGTGATCCTTAACTGGAAAAGCAAAGAACATTTCCTACTCATCTTATGGAGCAGCTTCCACGGTGTAACTTATAAAATAAAGGCTTGGTTCAGCACAAAAACCCTGTGTTTGCATTGGGAAGTGGAGGGAATGCTGGAGCTTATGATGCTCTTACAGGAGAAAGCCATATTTGTTTACTTGAAATAATTCCTATTTCCCAGCCTAACATAGGTGAAGACTTAGCTAATGCATTCCACCTGCCAGAGTCACCAGGGGAACTCCAGAGACAAGCTTCAAGCTGCTCCTGAAAGGCTTCTAGTAACACATCTATTGAACTGATAAACTGCAAAGGTATGTGCAAGACAGGATTAGTGATGTTATTGATTTATTTTTAGGTCAGTTAGTTTAGAAAAGAGAAGCAGTGCTCATTGCCAGTTGAGCACTTCTCATTTTCAGGTATCACACTGGAGGTAAATGTCAATATTTCAATTTCCATTAGCATAACTTTTGGAGATAGTTAAAGTACGAACTCTTGCACTGTTATATTTAATGGAAACTTTAATTGCCTCCATCTCCCCTACTCTCCCCTCCACCCCTCTCATAACACCTCAATAGTTCCAACATGTCCCTCTTTACACGTAGGACCTTTCAGTAATGCACGGCTTGATGGATGTTACACGCTGAACAGCGAGTGTCTCACACTTGCACATCTTGTATATGAGATTTTCTCCTTCCCACACCTTGTAGAATTTTGCTTCTGGGGGTGAAATTCTCCCTCGCTCTCATCAGTGCTGGGTACACCCAGCCGATATCAGAGTTGCAGAGCTCAGGCTGTAAGAAAAGTGACAAAGCTGCTGTAAGGAAGAGGAATGGAAAGAATTAAGCTGGTGCTGACTGCGTTGTGGGTATCTCTTAGCATGAGGTAGCAGTGGAGAACAATGTTTATTCATTAAGATATAATTGCTTGGAGCTAGATGCATTTCTGCCTTCCATGCTGGTTTGCTTTGAATGCCTTGTGCTTGGATTTTTCTTTCTCCTCGCTGTAATTTGCTGTGCACTGATGGGGATAAATGTCATCAAAGGTCTGAAGCTTTTGATGTTTCTCATATAAGATGCAAATGTTTAACAGATGAAAATTATTTGCTAATAAGTAAATAAATATCAAAAGCAGCAGTACAAATAAAACCCCCTTGTGTAATAGTGTCTAAAAATTCAAGTGACTTATTTAAACCCTGGTCAGGCCCATCTTTGATGTATGTGAATTTTTTCAGGCAGAGGCACCCTCGTATTGTTAGAGCATAACTGCTAGTTTCATTTTCTTTTAGACCTCACTTGAAGCATTCTGGGGAAGCACAGAACCAGTGAATCTTTCTAGATGTGTTGGAGCTGAGGGACAGAGGCAGGATGGAGCCTTTCAAATGTCAGTGATTCCCATCCACTTATCTGTTCGGCTTGGAAGACTCTTCCTGTCTCACAGATCTGGCAGAAATCTGCGTGTTCTGTGCAGAGCCCTACAACTTCTTGTGTTCAATGTTAAGCTTATGGGGTCCTCCTGCATGTCTGAAGCTTCTGCAGGCTGCTGTAATAAATACTGGGCAGCTGAAAACCATCTAAAATCAGGATTTCAAATTAAAAGGTGAACTTGTCTTGACTATGTCACTGGAAGACCTATTTTGCTGCTAATCATTGTAGCCGACTCAGAGCAAGCCAGAAGAGTTGCTTGGCCATTTTTTATCATGACAGCCTGAATCTTTGTAGTACTCCAGCTGAAATCTGGGAAATGATGTTGGGCTGGACATGTTATATCTTGACTGGTTTTTGGCTGATTGCTGTTTAGGGGTCAAGGTGCTTTGCCCTTTGGGTTTATTCACTTGCAACTTGGAATGGCTGAAGTACTAAAACCCTTAAGTGCATTTCTTGTCAAGGACCTCTTAAATCAAACACAGCTTAAACGAGTTACTGAAAAGAAACAGTTTCCACTTCTCCCTTAATCTGTCTCCCATGCTCAGTAATTGATGTCTCGTTTCATGAGTCACATTAGCTCGCCTCAGGTTAAATCTCTTACAGCCTAATCCTACACATCCTTCCGTAGTCGATGTCTGTGCTGGGAGATGGGGAAGGTTTTGCATGAGTGAAGACTGCCAGATGGGTTTCTGCAGGAACTTGTGTTGTTTTTACCTGGAAGGGAAAGAAACTTCAGGAAAAAACCAGCATCTGCAGTTCTTTGCCTCTTGGGCGACTGGAGAGGTGCCCTGGGTTGGTCTGGGGATTCCCATGGAGTGAGGGGTTCTGTTGTATGAACATGCAAGATATGTAAGCATTTGGGATCTGGTGTTATAGCACCTAGGAAGCAGCTAAAACCACATTTGAGGCTGGTATCCCAAGCAGAGGTTTCAGCAGGGCTGCAGTTAAAAACAGGCATGGCAGCCAGGACTTGCTGATCCCTGCAAGTGAGTGTGGACTTCCCTGTTTAGGAGGATGGAGTTGGGAATACGTGAGTTAAGTTGCTTTGGTTTCTGTCATCTCTGTGGAGAGGGTCTTCTGAGCTGGGAAAGATATGCTCAGAAATTTTCAAAAGACTTAACAGCCATTCTCTTCCCTAATTTCTTCTGGTCTAGTATTTTGTTATGGAAAAGGGAGAAAAAAGAAGGGGAAAAAAAAGTGTCTAGTAATGAGAGTTTGGAGTTTTGTTTGATGCCAAGGAAAATGTGACTGTAGTGCCCATTTTCATTACAAACCGAACTTTCAACAACAAAAATTTGTCATATCGTGGCTGTTTTCATTAATGTTGCTCAAGAAACAAAATATATTGGAAGACAAAAGAGCATCAACATTTTCCTGACTGCTGCCAATCACTCTAATTAACAAAGAGGAAGAAAGTTGTGCTCTTGTCTTCACTTGGTTTGCTGCCTCAGTGCTATACATAGTAGAGAATCTGTAAGTGTCTCGCCCCTTTTGTTTGTTTTATTTTTTTTTCTCTTGTCCCTGTGATTGTTTTCTTTCATAATCAGACCAATTAACATGTTGACAGAAGAGAACCACTTGTGGAATTTTTTTTCTTTCCTCTCTGAGTCTGGAGCAAAGTTGAGCAGATAAATAGACTTGTCTGTAGGGCAAGAGGGGAAGCTGCGGAGGGGGATTTCACCAGACACGTGTCATTAGTTACTCCCACAAGCCTTACAGGTGTGACATTAATCAGCTTGTGTGCCGTGTTCCTGGAGTCTCACGGGGGTCTGACACCATCTGCGTGGCTCCTGTGTTCAGGGTCACTAACTGGGGATGCAGAACAAGATCACTTCCTGAGGCATCTGTGCCTTTGAACAGGCGCCTTCCACCCCGTGATGGATTCCTCCAACAGCCAGCACCTGAAGGGCATCGCTTTTCCGGCTCTGATGCTGATGGATGTGCCCACAGCTCAGTGAGCACTCCCTCCTCTCCTGAAACTCTGTCCTGTCAGTGTGGGCACTGTGTTTGGAGGGCTGAGTTAGTCTGGCAGGATCCAAGGAAATCAAGCGAGATGCCAATGGTCATATCCAGAGACTTCTTACTTTTCCTACTTTCTTAGAGGATTTTGAAAGACTGTTATAAAGGGGCAGCAAATATCAGTTTGAGACTTGGTCCTCAGGTCTGCCATACCTTAGCAAGGCTGGGAAAAGAAACACCTTTAAAAAAGTTTTGCAGTGCTTGGTTGTAAACAAATTTCTCCATGTTACATCACCTGTGGTATCAGAGCTGGGAACAGGCAAATATTTCCTGCCCCACCTTTCCACCAGCGACATGGAGTATCAGTTGTAGGGTAGATAAGTAACTAATTCTTTGCATTCTCTGTCTTCCTTGCATATCTGGCTGTGTAGTCATCACTTGAATTTGGCTGCTTAGTTGGTGGGGATTTTAAATCAAGCACCTGCATGTCAGACCTGTCACATTCTCCCTCATGTGCAAGGTGATACAGAGGGTCCATCTCTTGGACCACGATTCCCATCAGTTCTACCAAAGTGAGATCCTTTAGGGAGTCATGTGCATCCAGCCCCAGACTGCCCTGTGGGGAGAAAGCCATCTTCGAGGTGATCATCTGTATTTCAATTGAATAAAATATCTTGCTGTATTTCTTCCCTTGGGAAAATATCCACTGATACAGATTTAGTTCCAGTCAAACCTTACAGTGTCAGTATCTGAGAGACAGACCTAGTTTCCTTTAGGCTTAGGAGTCTAACAACTTGGGAACTGTTTCTCTCCCTCCCTTCCCCCCAAGAGATCATGCTTGCTAGACGGGCTTTCCCAAATTCTCACAGCTCTAATCTGGATACCATTTAGTGTGACAGCCTTCTTCCCGGGTTCCCACAGCTGGTTAGTGTTTTGAATTCCAGCCTCGTGAACTCATATCAGGCTACATGGGCTAATGCTCCGAGCACAACCTAGAGCAGATATCTCTGATGACAGAGTAATGGAGAAACTGTGGTGCTTTCTGCCTCTTTATTAATGCACAGTCATTTGTGGTGTTCTTCACTTTCTGTGGAGAGGAGCTGACTGCAATGCCTCGCAGAGGCATTTATATGGTAATGGAGGTGAAAGTAAAATCATTCAAGTATGTTGCTTGCAAGACCAGTAAACCAACCTGCTGCAATGGGAAAAGTTTATCAAACCCCAAGGGTCACAAATGTGGCTAAAAATATCACTTAAATAATTACTGTCATATCCAGCTGAATTCTTACAAAGGAAAATCCCAGGAAAAGTATGTCCTGTTTTCTCTCACAACATTCAGACTTCACCTTGGCTAAACAGTGTTTCAAACAGCAGAAGGCAAGAGCTGTCAGTGCAATGGCAGAGCAGCCTCTGTTCCAGCTTGGTGCAGAAAATGCCATTGGATTCAGTGCCTTGGATTTGCTTAGGGCTGGTTTCAGAAGCCACCTCTGGTTCAGGGGTGTGCTGCTCATTTTTGGGCACCACCAGCATATGGTTGGATTTGGGGGGATATTTGGACCCTCTTTGGGAACTTTAGTTCCGAGGTACAGCTGGGTAGAGGTGTGGAAGAAGAAATTGTATGGAGCTGGCTAATTCCTCACGTCATCCAGAACGGCTCTATTCCAGGAGGGTTTGACGGTCCGTACCAGGGCAAGATCTAATACATGTTGTCCGCACTTTGAGTCTTCAGTTGTTTCTTCTTTAAATTAAACAACAACAACAACAAAATAAACCCCTCCTTTAGAATGAAAAGCAACTGCAGATCAAAATGGAAATGATTGGTGGCACGTGTTAAGAGCATGGGAAGCAGTGGGTGGAAGTCAAGCATTTTGCCTGCAATTACACTGCTCAGAATGCTATTAGGGAGCTGTTTTACTTAAAATTTGGGGGGGGTGAAGCTACACTCAGGGCACATGAGAAACGGGACTTCACTCTGAAGCGTTTTCAAAACACCTGGATGTTTGTTTTTCCTTTGATGTTGACACAACTGCATCTTATGACTTGCTCATCCTAATCCAGTGAGCAGCAGTCAGGAATTTGAGTACTGTGTGAAGTAGCTTTCTTCCATGGAGAGGATGTAAAGAAGAAAGTTTACTGGGAATCTATGGGTGGATCTCTCTATTTCCCATCCAAGCCCACTATGAGAGAAGGTCAGGTACCTCAAATGTTGTTCAGTTTGTGGCCAGCTCCTGGACTGGACCTTTGCTGGGCAGAAAGTCAGCAAAGCTGCTGTGGCCCAACAGAAAATATTGTGTTAGTCAGAACTTCAGAGTCTGACCGGGTATTATAAACCTCCAAAATTACAGCAAGCAAGTAGACCGTTGTGCCCTAAAATAAAATCTGCTTCTTTTGCTGTGTGTTTGTAGGTTAGCAGAGGCTTTTCCATATCACACCCTCTTGTGTAATTAGGTGGTTCATCTTGCCTGATTTTCCATGTGAGAAATATGGCTTATATATGGTTGAAGTCAGGACTAGAAGGGATTTGTCCACAAAAAAAAAAACAACCTCTCAGTAGGTGACCTGCTCTACAATCCCATTTGTACGTTTATCAGGCCATTTAAATTTGGATGTTTGCCATCAATTGAGGGGCAGTTTCAGAACCTTGCTCCTCTGATACTTCAAAAATCTCATTTCCCCTCTAAATGTGGTAGCACTCAACCTTTTCCAGGTGACAGGATCATCCTATGAAAACAGGGGTGTTTAACCTGGATATCCTCTAAAATGTGATACATCTCCTCAGCATTTGCGTCAGAGAGGAAGAAGGTGGCTGGTGCCACTGCTGAACTCTAACCAGGAATTATTCAGACCTTTAGGAAACATGGGAGAGCAAATGTTTACTGACCGTGTAATTAGCACGATGACTTGCTCTGTCTATTGGCCCTTAGCACCATATTTCCTGTCTGAGCAGTGGAAAGCAAAAATATTAGTTGCTGTTTTACTAGAGGAACAAGTGTCTTCCAAATGAACAAATGATCTATTACCAGTCCTGCAGACTCTTCCCATGGGAATAGGCGTTTTGCTTCTTTTTCTACAGCTAATTTCTTTCGTACAGCAGGTTCCCAGACACGTCAAATGCCTCGCATGGTGAGCTGTTAGTTAAGATTTATAGTCCCTGTGTTATCAGAGTGAATTAAACTATGGCTGGCAGTCAGGCTTCTTCTCATGGGCTCCTGTAAAAATGTATACATAAATTAACAAACTGGGGTTTGATATTTAATGTCTTTCTAAAACAAGACATTCCAAAGACCACTCTTCTGCTCAGAAGTTTCTTGCATTGCTGGGCAGCCAATAATCAGTCAGTGCTAATCCTTTGCTCATTGAAAGAATAACACATAGGCACGGCTTTGGTGGGTCTTCTGGAGCCAGATGAAAGCTGGTGAAGTTTGGAGTGAAATTCGGTGGCTATACATTACTTTGGTGTTAATAGAGCTCAGCTGGAGTCTTGAGAGGAAAACACAGACTTAGCAGTTTGAAGAACACTTTGTACATTAGTTTTTAAGTCTAGATCTTCATTACACAGTGGCAGAGTTGGAAGGATGCGAGTGCTTTAATATTAAACTAGGTCATATGAGCCTTCATCTAGTACTTTTCATTTTCATTTCTAGTTGTATGTCATGGAAACTTCTTTGTGGTAACATAAAACATAGAGATTAAAAGCAAAATTTGCTGTTTGAAAAGTGAAATGATTTTTTTGGAAAGGTCAAATGAGCTCTTTTAATGTTTCTGGGAAATTTTCTTTAAACTGATTTGGTAATTTAGGTTTAATTTTATAGGACAGCTTGGAGTTGAATGGGATGTCACTTCTAAATGAGAGAATCAAGAACTGCATGTAGAGGTGTAAGCAAATTAGTTGGGGGGAAATGGAGAGTGGAATCCATGAGACTTTGCAGTTCCTCAAGCTCTGCAGCTTTATAACCAGCTGTATGATAAAACAAAAGGAATAAACTTTTTTAAAATAAGTGAAGCTAAGCTTGATGCCCAAGAGGCCAACCTGGAAACAGAGACTAGACAGGGGTAAGGGAATAAAGGTGGATATTTATTTGAAAGGCCTTCAGAGGCACACCCTGGGCAGGCCAAAGGCTGCACCCAAGATGGACGACAAGTCACGAGTTCTTCACACTGTTACAGGTTTGGTCCATTTGCATATCAGCATAAATTGGCCAATTAAACTTTAGCTAATGATGTCATTTCCCCTCAGCTTGCCCCCCTTCTCATGTTGTTGGTTTACTCATTTTGGGCCTAGGACGGTCTGGGTGTCCTTGGAGAGCAGGCCTGGAGAGGCTTTGTTATGTCTGTGTGAGCACGAGAGAGCAGCAGCTGACAGGCCACAAGAAACTTCAGAGTCATACACTAAGCAGTACAGAATTTGAAAAATATAAGAGTTAAAACCTAAGGCATCAAGCCTGTACTTCTGTTCCCTCATCTGTCCTTCGTCACTCTCTGCTCTAAATATGGAATTCTTTAACCTTTAGTTAAAAATGGTCTTATGAAAACAAAATCCCCCCCCAAAAAACCCAAACTCAAACCATACAAAATTTCAATATTTACAAATTTTTTCAAGGGATTGATGAGAAAAGGGCACACACTTTCAAACCAGAAATGTTCTACAAACTGCAACCAACAAAACCTGGTCATGGCCAACAGCTTGGCTCTGCTTTTGTCCATTTCAGACGAAGGAAGGAACATTTCTCATTAATGCCGTTCAGGCAGCCCCATGGTACCACACCACATCTGCTTCTGCTCTGAGACACCTCTGTTCTCTGAAGTGGGACCACGAGATCGATTAGACCTGATGGTTAACCTCAGGTCTGAGCTAGTCCACACCAACAGGTCTTAAGTGCTGCTACTTCGGCCACTCATCTGCGCTGCCCAGGTGTTTGCTGCCTTTCTCTCAGGGGAGATGTCACACTTGCTTGGTGTCTAGGAGTTATATTGTTCATGTAGCTCATGGCTATTACATAGTTCTGCATATTTATGTAACTCTAAGTTACAATAGGAGTTCTGCAGTAGTTCCACAGCATGTTCTACACGGGGTTAGTTCAGCAGTTTTTAATCCTGGAGACCAAATACTGCTTTAAGTAACAGGTCAAAATCGAGTCTGTTTCATTCTAGTCTTTAAAAGCAGTGAATCTGTATCCCAAATGTCATTCCCTGCCTGCACTTCACCCTATGGGTGATTCCAGCCAAAGAGAGGGCTGCAGGTTGTGGGTGGGACCATTTGCCATCTGCCTTGCACTTGCTTGCCTTGTTCTTGTTTGCCTGCCCACTCATTTGAGGCCCTGATGTGACAAAGCATTGAAGCACCTTTGCAGCTGGGATAATCCAGGTGGCTGTGTTGAAAGCCAGACTGTCACCAGTGATCTGACAGCTGAAGTGGTGCTGTTGTGTTGGGTTTTTTTGGGTTTTTTTTTAGATTCCATGCATTCTAATCTTTCTGCTTCTCTGACCTTTAGAGTAATAATAATTTTTATTTATTTATTTTTATGCTTCCTCCCCCCCCGTTAATATTGTATATTCCCAAAGTGAATATAGTGTGAGAACTTATTTTCTTTTATTGGAGACAAAATAGGATTTTGGTCTAGTGATGTCTGCACATGGATTTAAATTTTAATAAGTGAGAGACCCCATGTAAAAATGATCAAATTGTGTTATATAAGTACAGTGGAGTTTTTAGGTTTGCTTAAAGCATATTCTAAATATTTTATGTTGTTGAAGCCTCACGGCACTGCAGAAATAACTCTGCAGTAGAAGAACAACCAAAAGAAAGAGAAACAAACTAATAGAGGATTTATATTTGGGTAGGCTGTGTTTATTAGGATACTTGTTTATCTGTATTCTGCAGCAGTAAAAACTCTGATTTGTACTTTTTTATTGCCTGTAATATTTTGCAGCTTGGTGACATAATGTAAATGCAGCAGAATTTGAGAGGTTCATATACCCTTTTTTAAGCAATAAAAAAATATATCTTAGTCCTGCAAAGCAACAGAGAAAAAAAAAAAGCAGAAAATCAGTATTTTTGTTATTGAAATCTCCCCAGAGTAATAGTTTAAAAACACAATAGATAAAAATTATTACAGTATTCTTCTGAGATGTGGCTGCAGGATTTTAAGGGAGAGAGGAATGAACAGGCAAAAATGTCTGCATGACTGTCCAAAAGGTGCATTAGCCCACTCCCTTCTGAATTTCTGTCTAGAGTTTGGGAATTCATCTGTGGAAAGCCTTGTGCAGTAGAGAAGTAGTTCTTCCTTGCACCTCGGAGGGTTAGAACCTGGATTTTCAAAAGCAGCTCAGTATGTGAGATCCAAGGATCAGCTCAAGTTTTGTGGAAGTCTGTGGCATAACCCAAACCCAAGTCTTGAAGCCACAGCCAGAGGCCAAATTTCTGGGTATCTTTCCTGGGCCTTCACTGAGAGCTGTCCCTGCCTTCCTTGAGCACTTTTGCTGTGTGTCACGGAGATTGACAAGCTCATAAGCAGCCTCAGAGAGTGTTATGGGGAGAAGAGTTGGGCAATCCTGGTGACACCTCCTGGAGAGGTAACACGTGGAGGACAATGTTCTGTCCCAAGGTGGTGGGATTTAATTGATGCAAGAGGGTGACTGAAAGAGTGGAAAGGGAGAAAGTAACTGAACAGAGGGGAGGTATCCGTAAATGTATTTCATGGACAGAGCATCCAAGCAAAATGAGGACAAGGGCAACAGAAGGAAAGGGCCTCGAGCTTCCCTCTGCTGTGAATGTAGTGGGAGAACCTCTGGCAGCAGCAGAGGTGCTACTCTTTTCTAATTCATCCTTTACTTTGCAGTGATCGGCTGCTGGCACAGGAGAATGTCGGCATTAGTGGGATATTTCTCTTCCTCAGAAATAATTACATTGATCAGTTTAGGCAAGGAAGTGTGCAAAATGGGATCCTCTAGCAATTTTCCAGTTCACAGAAGCCCATGCCAGGTTTACCTCACTATCAGATGATGTGGCAGAGAAAGCAAGGAGCAGCCACTTTGTCTTGTCAGGCAACTTCTCCAACACATTCTCTGGAGCAAACACACGCGTCATGTGCCAGGCTCTTTCCAGAGGGTGGGAACCTTTCTGCCCCCCCTCCTGTTTGGTTCCCAAACGAGTCAGACACCCAGTGAGCACTTTACACATGTAGTTAGTTGGTGGTCTGCCCGCCGCCTTGCACATGGGGCTCTTCCCAGGGGGGTGTGCTCGCATGTGGTTTCCATCTCGGAGCTCTCAAAGCCTTCTCACAGTGCCACACGAGCCCGTTAGAACAGCTTGGGAAGAGGCCAGCATCTTTCAGGTGCTGGGGCTTTGGTAGCCCTCCCCTTGCCCGGCTGCACCTCTGCAAATGATGTTCACAAAAGGAGTGTAAGGCATTTTGAGTCTCCTTTTGAGAATCTCTTACGAGAGGGAATGCTCTTAGCTGGGACTGGTGAGCAGTTTTAATCTGTAGCATCTGGTCTGCAGTCTCCTGAGTGTGCTCTTGCGCTGCCAGGCTGTTCTGACGTCCCTTTAACATCTAGATTGCTGAGCCTTCTCTTCTTTTCTTCTTTTCTTATTTTTTCTTTTTTAATTTTCTTAAAATTTTTAAAAATTTTTTAAATTTTTAAAATTTTTTTATTCTGAGGTGATGTGGTTCACTGGGCAAGGGTTTTGTCCAATAAATAACTTGAGAATATCACTTACTTTCTTTTTGTCTCTGCCACCTTCCCTTCTGTGTGTGGATGGAATAAAACCATATGAACACCCAATATGAACAAAATATTCACTAAATATTCATTTGTTAGGAGGTATCTTCTCATCCTCCCATTATGTGGCAAGGTCTCCATCCGGATTTAATCCTGGACCAGCCCTTCACTGGGGATGGCAGACCCCAAGCGAGAGGCACTGCTTTGCAGACCTTCTGCTTTCAGTTCTCGGCTCTGCCGTTGTCTGTCTGGTCCTGTTGGAGAATCTCTGCTCTCACTGCTCCTCTTGAAGAGATGAATAATGGTTTTTCTTCTCTCCCACCTGTGGTTGCTCACGTCTGCCTTGACTTGCTGCTTGTTTACTTGTGTAATGCCAACCACTGCCTGTCCGTCATTGCACGTAATCTAGGTAATTGCTCTGATATAAAAATTATCTTTTTGGAGAATGCTTCTCTGTATGAGAAACTGCAGCCCTGAGAAAAGGTTAGGCTTTCAGAATCAGACCTTAGAAACCCTTGGTGCGCAGCCTGGATGATACAGATTTTTGTGGTCTTAGTCAAGACGTCTCGGAGCTTTTGCCATACTCAGAAATTACAATTTTTATTCTCTCCTCCTCACCCCCCTCCGCCGCATCTTGCTGCTACATCATGTTGCGTCTCTCTGGTTTTATGAATGGAATGTCATGATCTGCATCTGCATAAAGGTTCTTTCATTAGATGCTCCCTCTGTTCTTAAGACATTTATGGAGGTTAATTTAGGGAAAAAATTCTTTGCGATACATGACATTTTCCTTCCATTATACATCAGCTGTCCCAGATTTATGTGAAAAGTTTGCACAAAACATCTTATTTATAAGAATATGTACACTCATCATTCACACAGACAAAACTGTTACAATGTATTCTTTCTGCAGGGAAAGAGCTCTGGCCAGCCAGCCCCAAATTACATCATGGGACTAAACAGTTTGTATCAAAATCCGGAATTGACATAACTAATTTGCAACACTTCTCATGTGCTTTTCCAATCAACATTACCGAAAGACCAGATGCACAGCTCAAATCATTGCTGACTTTGCCACTGTCTTTTGCCTTCACCTCAGTGTTTTTGGTAACATAAACATTTGCTGCCCAAACCTAGAAAGTCTTGTGGGAAATTGAACCAACTTTTTTATTTCTTTCAGCAGCAGTTTGCTCATCCTTTTTTTTTCTGTTCCCAACATGTTAACAGATGTAAATATGAATCATATTTCATTCTCAGACTCCTTATAAAAATACACTCAGAACCAAAGTTTCTGAGTAATAAAAAATTCTGGATGCATCTCCAAACCACAATGAAACACCCTCTCCCCAAACGAGTCAAGGCTTGGCTTGCACACCTCTGTCTGAAAAGGAGAGTAGAAACCTTTTCAATAGCATTGCTGTTTATTTTGCTTTTACAGACAAGCAGCACTGACAAACTGGTGCGTGTGTGTAGCTCCGTGTTTCTGTGTGTTTTTAGGTGTGTGGTTTCCTGCCCTCCTTATCTCCCCTGTCTGTTCTGGATGACTGATCTGCACTGTAGACATTTTTGTGGTTTTGATGGCTAAAATGAGCTGATACTCATTGTTTTCAGTCAGCCTCCTTCCCCCTTCACTTCCACGTACTTCAAACGAGGTTCAGAATGAGGCTTTCTGAGCTTCTACACCAGGAAAATCAGGATATATTAGTGGTCTGGGATTACATTTAGGATACAGAGTCTGCTATGAGTTAGCGTATCACCCATTGTGCAGGGACTGGTGCTGGGAGTTGGGTGTGAAGCTTGTTTGAATTACTGGAAGGAATCTTGCTGGCTTTGGGCTCGCTGTAATGACCTCTAAGACAAAACCCTTCTTTAAGCTCAAAAGAAACTATTTGCTTTGGTTAATGATCTTGGGATGGATGGGCTACATACCATCCCAATAAATTGAAAAAGCCTGGGATGTGGGACTCAGTCCAGGCTTGTGTTGGTTGCTTCTAGTGTTTAATTGTTCGACAGCTGAGCAGAACTCCTGGCACGCTTTTAACATTCACCATGTGTCGGTCACCCAAGTGACTTCTGGCCATCCTTTGGGAATAGAGAGTGGCCAGGGTCTGGTGCCAGTGGGTGACATGAATGAGACAACATTCTGGGGAGGAAAAAAGGATTCAGCTTACGTGGATGTGAATTGGACTGTGCTTTCATTTGGCCTGAGGGCCGGAGATCAGGCCCAGCCCACTGTATTTGGTGGCATAGGCACAGCTATTGATGCTTTCAATTGAATCTTTGTATTCTGAATATTCCAGCTCTGGGCTCAACATCCCCTTTTTCCATGTCAGCAATACACAGAGCGTGGACACCCACATTTAAGGGTTTAGATTTGATACTCTGAGCTGGCAAGCTTCAGTCTCACCTGCTGAAAATATCAGCTGCTTTGAACAGAAAACTCTTAGAGCGGGCTTAATTAAGCATGGACTGTTTGACTTAACTGGGTTTTGATTGTAATGGGTTATTTTTTCTGGCAACAAGCCAGTGTAGCAGAGGTTGTTCTTTAAGTGTAAGTGTTCACTTTCATCCTCCCTCACCAATTCACAAGCATCTTGCTATTGTGTGTGACCCTGCGGCACTGAAAGGTTCTTGCTTTCTCTGTGGGCTTTGCACGGGCTAAATGTGTGCCTTGTGCCCCCAGAGCTCCAGGAATCCAAGTCAACAGTGGCAACAAACCACAGTCATGGGAGCCTGGAGTGTGTGGAAGCATTTCTGAGGTGAGGAACAAACTATTCCTCTGTAGTACTTCCTTACATAACCTAAGCCTTCAGTCTTTGTTTAGAGCTGAACCTTTAATTGCGATGGGATTCAATGAAAACTCTTCCAGGAAGAAAAGGGCCTTGCTATCACTTGGCTGTACATGCTCTTGAGGGACTTCTAGTACATATATCTTAACTAGGAAAATACCCACCCTGCTTCCCAATGCAACTCCCTCCCTCAAACTAAAAAACCTCTGCAACTCCCTCCCCTGAATTTGCACAGTCAGGAACAATGAAAAATGTTTTCTGCTTCATTATGCTCTTTGCATGGCCAAGGCAAATCCATAGATACTGTCTCTAGCCATGAGATAAAGTTGTTGTTTTTTTTAAAGAAAGAGACAAGGCAATCAGCAATGATTCACTTCTGTGGGAAATATGCTTCTTTGCTTATTTAGGGATTTCATGTTGCTTTGGAATATGTGTGTCTGCAGAAAGAAATAAGGAGATACAGAGGTTTTAGTCTTAAAAACATGGTTTTCTAGACGTGGGGCCCAGATGCGAGGTGTAGCAGTGTGTCATGTCTGCTGGCAAAACAAACTGGAGTAGAGCATTGTGTCCTGCTGGTTTTCTTTTCACATCAAATCATAGTATTCTGGGAATGCCTAGGATATCCCAGGCTTTATGTAATAAACTGAGTCATTTGAAGATTTTGCTGCTGTAGCTGTAGAGCATTCATATAGAAAGATCTCTTGAAAGTGTTTGTTTTGTGCTTACCATGAACAAACAAGCCAGAGGAGTATGTGGTCAGCATGATGAGGAGGATTTGAAGTAAAGAGAAAAGCCAAAATGAGTGTGGACGTGATCAAAGCTTTACGCTAAACATGCTCAGTAAAAGCACTTTCCCAGTGTTTATGGGAAGTGTATTTAGGACCCTGTGTTAACGGGAAAAGTGTTCAGTCCAGAGCCATCTTAAATCTGTCCTTATGCTAAATAAGAGTCTGGAAGTGAGGCCACCATTACTCCTTTGCTTTTCTCAATTCATTTTTGAATGCATGTTGCTGCGAAATTGTATTTTTTAACTATGGATTTGATTTTTTTTTTACATGTGTCTTTTTATTAGTGCATGGAGACTGAGCAAGAAGGGAAAGCAGCTGGAGGTTCCCTTCTGAAAGCAGTGCCGAGCTGAGCTGCCTGGGCTCAAAAGCTGTCACAAATTCTTTTTACTGGGAAACAGCAATTATTTATTTCACTGTGAACTGGAAGAAATAGCACCTCGGCAATGTGATTCTTAGTCATCATGTTTTGTAAGACCATTTTTTACAGAGCTTTTGTAACAACTCTGTCTATATCCAAAACTAAAATCTAGTGTTACTCTCATTTTTGCCTGCGAGTGGGTCAATGTAGTGATGAGTTGACTTTTCTCCTCTAAGGAAAAGATTTCTCTTTTGATTTTTCTTTCCTCCTCACTTGATGACTTTAAAACAACGTTCTTCCTATCTATATTGGGCAGAGAGGGTGTCAAAATTAGGGCTGAACATTTTCCTCTCAGCACCACCCAACATCTGAGCACGGAGCTCTTTCATACGAACAAGGTTACAATGTTTCCAGAGCAGAGAGTCATCGACTTATTTTGCAATGAGGCAAAGCTTCCTCTGGGACTGGATTTCTCCAGTGCAATGAACCTCTGGAAAGCATCTTCATTAATGATAGAGTCAGGAGGATTTTATGTGTAACCCTCTTCATCACCTCCCACGATCTTCAGCAGATCAATTTATGTACTAGAGGCAGTAAGGATTAGGGAAAGATTGCAATCTTGGGGAGAAATCTGAGTGTAGCAGCCAGGCCAATAGTTTTTCCCCTTTCCACCACTCAAGATAAAGCAGTTTTGTGCACCTTGGAGTCTGGTGTTTGGAAGAATTGGTGCTCTGTGCTGCTGGCCAGGGCCTTTGCAGGAGGGAGTAGAGAGAAGATGTGGTGACATGTTTCCTGTTTTGTCTTTCTATTGCTTCACCAGCAGAATTTGTGGAGTAAAAAGTATCCCACAAATTCTATTTTCCATTTATTGAGTATTTTCCCTCCACCATTTAACCTGTCAGAATATACCACTTGGGGAACAGCAGCAATTTTTCTCTCCTCGAAAAGCTTTATAAAGACCTCGTTTGTTGTATTGGGGATCTTTTGCTATTACAGAAAACAACACTGGGTGATGTAACCGAGTTTAGCACTCACTGTGCTCATCAAATACTGATTGTACACCTTAGGACAGAATTTAGCATGGAGCTTATTCAAATTTCTGTCTGGAAAATCTTGCTCAGCATCTGTTTGAGGCTCCTGTAACTCTACAACCCCATGTGGAAGAGGGATCTCATGAGGGTGCCTCCCCTCCAGAGCTGAAACCTGCTTTGATTCTGCTTTGTTTTTTCAAAGACCACAGGAGAGCAGCTCCCTGCAGCTCCTCTGCTCCACCACTGTGATGTCATTCCATTGACTGTCCCTGTCTGCTGTGTCTGAGATGTGCCATCACCGATCCACTTCCCCTCGTGCTGAGGCTTCCCAGCTCCACGGACCTCTCTGACTGCACAGAGGCTTCCTCGCTGTGGTTTCCACTGTTCTTGCACAGGGGTCTACAAGTTGGGATAACTCAAAAGTTCTCTGCAGAATCCCAGGAAATGCACTGTTGGGAAAACCTCTGCCCTGGCTTGGGGTCTTCCTGACCTAGAAGGCATTTCCATCCCTAATTACTGCAATTGTGTTATTTGCATGCTTTAAATTAAATAGCCTGAGGGAAGTTGTGCAAAACCCCTTGCCATTCTCTGGGGTTGCTAATTAAGACATCCATCCTCTTCATCATGAAGCTGCAGGACAGATATTAATGGGGGAAAAATACTGGAGGGAGGAAAAATGTATCCTCGCTAGAGTTATGTATAATTTTCCACCAACTTTCTTTTGCACTTAGAAATGCAAATTTAAGCCAATCATAACTTTGGACTCCCTTTAAATTCCCTACATTGTTCCACACAAACAGAAAATAAAATATTAAGAGAATATTTCTTTTTTAATGCCAATAATATCTCGGGCAGTTTTTCTCTGACAGTATTCAATAGCTAAATTTGCATTGTACAGCAGTGTCCCTTTTTTGTGACAGTGATCTTCTAGTAAACTCTGTGTAAGCAAATTTTTTTTACTTGTTATAAGATTGTGCCCCAGCTGCTGTTTTGAGCAAACACACAAATCTGTCTCTTCTGCGATTGTGAAAAGTCTTTGTTACCGTATGTGCAAAATAATTGCACAAAATCCTTCTGCCCTGAAGTGTGTAATAAACACACCAACCCCTTTTTCCCAGAGGGGAATGCACAAATAGTCATAAACAGAGAGTCTTTCTTTGAACCTGAGTAAGCAGTCTGAAAATACAGTAAATAATTCAGATAAAGCCAAATATTCATAGGAAGAAAAAATAGGTGAGCACTAGGAATCTATCTTGACGGCAGTCAAAGCTTTTTTTGTGGGAATAGAAACACTTCAAATAAAAAATTCTTCACTTCCACCCTCCTCAAACCAAAAAGCATTCTCTGAACCTATACGTCTGGGTACAGACATTGTCTAATTTCCACCATTACATGGAACAAATGAGACAAATATGGATTTCATGTCAGGGGGAGGGAGCAGAATCACATGGAAGAATTGTGAGGAAAGAAGAATTTGAGAAGGTTTTGTTGAACATACACGAATTCCATTAAACCTGTGGAGGGCAACAGCGAAGTCCTGCTGTGCCAGGTGAAAATGTTCATTGTAATGTAGCAAGTCTTCAACAGGGGTAGGAGTGTGAAAACTCCTGCAGGATGATGCCTCCTGCACCTGAGCATCTGCCTCGTTGATTTAATTGATCAAGCTCTGATAATACATTAATAATTTGCTCCCTAGGATATTATTGAAGCTGTTAAAATCTGCACCTGATCCATGAGAGCTGCCACTTTCTGGCTGCCTCATTTTGACAGTGCTTGCTAGGTCAGGGTTTGAAGGCTTTGCCAAAATGCAGAAAAAAGGACACTTGCAGTGTCTGCTCTTGTTCATTTTTCTCTTTTGTGGGTGTGATGGGCAAGGGGAGACAGCGCTGACCCACAGAAGGTGGTTGCAGGTGTCAAGATTGCCATAAAGAAGCAGCTGATCCCCCTGGAGCGCAACTGGTCTGTGATCTGCTCCAGGGACATTGGGATTCTAAGACCCTGAGACCATCTCACCCCACAGACGTGATGTGGCAGCTGAGGGCAGCCTGATGCTAAATTTATCCTGGGCCACTGGTCCCATGCAAAGGATGAGCAAATCCTGTGGATCTTGAGGTTTTCTGCTGCATGACTTGAGTTGTTTATCAGAACAGTAAAGACCAGTTTGAGACCAGAGACCTTATTTTTCCTATAATTCAAACCCTTGGCTCACTCAATTTTCTTTTCCTTGGCCATAAAAGTGATTCAGCTCCAAAACAAAAGTGTACTTTTTCTGTTTATTGGGTTAAGGTTAGAAAGGTCTCCACAAAGGTAGGCTGAGAGTATGCCTATACATATGTGGCCACCTGCCTATCTACATTTTATTTTCAGCTGAATTTATCCATCTTTCTGTGTCCATCTCCTATAGTTACTCTTTCCTCCCTCTCTTCCCACTCAATTCTGTTTTTAATTAATTTATATGTGGCTTAGACCATGAGATGTAGTACAAAATCAGTGAAATAAAGAGGATTTCCCCTTATTATATTGTAGTGATCCTTAGCTGTGCTGCAGTTACTTTTTTTTTTTTTTCATTTTGAGGAGCAGTTCTTCATTATAACATTTCTTTTTATTTTGTGAGTGTGTGTGAAAAGGATGACAGTCTCCTTGGTTATTTTCCTCAGAAGGCTCATATGAGAAACTCACATGGAAAATCTAAGCAAACTAAAATTCCAAGTTAATCCATATTTATACTTTGATTTTTTTTTTTTAAAGAGAGCTTTAATGTATTAGCAAGCAAAGGTTTGCAGGATTTGTTCTAGCTGGGAATTTAGATGTTGCACAGCTCCATTCCTAGGAAAAAACTCTGGTTAGCTTGAACTCCTAACATCTGAGTTTTTACAGTGGTCTTTTTTTTCTTCCTCAAGCTCCTTTCTTAGGGAAACTTTCCACTCTTCAACAGTATCAGCTCTTTTCAATTAATATTGCTCCGTATTTATTTGATGGTTTGATGGTCCTTAGAGGAATGTCTGATATGTTTACATTTCTAATATTGCCTGTGATTTCTTCAAAGCCACTTCATTTTTCTGAAAAAGTGATGGTTTTTAACTGATTATTCCATGGGAAAATTCTCCGTGGAATATGAATTTTTTCTAAGATGTTATAGAAGTGCAGAAGTTGTACCTCATATCATTCCTAATCGGCTTTTGAGACTGTTAATTCAGAATTTTGGAAGGTGAGGAGGCTGATGCTCTGGAAATCTAGAAGTGACCTCTTTGCTTCTTGTTGCTGTAAGATTTTTGTGCCATCTGTCTTGATGTCCTGGGACAGTTGTTCTTCAGGTTCTCTGAGGCATCTGGCTACCTTTTGTTTTCCTCCTTTCCCATGAACTCGGCAATATTTGCGTCGCATGCTACTTAAACTCTTCAGGCATGATTGCCATTCTGTATTTAGATGTGAATGCATTTGTGTTCTTTATCAGCCGACCAGATTTGGTTTATTTTTTCAGCCTCTCCTTTGTGGCAGGGGCCAGGGGATGTCTGGAAGGAGGGCAAGGGAACGTTTGTGTTCTGCAGGGCAGAAAGCAGGAACCCAACCGCCAGGTGCCAATTCAGCCCCTGCAGATGTGACCACAGAGGGATATTTTTTTCATGGCTATTTTTTCAGTGCTTCTTTTTTCATGGAGCACTCTGACATTTGGGGGGAGGAGGAAATATAAGATGAAAGTGTAATATAAATGCTGATCTAAATGACCCTATTAGGCACTACTTTATCATCAGTGATGTTGAGGGTGATGTTTACCTTCCACTGAAAGCTCTGCTCAACTTGTTTTCCCAGGGGATGGAAAATAATTGCAGATTTGACTACTTACCCACTCTACAAGTACATTCATCTGGATTTGAAGCCTTGAAGTCCTTGCAGCTGAAATGCAGAATGTCTGGCTGATCTTCAGTTTCTTGCTATGAGATTTGGGCTAATTTGTGTGTTAAGCACAGTTTTAGATCCCAGCGGTTGCCTGCCATACACTGATTCCTAGTGCTGGTATCAGTAATCCCAGTGATTTTCTTTCCAATTTGATATTTGGCTGTCAACATTTAATGCTTTGGTTGTTACCTGAGGCTCTAAGAAAAATCATCTTGTCTATCCCAACTGGATTTGGTAAAGCAATGGATAAAATATTGTACCTACCCATTAAAGTTACTGGTAACCGTTCTGTCAAGATTACTTTTGGTAATTCTCACCTGCTTTTTAAAAAGTGTTTCTGCTTCACATCCTTTATTTCAACTGTTAGGAAAGACAACTTCTAACTTGATAATATTACAACATTCAACTGAAAAAAAGCTTTGGTCCTCACTGATATTTGTGCAATACCTTGGATGACATTCCATTTATCTTCTCCCCCACCCTCCAAAAATATTTGAAGATCCAAAGGCACCCTTTGGCATGCGCCTCGCTGAGAAAATCCATACAAAAAAGCTTTCATGCCTCGTGATCCGGCCACAAAGACTGTAGACTTTCCAGTCTCCTTTGCTTCCAGCTGTATTCTGGCAATATATTCTGGTAATTGCTAACACAATATTGTGTTTGCCAGGGTTTGTAGCACTGGTTGGGCTGTCAGAACATCCTGACTGCAAAACAGCAGGCCTAGCAATGATATCAGGTGAGCAGGACCGGTGCAGAGCCTTCTGTTTTAGGAGGCTCTTTAGGAACCTGAAAGATGCCAGAGTTTGCTGTAGGCAGAAGAAGTGTCTCTTGATTTCCAGGAGAATTTAATTAGAATACACCTGAAGGAAGAGTAGATCCCTAAAGGAATCCGGTTTTGGGACCCTATGTGCTTGTTACGCAATTTCATCTTGGTTTTTGATCACAAGGATGTCTTCAGCTAGATCAGGTTGCTCAGAGATCCAGCCAACCTTGCCTTGAATACATGTGGGACATCCACAGCTTCTCTGGGCAAACTGTTCCAGTTTCTCACCACCCTCACAGTACAGAATTTCGTCCTAATATCTAATCTAAACCCCACTGTTGTGTCAGGCCGAAGCCATTCCCCCCTACCCTATCACTCCATGCCCTTGTAAAAAATCCCTTTCCATCTCTCTTATATCCTTTTTAGGTACTGGAAGATGCTCTAAGGTTTCCCCAGGGGCTTCCCTTCTCCAGGCTGAACATCTCCAACTCTCTCAGCCTGTCCTCGTAGGAGCGGTCCTCAGCCCTCTGAAGGTCTCAGATGAAAATAAAGTGTTCTCCAAGCAGGAGTACATGGAGCAGGTATTTTTGCAACCACATTCTGTGTTTAGGAAGTATAAGACAAGCGTGAAAACATTTCAAAAGTCTATGATTTTCATATCTCTGAAGTGATTCTACCAAGTTTTGGTGTGTCACAACTGCTAGAGGCTCTCACGTCACCTGTTACCAGGCTGACAGTAACCTAGGTTGAAACCATGTCCTAATGCTCAAATAAACCAGAGATTCTTGGTGCATGAGATAACCACAAACTGACTTGCAAGTCTGCCAGCACAGCAAATCCATTTTTTCTCTGCCCCTTCCCCACTTATCTGCTCATATCCTCATCATTCAAACTGATAGGAGCTTTAGCTGTGGATCTCCTCACACCAATCAGCAATCATCTTTCATGACAAGAGAGCTCCTTGGGAACAGACACAGGCAGCCTTTCTGTCAGCTCTCTTATGCGCTTGTTGATCCTTGTCAACTTTCAGGTGGTTGGAGGCAAGCAGACCAGATCCTCAGCTGATGTGGAAGAGCTAATCCCTAGCTCACTTCCTCTTCTTGGATTTCTCCATGTTTTTATTTGAGTATGGTGTTCTTCTAAAGTGCCTTGAACTTTTGGGTAGTGGATATTTCAACTGCCAAATAGATAACACATTTCAAAACTGAATGCTCGCCAGGTTAACAGGGTTCTGGCAGATTTTCTAAAGGTCTTGTTAGCTCTTGCTGGTGATTGTGATTAACAGGAAAAGAGCACCCATGCTTAGTACAGGCAGTGACCTTGAGATGCTTTTTACTTCATGTGACATTAAACATCTGAAACATCTGGAGACACATTTGACCTTGGCCCTGCTGAAAGCCCAAGAGACAAAACCCCACCAAAATGAGAACTTCAACCGCCTGGACCTTACAACAGGTGCCAAGCTTTGTCTCACAGTCCCTGAGCTGTATCTCCTTGAAGAGCTGTTTCATCTGCTCTGGTCACCAACCAGCCACCCTAAATATGACTGGGTTGTTATTTCGCATTCTTGGTGATAATTTCTAGTACAACATGTCCCAAAATACTTTCTGTAGCTTGGAAGCTCTGCTTTTAGGGTCTGATCCAGTACTCACTGAAGTCAATAAGTCTCCCTATTGATTTCAGTTGACTTTGGATTAGATCCTTATTTAGGGGCTATAAATACATCACTGGAGGGGAAAATCCCATCTCAGACTTCTTGATAGATTTTTTTCCCCAGTTTTCTTCTTTCTCACTCTCTTGTGTTTTAGTCAAATGAAATCTGTCAAGCTCCATTGCATTTCCTAATCTTCGCTGTTCTGAAAGACTTCAGGCCAGCAGAAAGAAAAGCTTAAATTTATGAAAATTAAGTGCAATTTTTTATTATGCTGTCTAAGATGTTTTCAATAAAGCAGAGAGAGATCACTTTGCCAGATTGGTGTCACAGCGTTCCAAAGGTTTTGGCTAGTTAGCAGACTTCCAGTAAAAATACATGCTGCTCTTCAGACCTCTTGTGGGTGATCCACACCTCTCTTGGAGCCTCTTCTTATTGTCTTGTGGCTTCAAATGGAAGAGAGCCTGAATTATTTTGGACCTGTACTAAGAGTTCTCAGTATTATTAATAGCATGCTGAGTGAATTTACTATGTAAAATGCTCCGATTGCCCCTCCTGCCTTTCATATACCAAGCACTTAAAAACCAAATAATACTGGAGAAGGCACAGCTTGATGAACCAGCTTCACACGGAGCCAGAAAGTAGGTGAGTATCTGGAAGAGTGAGGCATTTCTGTGAGGAGTAAACAGCACGTGCTGTTCCTGAACTGTGGCAAGCAGGCTGAAGCCCCTTTCAACCTGACATCCAACATGCGCTGGCATTGGAATAATGCTGCACACACCTGTCCTCATGATTCTTAATCCTTTTTCTTGGAGAAAGGGACTTCTCTATGTTGCTTTGCTTTCAACTTCCCCAAAGTGGTTTTTTTTTGGGTTCTACCCATTCCATTTTCATATTTTTATGATATAGAAAATAATCACCAGAAGCTTTGCAACCAGCAAATTATTTCTATCACTTTTTGGTGCTATTATAGAAGACCAAAATACCAGTTAGACAGGGTTTATTTTAAGCATTCATAACACAGATGCTAATTTTGTCTGTATTTAGTTATTCTGATAAACATTATTATCTGTATGTCTAAAACCTCTGGGTTTTTGTGCATGTGACCCATAATCATGTGATTTTTGATACATGGTTTAAAAAGGGGAAGGTAAAAGCAGAGGAATGTAACAGTCGGAATTAAAAAGGAGCACAAAACAAAAACCCGGACATTCCTCTGTCTAACTGCTGTGTTGGATGGATTTAAAACAGAATTTTCCACCATTATCCAGGGAAAAGAATCTGAAATGTAATAATACTTTTGGCACCACCTTTCACAAATAAGGCAACTGCATTCACTTAGTAGGCATTTAAAATTCTGCAATAAGATACTTGTAGCGCACTTCAGAGACTGCAGCTGACTTCAGAGACATCCTCACTGGAGTCTGGGAAGCAGCCAGGATCACTGGAAGACATTTACGAAGAAAGCAGTATTAGTATGACTTGTTAAAAAGCCCTAAACAGCCAAAACAAAACTCTCAGCCCAATGCTGCTCCCCCCATCCCTGCCCAGAGGTTCAGCCAGGTCCTGCGTGGCCTGGAGAGGTTTCAGTGTGTCCAGTTGGCGTCAAGGAACCTCAGCATAAGCTCAGCTCCTTCGTGTTGAAGGCTGGATCTGATTTTGGGTGATGTGTATAGCCTTCAGTAGGAATGATAGGAAGGAAAGTTGATTCTGTATATTTTGATGCATCCCTGGATTCCAGGAGTCATCCTTGTGCAGGTGTGGAAGAGACACAGAACATCAGTTTAACTGATAGGGCCCGAAAACATTGAAGCTTAAGGAACTGTCAGGTATTGCTTTCTGCACAATTTTCAAACTACAGAATCATAGAATGGTTTGGGTTGAAAGGTTCCTTGAAGACAATCTCATTCAAACCCACTCTGCCACGGACAGGGACACCTCCCACTGTCCCAGGTCGCTCAGAACTCCGTCCAGCCTGGCCTTGAACACTTCCAGGGATGGGGCATCCACAGCTTCTCTGGGCAACCTGTCAGGGCCTCACCGCCCTCACAGAGAAGAATTTCTTCCCAGTGTCTAATCTACACCTCCTCTGTGTCAGTTTGAACCCACTCCCCTTGTCCCATCAGTTCCTGATGAAGGGGCCCTCTCCAGCTTCCCGGTAGGACCCTGTGAGGTACTGGAAAGTGCTGTGATGTCTGCACACAACCTTCTGTTCTCCAGGCCAAACAGCCCCCACTTCCTCAGCCTGTTTTCTGATAACTACGCTTGAGAAAAGTGAGGGTTAATTGCAGCTTCAGATCCAGAGATGATGCATTTATTAAAAGCTTGAGAGCAGAGAGAGCACAAAGCCACATTGACAAAAAAGGGCTCGGTGACATCACAAACCCTTGTGACATCAGCAAGCTTCCAGAGTGAATTGCCATCTTTGTCTGCATGGCAGCAGCATTGCTGTGAGTACAATGCTTTGCATGAGAGAATGTTCTGCTGGTAGCCTGAAATGGAGAATGAGGATTAATCTGGGCTCAGTCCATGCTCACTATGCTGGATTTGGGTTTTTTTTTCACTAAGTCTGTGGAAGATACAGGTAACATTTTATTGAGTTCAAGTGTGATATTGAGAGATCTTTACAGAACTGTACATACAGTGAAGTTCTGGGGCTCATATATCTTTCTCAGTTATACTGGAATTCAATTACAGTGCTGCATGAAAGTACTGAGTTATTTACTGCCTCCTAATGATTAATTTTTTATAACTATGTAAAATAGACATTAAGAGACCACATTAATTGTTCATGAGGGAGACAAAAGAGAATCCTTTAAGGTAGAGTATTCCAAGAGAAGCAAAACAACTTCTATTCATCATCAATCACCCTGTAATCTGCCCAGCACTCAGAGAACAGCAAGTGCATAGCCGAAGAGAAATATTTTTGCACTTCAGGAAATCTGGAATGCATTCAAAACATGAGAGAGAATGATGGCAGTGCAAACAAAATACAAATAGTGTTTTGAGTAACTTCTTGCTGCTTCTTTGTGGACAGCTTCAAGGATCTCCCTTCCATTAGAACAATTTTTTCCTGTAATGCTCATGTTACATATTATTTCAAACAAATTCTCTGTATTGTGATTCCAGGAGATTCTGAGTCGTGAATGTGCTCACAAATATTCAGCCCTTCATGTAGAAAACTTTAACCCCTCCTAAAAGAACTTATCATTAAGCAGGAACTGGTATGAAGCTATGTAGTTACCAGAGACAAACATCAAACATTTAAAGATTAAGGTCTTTATTTACAGATTAATCAGAAGCCACATCAGAATAATGATGTTATTACCACAACTACTACTACTAATTGATGTATAGATCCCGTTGCACATGTCTCAAGGTGCTTTGAAATACAGCTGTAAAAATGACACAAAGCCACAAAGGCATAATAAAATGTAATTAGGACAAACAACAAAACCAAAAGTTGTTAGGACAGTCACATGGAAAATAGCTGTAGTTTTAGGAATTACCTTCAAACAGTGATGGGGCAATGGGAGCTGAACTTGCTCCAGCTCTCTTCTTTATTTCTGATGCTGACTGGCAATATTACAGTCTCTGAGTCTTCCTGTCAGAAAGTCAAAAAGAACCAGAATCCAAGTATCTCAGATTCATTCCTGTTCATTTTCACATTTCAGTTGGAGATTTTGTTTTCAACACCACTTTCCCTGAAATTAGGTAACTAATTTCCATTGCTCAAGGTCACAGAAGGTGTATCCTATGCCTTGGGAATAGTGTGCAATATCGGCTCTTTTTATGTTTGAAAGCCTCTGTTTTCAAAGCATGGGTTCTATTTCTCCTATCTTTTCTTATGTTTGTTTCCTGTTGTGACAGGGTTTATGAAATGCAGGAATGAGAGTGGAATTTTTTCTCCTTATTATCTATGAAAATGTCGAGTACTTTCATTTTTCTTGTTTCATCAAAAGTTCATTTTTGTTTATTCAAACCTCCCAACTGTCTTTTACTACTGAAAGTAAAAATACTTAAATTTCCCAGTGTGGTAAGGTTTGCAACAATATCTTTGTAAAAAGAGTTCATCCTAATGCCTTTCTAGGGTACCTTGTGATACTCTTTTGCACCTATACATCACATCTTTCTCAGAAGAGACCTATTCTTCCGTTCGATATTCTGAGATTAGTTTTGATCGCTGTAAATATTTCAGGGCTCCATGTCAGCACAGATCATGTTATTGCAGTTAGAGTTCTGTCCTTTCCCTGTTTAGCTAGGGAAAATCCCTGTATTGAGCCATCTTGGGAGGAAAAGTGCTAAGGAGAAAGGTGGATGGAGGGAAGAGCCAAGACCCTGAGCTTTTAGATGCATTTCTGGGTTTTGATTTGTTGTTTTAGTATTTTGCCTGCCTTTAAATTTTATTTTAATCCATTTGATAATTCTAATCTTGGATGTTGAATCTGAATGTTTCCAGTGGAATAGAAGAAGAATTAAGGTTTAAGTTCATCTGTGCTGTCACAGTAGTGAGCTAACAAAGCCAAACTCTAAAATCTGTGAAATTATATCATGAGCTCCCCTGGACCCAAGTCCAAAGCTGGCATTTGTGTACAGACTTCCAGCAAGAGAAGAATAATGTGTACCAGTGGTTGAAATGGAGAAAATACATCAAAGCAAAAATAATGCTTATTCTGCAATAGCTCTTGCTTAATCTGAGCATCACTATATTTGAACTGGCAGTGTACCTCAGGAATGGAATCAAATCCTTAAGTAACTAAAGACCATGGTAAACTTCTTCCTGGTACAAATGCAAAGCTTTTTTATTGTTATTATTATTATTTCTTTAATCTATGTAATCATAGTTACATGCACTTACAATTTAAATAACTGGGAAAGTAGTGTATTGGAGTATTTTCATCTGACACATGACTGTTCTCATAAATAATAAATTTTCTTTAGTCTGTATAAATCATAGTGCATGCACTCAAAGCTGAGATAAAACTGGGACAGAGTAGTGCGATGGAGTAGCTCATCAGGCCTGCAACCATCCCCATAAATAGAAAAAAGAGGAGCATGAATGATGGAATTTGAGATATTCTTGTCAATGTCACTTCATGTATTTCGGGAAGGTACATAGCCAAGGTACATGCCCAAACAGAGTGGAAGAGTCTTTCTAAAATGTTGATGCAGCAATGAATTAACTTATTTAAAATGGAAAGAAAAATAAAAATAAAATTTAAAAAAAATTCCATTAATTCTAAGTACTGTATAAAGGTAAAAACAATTCCTGGGTTTGCTCTGCTGCTGCTAATGCCATGTACATTTTTAACTGTGTTTGAGAAAGTGCAGACATTGCAAAATCCAGGGAAGGTTATCATCTCACACTACATTCCTCCAAGCTGGTGAAAAAAGTGCTGGGGTAATAAAGGTTTATGATTCAAGTCAGAGACATGACAGCAAATGTATGATTGCAAAATGCCCCTGCTCTTGTTCTGTGCTGATTCTCTATTAACAGACTCAATATATCTGTCATAAGTATGTGTTCAGGCAGCACTGCCCAGGACAGGTCTGAAACGCTTGGAAATCCATGGAAAAATTCCTGTCTGCTCTCTTGAGTCTTAGCCCAGCAGGCTGAGGCTTCATCTGTATTTTATGGGCCTGCTTTTGCTCCCCCTATGGAAGGGCTGTAATTAGATGTTCAAATGAACACATCAAATAATTGCCAGTGAAGTTCACAGAATCACAGAATCAACCCGGTTGGAAAAACCCCACTTTTGAGAGTGCTGAGGTGGCCCCTGAGGTCCCCATGTGAGCTGGTGCTCTTTTGGTGGTGGGAAGAGGTCAGTCCTTGAAGTCATCCAGGTATAATCTGTATGTGCTATGTGTGCCAGCAAATAAGCTTGAAATGAGGGTTTGGATTGTATTAGAAATTGTCTCCTCATTCTGTGATGACTGTGCTTCATTTTATTCATTAATTAATTTTTCTATAGAGGGCAAATAAACCTTTCACTGTGATTGAAGAAATAAATCCCTCTGGCAAAGGCAAAATGGCTTAAAAAAACCAGAACAACCTCAAAACAACAAAAGAAACAATCGTGCCCAGTGGGAGGTCAGCCGCTGGGATGGAGCTGTGTCATCTAAAGGCTGAGGAAAAGATTCAGACTAATCTACCATAATGCCATAGCTGTGAAAATACAGTGATCCTCCATGGTGAAAACATTCCTGGGGATCAGGGAAGCAGATAAAAATAGCTGCCGGTGGGAGTCAAGTGTCACTCTGCCTTTTCCTGGGATACTGTGGGGGCCACTAGGCTGGGAGAGGATAGAGGTTCTGAAACATGGCATTAGCTGAGCTGACCTGTGATAGTGTGTGCAAGTTCTCCGCTGGTCTGTGGTCAAGATCTTCAGTTTTGAACTCATATTTAAAATTTGGAGTCTTTCTTCTTACAGCCTTTTGAGCCATTGCAGGGTTTTGTGTGTTGTGATTTTTAAAAATTTTTTTTAAGCTGCGCGGATTTGGGTCCTGTAAAATGTCAAGTGAAAAATCTGGTGATTGGTTACAACTAAACCTGTTTGCCTTTCAGCCTCTGCTGAAGGGTTTGAGATCATTCATGCAGTTGAACGTTAGCACATGCTGAAATGCTTCCTGAATCAGGATGGCAACAGGGTTTAGGGAAGAACAAGAACAGGATGAAATCCGAGCAACTGATTCATGGTAATTTTTTTCCCCAAATGTGGAGCTGCCCATAAATATACATACCAGAGTTTCTGGAAGAAAGTGAGACTTCGCTAAAACCACTTTTTTACTGAGAATACAGTGGTTTTGAGAGATATTTTGACAAGAATCTATCAAGGCAAACACTTACAGCATTCTTGTTGCATTCTGTAACATTGATAATTGTAAAAATAAATTGAGAAGAAATTAATTTTGACATATCTACAAATTTTGTGTCAGCTTGTAAAAAGTATGTTTTCTACTGCTTTACATATTTAATTTATGTTTTGGATTTCCTTGTAGAAATTTAAATGCTACCATAGTACTACTGCATTATCCTGTCATTTTCCTGGTCAATTCTATTCCCTTGTTTCTCTTATTTAACGCTAGGGATCCTAAGTAAAATATTCTGATGTCAAACAACTGCTGGAACACATTGGAATCATTGACTCTAGGCTGGTATTTTCTAGAAAAATGCAGAAAGATGTTTTGGTCTTAATATTTCTGGGATAATTTCCATTTTTTTCCAACTCCAAAATCTTATATCCTCATCGTTCTCCAATCTCTGTATTTTCTATTAGCTGTAAAGAGAAAACATGCCCGAATTTCTCTTTGTATGGTTATGTGTCTAGAACTAGAATCAGATGTTGTGCTTTCACTCCAAACTTGTACATGGCACCCTTGCAACATAATACTGCGCCCCTTTCATGTCAAGATGTCAAGACTCTCTCTATTTTTACTTTCACCTATATGAAAATGTCATCAGGGCTAAAACTGAGCTGTTTTTCACACCCCGTGCCCCATAAAACACAGAAACACTACACTCATTAAATTTTACGGAAGGAATTCTTCTTTCTTATTCCATAGCAAGGAGTGTTTTCTGGTGTGTTTTTGGTGGTTAAAGGGCAGCAGCAGTTTGAGGACTAACACCCCATTCTTGCCTTACTAAATCAGGGATATTTCACTTGTTTTGAGTTACCACTTTGTTTTACACTTCAAGAGTGCCTTGGAGAATACTTGCCTTGAGGAACACGGAGAATATATTTACATGTATATATGCACTGAAAGATAACAAAAGCATGATGAAACGTGTGGGACACAATGAAATTAGAATTTTTACTGCATAGATAATGGCAAGTTCAGATAAGCAAGATTTAAGAAACTGGAAAAAATAATATACTTTGTGAGGAAAGCAAAGGAATATCACTGCAGTGCTATGAGACTTCATTGGAATGCAGTTATGTCAGCTTTTTGTGGTGTGGAGTAGCAGGAAAGTTTGAAGGGTTATTGCTTGCATGTTTCTGAACACACCATATTATTTTTGTTGTTATAAAATAAAAATACCTGGCGATATAAATATAATATCCATTTTAGGATAAAACATATTGAAAATTATTCCTCATTCTGAATGTTTCACTTATTCTGCTGCCAGGTTCGAAAAATGTAATAAATACTATGGCCTAATCTCTGTTGCCATTTTGGGAGTAGTAAGCAACAGAAGCCAGCTCTGTCCAGTGTATTCTTTTCCATTAGAGGATAAGGAAGAGCAATGTTATCCTGGACCTCAAATTATCCAGTGTGCTCGCTACAACTTTTCCTCAAGTGAAGCAGCAGCTCTGTCACTGTGATAGTCCAGACTTCTGTGCTCTGACTCCTGAAGATGTCCATGGCTTCGGGGTTTATTAGTGATACTATGGAGTCTGGATTTATTTCAACTCCAGACACTAGAATGCTGAGAATCTCAGTCTGCAGTTATGACTTGAAATAAAACCAAAGAAAATTGCAAAACAATGTGTAAATCTAAAAAGATCCAAAACCTGAAATGGGAAGAATACTTCAGGACACTTGACTTCTGCAATTGTCAGACACACTTAGGCTTGATTAATGCTGTTCCAGGGCTTCATTTCAACAAATCCAATTAGTCTCTGCCTTTTGCTAGAAAATGTAAATAGTGTTGCAGGGTTAAAGACCTGGAACACCACACTCTGAGGAGTTAAATGCCACCTAAATGTAGGAATTTAAGAATTAGGCATCTACTCTATATTAAAAGTTTCAGCTTTCTTTGCAGTCACTGGAGAGGGGTGACCACCTTTGCAGCCTTTTGGTGACACCAGTTTTTCTCTCCTGAATATAGCAGAGCCCGATTCTCTCTCTTAGATAGGTGGTTAAGCTGTGGATGTGGGAAGCAAAAGGTGGCTCTTTGGCAGATGGATCAAACGCTGCAAGCACCAGAGCAGCAGGTTTGGCCGTGTGCCGTGAGGTTGATCCCTGCGCAGGAGGTGGCTGGGACATGCAGAGCAGGAGTTCCCTGCTCCTTGCCTGCTGTCCCGACACGCCTGAGCAGAGTCAGGGGAATTGCTGCAGTTGGGAGCTCTTTGAGCAATGGTTGTGCTCGAGGCAGGACCTGGAATCACTGCTCCTCCGTGGAGAAGTTATTTGATTTAGATTCTCTGCAATAATGTAATGAGAAAAAAGATCTTAAAGAAGTGAGTGCATTGACTGCTGCATTTGGCTGTGAATCTGCTAATTTAAGAAAAGTATTTCTAGGACTTTAAGAAGTTACTATTAATACCTGATTCTTTAAAATTAACTCAGTGATGAGGGCATTTTTAAGAGTCATTAGAATCTATTGTATATAGAGCCTGTTTGTTATTTTGGAACACTTTAAATTGCTGACCTGGGGGACTCTATTGGGCGCCACTGTAATGTTTTATATTACCTCATCAACCTTGTTTTATATAGTTAAAATGTTATTTGCTCACAGCTAAATGCCAGGAGCTTGCCGACGTGGCAACTGGAAAATATTACCCCTGTGTAACTAGCACAAGGAATTGTTGGCTTCCCCGGGCACCACTGACAAGGATATTACTGCTAGGGGAGTAAAAGGCCAGGGATCAGCGGGATTGGCTTGGGCAAGCTTCAGGTACATCCTCAGTGGCTGTGCACTGATGTTCTCCCTGCTGAGGGTCTGTCCCGAAGATGTCACTCCCCTGCAGATGCGCAGCCACCTGTGTGTGTGTAATTGTGTGTGAAACACATGGGCAGGGTGCAGGTATTGCTGCCAAGCCGGGCTGAGACACTGAACTCCACGAAGGGATGTGGTAGATGCGTCAAAAGACATTGTGCAGTCATACATAATCTCTGCTTTCATGATCCATGGACGTACATTATAAGACCATGCACATTTTGAACATACACGTACTGCTTTGAAGAGCATCTCAGTGTTGTCTGAACTGTTTCAGTGAAACTGATTCAGAACATTTTCTTTAAAATCCAATTACCATGTTGCAATTTCTAGAGATCACTGTGTGTGAAAGCAGAAATATGAGCAGGACATATGTCAGCATAGAAAAATAACATGCCTCCGTTTTCAGTTCTCCAGTATGGGTTTGGCTTGTGAGGATGATAAAAGTGCCACAGTAACTGCAGCAGGTAAAGGCCCCTGTTAATGTCAGTGGGAGAAAGAACACCATCAGCTTAGAAATAATTCCCTTCCTTGGTCTGCCAGACAAAGCTTGTGTAACCTTTCATGTTTTCGGGCTCTCTCAGAATCTAATGAGAGATTTAGTGAGAGTCCCTCTACCAACTCCAGTGATCTTTGGATCACTGCAGCTTCGCATAGTGCAAATCTATGCAGCGAGAGCAAGATTCATGTTAAAAATTACACTCTGTTCTAACATTCAGTTGCTGGATTTTATGTCATTTAGTGACTTATTTATGTGAAATGCCGGACTGTCTGATATCATTATGTTTTTGGACTTGCAGCTCTGTGAAGAAATAGGGATAAAGAGAATACCAAGGCTTAGTTTCTTGCAGCAAAGGTATTCTAAAGCAAGTAAGAACACTTCTGCTTTGTAACTAACTGAATGATTCTATTGTAAATTCAGCTTTCGGATATTTATTTTAAAAGCTTCTGCTGCTTAAATGATTTTCAGTCTGTGCTGATGCATTGTTGCTTTATCTCCATAGTTTATACAGCTGTCAGATACCTGTGGAGGGTCCCTTATAAATCAGTTCCCCAGTAGTAATGTGCAATTGGCCTGAAGGGAGGCTCAGGTCACTTAATCTGAGAGGTGCAAAGAGGCATCTTATGTATTGTTTGGTTTTATTTATTTTTGTAAGACTTAAGGCTACTTGAAGCTTTTGTGAAGTAAAAAGGGAGGTTTTAGCCTGAAGGAAGTACTATGAACTGTCACTAAATCATTTTGCATTTTCTCAAAACATACCTTTCTTTATTTTGAAGTTCTCCACTTTTACCCTGGTCACGTGTCTGTCTCTGCCAGCTGTTGTAGTCAGGCCTGGGAAACTGATCTGGATCCTGACTAGGATTGTCTCAGGAAAGCACTGTGCTTAAGGAAGCACATGAAGAAAATGCTGCAGCAACATAATTTTATAAGTGTCTGGGAAAAGGAGATTTGATCTCTTTATTTCCTAAATGGCTTACTTTGTATGTGTGTCTGTCTGTGCATGCACATATGTGCAAGAAAAAGAAATGGAAAGGAGAAGAGGTAGAAAGACTTGCTGAAAAATGAAGGGCTGACTTTCCAGCATTTGTTTTCCTTTTTATGATAGCATTATTTTATTTTATTTTGTTTGGCACAGTATTTGCTCGAAAACTGGTCAGAGGCAGCATTGGCTTCAGTGGTGCCGTGTGCGTGTGACCATTTTGCAGATGGAAAAACAGAGGCACAGGAAGATAAAGACCTGCACAGGGTTCTGTGGTGAATCACTGGCTCAGCCAAAATTAGGCTCTTCCTTCTTACTCTTAATACTTCTTAGATCCCCTTCAGCTCCTCCTCTCAAACTCAACTGCTCAGCAGGTTTTTAAATTGAGGGTTGGAGGTCCAGGTTTAAAGGATGCAACCAGACTTTTATGTAATTTCTGGTTGGGCTTGTCAATTCCATACTTGAGCAAGTTGTGTGTGTGTGTAAAACAATACAGATGTGCTGCAGAGCCTGCTGCAAAGCTCAGTGAGGTAGTGGGAATCTTCCCATGGACTTCTCTGGGATTTGGACCAGACCTCAGAGTCGTATATAAAAATTATTTCAAAGGGAGAACCACGATGTAAACACAAACCATTTCACATCCATGTGTCACAGGAACCTTAATGTGCTATGAACTTGAATATCTATTGTTCAAACCTCTCAGTGTTTTTCCTTTGTTTGTGTGGGTATTGTTTGTACTTTGGAGACCGTATGTGTGGCTGCAGCATCACCACTGAAGTGTGTGCCTTTTAGGAACTGAATCCCATCAGAAGGCCACAAATTGTGTTAATTTGGCCTCATAAATGTCACCCTGATACATAAAAAGACTGTAAAAATAGGAAAACATATGTACTAAACATTAACATTACTTGACATACAAATACTAGAATCCATTCCCACACTGTACAGAAGATTTTATTGTTATCACAGTTTTCTTTTAGGAGTACTAAATCCAGTGGTGATGAAAATAGGTTCCAAATTCTGTGTTATAAATAAATTCACATCCACTGGCAGAATAAATTTTTGCTTTGTGACGGGAGAGGGTTTAGCCCTTGATGTTAAAGTCCAGTTGCCCTTTTGCCACACTCTATCAAATGGGACCAGTTCTCACTTGTGATATTGACACATGAGAGAAAACTGGGCTGACCAGTGGCAGGTATTGGTAAGAAGAGGAATAAATAAGGTTTCCTATCCTTCAGCATGTTGCACACACACACTACTCACTGTCCACCTTGGTGACCTTTGTTCTTTGAGTATTGCTGCAGACTTAGATTATGACATACATTTAAATACATGAGCATGCTTTAATAGGCATTAAATAACATGTGGTATTAGTTCTGCAATTTTTATGGTATGAATTGATCTAGCAAAATATCTGAACTGAGCTCTAAGTATGTGAAGTCAATTAAGCTGCACACACACTTGTACTTGAGAGCACACATGTTCTGGTAAATTAGAAACACAATTTGAGGCAAGAAGGCAGATCTGGAGTTTGAAGCAACTTTTTTTCTGACTAGTGTTGCAGAACATCCATTATTTTTTTTTTCACTTCTTTCTTGAGGTGGTCTTGTACTTACTGCTCTACTGAAATTTTTTTTTAGCAAATTTTTGAGCACAAAGGAAGATCAGTGTGGGAGGGTATCTGCCTCGTAGCCCTGAATAGGTGAAGTCGGCAGGATTCAGTGGAGACGGTGGAGATGGACTTCTTGCTGCTACTGTGCAAATCCTGTGCTTCCCCACAGATGTAGAGTGAAGATATTTTCAAATAACAGCTTCATAGAGAAAACACGTGAGTAAATTCAGAACTGTTCATAAAAGCCTATTTTGGTCCTCGTTAGAAACGGTTCCCAAACTTTCCCAGTCAAGGTCTGTGTTTTTCAGCTGATTTAGTTTCTAGGTATTTCAAATACTCCAAAAATATTACAGCAAACTAATTCTTTCTGACCTCTGGGGAAGGAGTAGGGATGATTAATTCCACAATGCCCTTTGGTAGTGAGTCAGCAAGTTTCTTACTCATTTGGTTTTCATACATGCTTTTTTTTTAGTGAATGGGAATTTCCTCTTTTCTCCCTTCTCACACCTAGTGAACAACCCCACAGATGGGCAGGATTCTCTAAATACCTTGACCAGTCCTAAAACCCCATATTAAGTCATCTTTTCCTAGCTGAACTGCCTAGTCCTAAGGAATATCAAAATGTCTCAACTCCAAGAAAGTGCTCACGTGTTGAGTCCATTGCTCTCTTCATTTTTGCTTCATTTTCCCTTGAATTTAGAGGTCAGCCAAGGAAAATGGCCAATACTTCTTTGTATGTATTCAGTTTTTTCCTGAAGTAATAGTTTTGCTACGGGCAGTT
This sequence comes from Oriolus oriolus, assembly GCA_013400235.1. Classification (NCBI taxonomy): domain Eukaryota; kingdom Metazoa; phylum Chordata; class Aves; order Passeriformes; family Corvidae; genus Oriolus; species Oriolus oriolus. The sequence continues at coordinate 2,357,187 of VXBT01002848.1, forward strand.
ATTTCCATTCTCACTTTCTAGATTCAGTTCTCCATTGAGTACCTCCCTGCACATTATTTTCTTGAAGGGAATTAATAACCCTCCATAATGCTCCTTGCTGAGGTTGTTGCTGCTTTGAAACAATTAATGTGAATGGTGAAAAGTCTTTGACCTTCATCAGGAGTTCTGCATGCAGGCTCTGGAAGAAGCACTGACTGCAGGAAATGTGGTGATAGTTGCAGTTACCTACACAAATTAAATTTTCTGACACTTCATAAATCACGGCTGACATGTCTAACAATGTTAAAAATGAAAATACTGTGTTTTCCCAAAAACTGTGCAAAGAAATGTAGGCACTGGATATGCTCACTAGAATTCCGTTGTAAATGTGGGTTGATGATCTTTCCCACTGTAAAGCAAAATGGCAAATGAGACTATACATTGGATTAGAAAATTGCTGCTTTTTAGATTTATTTTCAACGCGGTGATGTAAATTCTTATTTTCCCCAAGCAGAGGTTTGAACACACATTTGATTGAAAAAGTTATTTATGTGATTGACAGCTTTATTAAGCCATGTAACAGTTTTTTCATGGGAATTATTATTTACCCCTCTTTCTGTATCTATTTTAGCACAAGGTTCTCATAGTTATTTCTTTTACCCAAGTTAATTGGTGTAAGGTTTTGTTAGCAAATGGCTTTTTCCCTGCACACTTGTACTTATTCCACAGTGCAAATGATGATGATGATGTTTATCATTATTATTGCTTGATAATAAGCTACACAAAATCTGATTCTAGGAGAAATTCAACCCCATTTGAAACCTTTGCAGGTTCAGTCTTTTCCATGGAGCAGGTTTTGGCTATATGTCCTAGATGATCTAGAGATTTGTTTTGGGGCTGGAACTTTTCATCAGAATTTGGGACTCCTCTGGCATTCACTGTTAAGGTTTTCTCTATGTACTTTTGAAGTGAGAAAGGAAAAGTCCCCTCTGTTTTCAGCTTGGTTGTTTCATTCTAAATTAAATATAAATACTGAGATTAGCAATGACTTGCTTCTATGCTCATCACACCCCCTGATTGCTGTTTGAAAAGTGAAAGATATTCTACTCATTCTGTTACAGTCACATCTAGAAGTATGAGAAGGGGATTTCTACAAGAATACAGAAGTGGTGTCGCTTACTAACACCTTTCTAGTTAGAATGAGGAAAGGGGAAAAGGGAGAAATGGTAAAATGCTGAAATTCAGGGAAGGGAGATTTCTCTAGTGGTAGACGCAATAAATATGTTTGTTTAAGAGAAAAAAGCAGCCAAGAGGATACGCATGCCTGATGCCAGAGAACAGCCAGTGTGCCTGACACACTGGAGAAACTGTTTCAGAACAATCCATCCATGGGAAAATATGACCCTTAAAATATTACCAAGGTCACTGAGACCTACAGTGCTTTGCTGAGTAAGGGGTTCACTGGGCAAATGAGAGGTGCCTGGGGTGGGATGCTGTCCCGGGACCTGCTTCATGTAAGATTTTCAGAATTAAAAATACAGGGATGAATTCATAGCTTTTCTCTTTGTTCTCTCTTGCAAAATCCTGCTGAATATCTATAGGAAAAAATAAATCCAGAGGGAAGAAGGAATTGTTACATATGTACTGAATAAAAGCAACATTGGGGGAAATATCCCCTCAGTAGTTTTTTTAAGTTAATTTCATGTCAATTAAAACTTTTGTAAATTTGCCTTGAAGAAGTTTGGCTGAAGCAAAATCTAGAATTAGGATAAGTCATGGAATCATTTCAGGCAATGAAAGGAAAATCTTCATTTTTATAAAAGAAGAAAGATCTTTCGATGGAAAACCTCATGATGGGAAGCCTGTTAGATTAGACAGCTGACATAAATGGACTTTTGCATGCAATATAGAGGATGCAGCTGAACAGAAAAAAAAACAAAACCAAAAAAACTCCTTACAGAGTTTTTTTAGTTTACACTATTGTAGTGAAGGGTGTTCTGTAAGGATTTTTGGCCTCATGCTTTCTAAGATTTGGTGCAAATTTGCTTTGTGGCTCTTTGCTGTGAGCTGCAGCCCATACAGATCTATCAGAACATTAGAGAAGAACATGAGCTTCTTCTATCACATAGAAGAAACCCAGGATTCCATGGCAAAAGCAAAGAATCCAGATCAAAAGAAAACAAATTTAAAAACTTCAGCATCTGCAAAGAGCAGGATTTCACTCAAGGGAACTGTGTGAAAAGTGCACTATTATCTATTGTGAAAGTTGCCACAGGGATGGCTGCACTGAATAATTAAAGCCTTGCAGTTTTAATCTACTTTAATTATTAAATATCTTTAGCTGCCTGCAATTCAGTTTAAGCCCAGAAATGTAAGTGTTTGGGTGTATTTAGTCTATACTGGCACTTTGGTCAAGGCGTGAAATATTGTCATCAGTTGTCAGTGTACAAGTTGGATTTTTGGTGGTGCATGCATGGTTTTCCTGAGCTCTGGAATCACAGAAGTTTCGACTGACCTGAGGCTGTTATTCAGATTCCTGTGATGAGCATCCCGCCTTGCTCCTCAGTGGAGCTATGTTGGCATTATAATGAAGATACCAAAGCTAGGCCGAGGGTGGTAGAGTCTGGCCCAGCAGGCACAGGGCAGGAATTTGGGAAGTTCTTACCCTTCCAAGTGAACCATTGTGGTGGTAGGTCCATGTAGGTCGAGTAGCACCGGAGTCTCCAAGGATTCCCGTTTAAATCAACAGATTACCCATGTGTTAGCATGAGCAGTGTGGGAAGGAGGGCTGGAATCTGGCTTGTGATAACTAGGGCTGCTAGGAATGGTATCCACGCACTCAGTGGGAGAATTCACGTGGGGCAGCAAAGCTTTATCCAGGATTTGGCCCATAATTAGATTAATTAATATTTTAGCATGTGCTTTGCAACAGTTTGGGTATAAAGCACATGTCTGTGTATTCAAATCCCAGGGATATTTGAGTATTTTCTTCTCTTTTGAGTAGCACTGCTATAAATACAGAATGTCTGCTCATTTCAACAAAGAGGTTTTTGGGTTTAAATTAAAACTGAACAGAAAATCTGACCTATACTCCACTTTTTATTTTTCAAGAAAGTTCCATCTCAAAAAAAAAAAAAAGAGTTTTTGTAGTGGTAAAAACGCAAGCTTCATTTATTTTGCCTTAGGAGGTTGGTGCATCAACCCTTTGTTATCACCAAGACTCACTGCTAAATTCTTTTTAGACACTTCCACTTTTACAGAAGTTTCCTTGCTCTGCTTTATCTGGAAAAGGTCTTGGCTTGAAACCAAGAGGGCCATTTGGATTTAAAATATGACAGGTTTTAAAAAACTCTCATTTTGAAATACATAAACCCATAAATAAAAGATGAAGTATTTTGAATAGCACTTCTGCTCCAGCTGAGGTAGAGGAGCTGCAGCAGTGTACTGAGCTGTGGAGATTCTGCAGCTGCAGGGGTGGAAATCACAGAATGTCCTGGAAGAACTCTGCAGTGGGATTAAAATGAAGAGGATGGGGAGGTACCGGTGCACCGCTGGAGTGAGAGCTGACGTGAAACGCTGGTGCCATGAGAAAGCTGCCAAGTTATCTTGCCATTAAGAAACTTCTTTGTGAGACATTGGTATCAGCCCACTGATAAGGTATCACAAAACAAATGCCAGCTCCACCCTTTGCATCAGCAGCTGTGGCTCAGTGGCCTGAGGGACAGCAGCAAGGTTGGTGAGCTGGAAGGGAAAGGTGTGTTACAGGCAGGATGATATTTGATAACGGAGGTGAGAGAGAAAATCGTGTGAAGATGTTGTTCTGGCCTTTGGATGCCAGGGTTCACAGAGCTGAAATGTGCGAAGGCTCCCACTAGGAAATGAGTGTTTACACCTCCCTGGGCTCAGAAAACTGGACGGATAAGATGCCTTCCTTTTGACGTGAAAAAGACTGAAAAGGGAGTTGCTATTTTAGACAATGAGCAGCTGTTCGCTACAGCACAAGAAGGGCGGGGAAGAAAACACAAAGTCCTAGGATGTGTTGTAGTTTCCCTCCAGGTTTTCTGCATGAATCATAATAAAATTTTCTTCTGATTTTTTAAGCAAGGAGGATGAAAGAATATCACATTAACCCAAGCAGCTTAACTGACACAAGCATTTATTCATTTGGAGAGCTGCTTTTTCATCATTCTGTATGCAAACAGATTGGCATTCTTTTAATGCTAAGTGTTTTCTTTGCTAATCCGAGTGAGATTGATGCATGAAATGCAGAGCTTTCTAGCCAAGTGCTCTTAAAGGAAAGAACCATGGTCCATGAATAATAAATTTTAGGCAAGACTAAAGATACGAGATGCTGTTCAATCCCCGGCCAAATGGTTTCTCCACTCTGAACAACAGCTGTAAACATAAATTGTGGCTTCACTCACAGATTTAGGAGATTTAAATTACACGATTTATGCCTGGGAATTTTGGAGCCATGGTATTTATATCTACCTTTCCCTCCTCCTCAGCAAAATCCTACCTTTTATCTTTGGAATTTTAAAATTATGACTTCCTAATAATGCATAGAGCTCAAAGAACAAAATCTTGCCCTTGCAGAGCAGTTGTCTTGAAAATAAATATGAAGACTATGTTAACTAAATGGTCTGTGAATGCACAGCCCTGTGTTCATTTTTCTCAGTGTCTTACCAGGAACATTGTTGGAAGTCTTCTCTTTTAGCTCATGCCTGGGACAGCCAGAGCGCTGTGTCTCTGTGAGCTACAGGCTCTGTGTCCAAGGAAGTGGTAGCAATAATTACCCAGGTTTTTCTATTAATTAAATATAAAACATTTTGGTAGTCTTTCCAACGAGGTCCCCATCAGAGCTACTGGGTGCTGCACTCTTAGTTTGGTCCTTGCTTTGGATCCAGACAGAAATTCCATCGTGTTGGCATTTGCTTATCTAAAGAGTTTATGTGCATATTCTGTGGTCTGTTCCTTTTTCTTTTTGTGCTGGGAATTTTTGCATAATCAAATTTAATATCCAATTAAAGGGCATTTCGTGGCCCTTTTAAAGTTTCTCCTAGGGTGCCCACTAGAAAAGGTATCGTTGGCTTTTCTAAATTGTTGAAATAAGAAATTCTAAATCCTTTCTATTATGGTTTATTAGGGTCTCTGTGGTTTTGGTTAATTGTCACAGTCTCGTTTACTGTAGGTGGAGGAATTTTAATGTATAGAGCGAGATGGTTTATTAAATCAAAAATATTTTACGGGGAGTTGCTATGAGCTGAAGGAAGTAACGTAAAATGCACTCTTGGGGGCCTAGCTTTCTTAGTCTCATGTAAGAAACAAAGAAAGAACATCTATAAACTAGGAGTAGAAAACTCTGGGTCACAAACCAGGACTTCCCCTTCTTTTTTGGGCTGCTTGAGTACCAAAACTCCTAATTTTTCATCATTGCCTACAAGAGCAATGCTGGACTGCAGCAGATCATCCCAGTGTGATGCCTGGCACATTAAGGAATTGCCCTGTCTGATCCAAAGGCAGGATTCAACCCCAGTCAGCCAGAAAACAACCAAAGTTTCCGTGAATTCAGACCTGGAGATTAGTGGTGGTGAATTCACAGTGCCTGTGGAAAAGGGCCTGGGAGAAGAGTCTGGTGTGTCCCCAGAATCTCCTGGTGAGACCTTGGCCACGAACACCTCGGCTGCAGTTTGCCATTCCAGGTTTTCAAATAAGCTGCTGGCGATAGGAAGTCGTTTGTTTTATCCGGCTTTTGGAGGGCAGCGGGGAAGGAAGGAAGAAAATAATTTACTTTTTGGTTTTCTGCTTAAATTAAGGCTGTCAGGTGGCTTTAACTGAGAGCGGGGAAATCCCCACTGTCGGTGCACATGGTCCCACTTGACCCATTTTTCCTAATGCACTTAAAAGGGGGTTATGTTTGTTTTTAATGCATCCCTTCAGAATAAAGGAAAAGTGAGGGGGTTTTGTGACAGTGTGGTAATGGAAGTGCACTCTCTTACAGCAGTGGCTTTTCAAGGAGAGTGCAGGTGTGCCCTACATCTCCGGGCAAAGCAATCTGTCCTTTCTTTTATTTCTAAAGGAGTAATTATTCCTGACTGCTCATGCTTTCCTACATCTTTCTCTCACATGGTTTTTGCTCTGTAACTCTGTAGGTATTTATAGAGCCTGCACTGCTCTCCTCTGTGAACACCTCCGAGCAAGACTTGAGTTTTATCCAAGAGACTTCCCATGGAGTAATGAAGAATTACAAGAGAGATATGATTTCTTTAAGGTTGTATGGGAAATCTATGTCCAACCTTGGAAGCAAGTGCTGCTCTCTGATCCCAGGCTAGTGCCTGCTGCAGTGAAGTATCTTTCTGTTCCACAGTGTGTGTCATTTCTTCTTGATATTTTTCTACGCGGCAGCTGATGTCATCTGCTTTTTTCCTCCTCAATTATGCTTCTAGCATAGAAAATAATTGCAGGGAGCAAGAGATAAAAAGCTTCTGAGAATTCCCATGGATTCTCTTCTGCTTCAGACAAGTAAAGATCCCTCTGGCATCATCGGAATTTTCTTGCCTGCTGCTATTGAGAAGTCCTGAGGACTGTGTACAAAGAAATAGAAAGGCTGCATTTTAGTAGTGGGAATTTTAACAGCACAGTCTGACTGGAGTCAGAGACACTATCTCATCTGGGGCCCAATCCTGCTGTCAGTACAATTCAGAGGGATAAGATCAAGCCTTGAGCTGGTGATGCAGTGACAACAGCCCTCACACAAAACCTTTGAAGGGACTCTTTGTGCTCAACAGGCCCTGGCAAATTGAGTCCCAGTTGTAAGCACAGAGGGAAGACAGAGTTGGTGAAGTTGCCAGGGTCTGTCACAAACCCGAGGACAGAACATAGCAAGCTTCTCAGAAATCTATGAAGTGCAGTAAAAAGGAAAAAAAAGGTTATAAATGTGTTGAAGATGTTTCAGATAGGAATGGGGCCAATTGTGTCCCTGACAAGGCACCTGGAAGGCTTGATCCTTAAGCTCCAGTGATTTGAATTGAATCCATGTGATCTGCCTGTGGGAGCACCCTAGATGGCATTTTGCACCTCCATGAGGGTAAGACGCTGCTGTAGGGGAAATAGGACCACACAACTTTCCAGCAGGGTGAGCTGAGCAGGGAAACAGGACAAAACTGAGGGGGTTTATTTGCTTTACTCAGGTTTGAAGCTGGAACCAATCACTGATTTCACTTGCAGGTAAAAACAAAAAGCTGTGGCTTTTCTTTCTCTTTTTATCAGTTTCTTTGCATTTGTATGTAGGTGGCTTCAAAAGTTTCTTTCCTATAGTGTAAATCAGATCTTCAGACTGTTGTAATGAAAACGCTGAAAACCTTTCGTACACCTTGCAACAAAAAATGTCTTATTTACAGGTTGGCTGCTTTGTGCTGGAAAGCCATACATAAAATATTAAATCCCCATATTTATTGTCATCTTGGCTTTGCCTTTTCTTCCCTATCCTCTTGCAAACATCACTGATAAATTTCTGTAGCAAGCACAGGGAACATAACCCCACGTATCTCTAAAAAACACCAAACAAAAACACTAAGGCAATTCAAATATGCAAATGCATCTCTAATTACTTTGTTTGCAGACAGTTAGAATTGGGTAGTAATATCCATTAAATCAGTTTGGGAATGTTGGCCCTCTACAATCTACAGACACATCAGAGCAAGGACTTGCATTGAAATCAGTCACACTGCAGACACAGCAGGCAGGGCTCCATCCATCTTCTGAAAATTGTGATCCTGTGTGCTAAGTTTTTATGTAAATTTTGCTTGAATTGTTAATCAAATAAGATACTCACCAGCTGCTGCTCTTCATGGTATAATCAGCAGCCTTTAAAGGGAATTCCATAAAAGAGAAAGGCCAAAACTGTAATTATCTCATAGAAGCAGAATTTTTCTCTCATGAGAACAGATTTTTTTCCATTGAAAATGAATCCACTCGCAAACATAATGATTGTAATTCACATGAAGAAATTAATTTGCAGTTACATACTCAGCTGTACCTGTCACTGCCCTTTAATTCTGTTCCCAGCTCTCTAATGAGTCTGGTGATATATTTTATGTGAAAAAAGATGCTCAGCAGAGACGGAAAATTTAAAATTAGCTCCAAGAGCTGGACATCAAACACCTAGTTGGAGTTCCACTGAACCTCCCTCTGGTTCTTAGAAGTAAGCAATTTACAATTGTAATGAAAATCCTAGGTGAAATTACAGAACAGAGGAGTGGCAGGGATTTTTTAGAAGGAGCAAGGTTTTTCTCTGTTATTTTGAGCTCAGAGTGTTTATGTGAGTGCACACTTTAAATAGGATATTCTGCCTACATGTCAAAGCCAGGCTGATTCTCTTTTTCACACCATACACACACATACAGTATTATAATTCATCATGTGCAAGGGGATAATTGAGAACTGAAATAGATCAAGGTGAATTTTGCTATCAGTTCCTTCTGTGAGTGTCAGATAACGCCTATACATTACTTGATAAGGATAAAATTCATATATTCTTGCACAGCTCATGTTTCTATGCAGCTGCTATGTAAAGCACAAAACTGATGAGAGAGAGCAAAACGCCAACTGAGGCAAAACCAACTACGTCTTGTCTTGAAGAGGTTTTCTTCATGTTCAGTCTTCCTACACAAGTTCTTAAGCTCAGCAATACTCGTCAGATCACTCTCTAGATTAGTTTAACCCACATTACACACTGCAAAATAACCTGGCATTACATATGGCAGAACCCAACTCTCGCTTCCGCTGGGTTCTGCCCTGGAGTCCAGCTCCTCTCACGCTGTAAAGCTGAATGTCTGTCACCCTGGGGGAAGAATGTAGATATTTGTCACTTCTTTCATTTTCAAGTTCATCCTTTGCTGGTATTTTGTTGTGTGGTTTTGGGGTTTTTTTCCCCCTTTGAGCTCTGGTATTCTCCAGCTTGTGTCTGGTGTTTGTTTTGTACCATTTGCCCCCTGTGCCATTCCCAGGGAAAAGGGACATGCTGGTGGGACACATCTGCACCATGTTTGTTCTTTCCATATTTTGTCTTTTTTATTCATGCTGATAATAATAAAAACACAAAATGGCTTGGGCTGGGTTGGAGGGTACCTTAAAGATCATCCAGTTCCAACCCCCCTGCCATGGGCAGGGACACCTTCCACTAGAGCAGGTTGCTCAGACCTCCATCCAACCTGACCTTGGGCACTTCCAGGGACAGGACAGAATGTAGCTGAGGGGTGATGGATGTTTCAGCTTTCTGAAAAGAGACATAAATAAGTTTGATTGTTTTACAGTCTTATTTCATAGCAGGAATTAATGACTTTTCCTGGAAGATAATCGGGCATTGAGCAATGATTATCATGGTCCTTGGTTAAGACTCTTGCACATTCTGATAATGAGTGAGTATCATTTCATTTTACTTGATGAAAAATTTAAAAAAGAAACAAAGCAAACAACACACCCCACACTCACAAAACCCCAAATCTCTCCATATGGTAAGTTTTGTTTACTTGGACTGTTTGCTTTGCAAATTTGTTTTCAAAATATGAATTATCGCTCAGGCTAAAAAATAAAAAAATAACAAGCATTCTTAATTTAGGCTACTGAAAAACATTCTTTTTATCATAATTCTTGGCTTAAATAATGAGATGTAAAGTGGTAATTCTCAAAACAAACATTCTGAAAAATTAATTTTTGAAAGGGAAATATTTATCCACAGTTGCCCATAGGTTTTGGTGAAACACAGATGTATTTTGATGTAGTATGTGATGAATGTAAAGAACCAGAGAGAATTGTGTCCTATTTATCTTTGGGGGAAAAAGAAATATCCAATATCTATCAGTGCAGCAATACTGGTAGATTATAAAAACATCTTGAAAAATAACAAGTCACATGTACTCCATTTTTTTTTTTAAGAAAATACTCCTTGTTTTTTAAATTGTGTGAAACTTTTGATAGTTGTGACACAGTCTGTAAGCCACTTACACCAGATTTCTTGCCTCAGTCATATGAGACTTCCACCACGGAGAGTCGGGTTTTACCATGATTTTTCAAAAAACCTGAAAAGTTGTAATTGGAAGATGACAGAAAATACAGTTTGTTACTGGAAGGATATGGCTTATTCTCTGAATATATGACCATGAGAAATCTATGCAGATAAATATGAATGAAACTTGCAGGCAAAGAGTGTTTCCAGACAAATTTTTCAGCACTATTTTGCTGAAAAATTAATCTTAAAATTGTTTGCAGTAGTGGTAGTTTAATCCAATTTTCCTGCAAGTTCTTTAGATATACATTTCTGTGAACCAGTCTTATCCATAAGCATTTTCTCCTAAACTGCTGAAGGAATGTGTTTTAAAAACGCTAAGAGCAATTAAAGCAGGAGGAATTTTTCTCTTCATTCTTGGAACCCGTTATTGGTAATGTCAAAGAGGTTTATTTTTCCTGAATCTAATGATTAACAATAAACCTATAGAAACAGCAAGTCCTACCTAAGGGGTCAACAATTAGTGAACTGCACATAGGTTTAGACAGATGGAAGCAGTTACAGCTCAACCATGGGGCAGGAGAAACTGAACTCAATGGCTGCACTTCCAAAAAGACTGCGAGATATAAAATACTCCACCTATAAAATATGTAATAAAATATTTACAGAATTCCACAAGATCATTCAAATCTCAATATAAAAAACCCAAAAAGGGTGTGGGAGGGGAAATAAAACCTGCCTCTTGCAAAACTTGCTGCTGATACCATGGAAGAGAACTCCATTTTCCTTTTCATTTCCAGGAGGGAATGTGCTCTGAGTCACAGAGTGCTATAGGGCAAAGGTCCTCATGGAACAAAGAGTGTTCCTGACACAAGTGAGAGCAGTGGCCAAGGAAAAAGGCTATACAAAGACTCACCTGGTTCCATTGTGGAGAATAATGTTGAAGAAACATTTATGCATTAACTTGCTAGCAAAAAAATATGAAGTCTAAAAAAGAAGAATGTCTTAAAGCCTGTGGAAATGTAACCAGTGAGCTAACACTGAGTAATCCTCCTGCCTCTGCCAAACTAAGCATTTCCTATCTGATAGATTAAATTCTAAAGATAAATGCTAAACATCAAGTGCAGCAGCCTAAAAATATCAGGCGCTGATTTGAACAAAACACTCAATTGCTTGTTCGTACCTTCAAAGGGATGTTTTTCAGAGTGTTCTAGGAGCACCAGTCCCTTCCCTAACAATGAAATCTGTAGTGATAAATTATCTTCCCTCTTGCACATGTGCAAAGTGAGCTTTAATTCTGTTGATAGGATACACAGTGAATGCTGTGAGGGTCAGTTCTGGGGGTGTGTTTTGGAGTGTAGCATCAATGAGCCGTGTTTTGCTGTGAGCTGGGCTGTTCAGGTGGAAAAGCCTGCAGGATCAGGATACCCAGTGAGAGAATGGTGTGGTGGCTGTCTTGTAGCTTTCTGAGGAGTTCTCTTAACCAAGAACATTAGTAGGAGTAACAAAGTGTGAAGGAGTGGCCAACAGGAATTGCTCCCTTGTGGGTTATGGCATGATCCAACTTGGTTTTAACCCTTTCTGTGTGTTCGAGTGTTTTCAGAGCGAGATAAGCTATAGGGTGACGATGGCTGGAATATGATCCCAGGGCAATGCTTCTGCCCACCTCCCTCAAGTCTTGTGATGAGATTTAAACTTAACCTTCTTTTCTCCAGAAGAAGGGAACTGTGTGGAGACCTCATAGCAGCCTTCCAGTATCTGAAGGGATCCTACAAGGAAACTGGAGAAGGACTCTTCATTCAGGAACTGGAGTGACAGGACAAGAGGGAAGCCCTGGGACAAGGGACAACCTGAGAGTAAGTTTAGAGTAGATTTTAGGAAGAAAAGCTTGACTATGAGGGCAGTGAAGCACTGGCACAGGTTGCCCAGACAAGCTGTGGCTGCTCCAACCCTGGAAGTGCTCAAGGCCAGGCTGGGTGGGGCTTTGAGCAACCATTATTTGGTCTAATGGAAGGTGTCCCTGCCTGCAGCAGAGGGATTGTAACCAGATGATCTTTAAGGTCCCTTCCAGCCCAAACCATTCCATGACCCTAAACGTAACAAAAATTTGAAATGGAATCTTAATGGCCAAATGAAACCATAAGCAGAATTGTCTGATTAATTCTGGGAGTTTACCTTGGTTTTCAAATGCATCAGCACTCAAAAATACAAGACAGTGAAACCCAGACACTCACAGGGTGTTTGGATACCTACTTCTGCTTTGAATAAACAGGAGTGAACCCAACTCTGAGAATCTTGTTCTGAGTGTGCTCTGTCAAGGAATCCATTGAAAAGCTGCGGATTACCTTCAACTCAATAATGCTTTTCTGTCAGAAGAAGCAGCAAGACGGAACAGTAATTGAAATAATAGTTCCATGAGGTGTTTAGTTCTGTTAAGTTCTGCACGATGTTTAGTTCTGTTTCTAAGACACTGTACAGGCTGTGGCAGGGAATTCCCACCGTTTCTCTACACAGATGGATAACATCTCCAAACAAATCCAGTGGTCTCGTTTTCAGTGTGTCACGGCCACCACCCCTTGCCCCAAGTGACTGCACTGAGCTGAGCAGCACAGGGCTGCAGCCCAGGCAACTTTAAGGTCCAATCCCACAGTCAATGGGAGTGTTGTCTGTTTAAGGACTGCAGAATCTGGCCTGTCTCCAAGTTTTTACAGGTCAAATAACATAAGGGAATATTTTAGTCTGAACCACTTCCTGAATTCCCGATGAAGAATGTAGAGTCAAAATATAATGAATGGTGACTGCATTCTACTCTAAACAATAGCTGCTATTTACCAAACAGTGTGTAGTGTGTAAATTAAATGTGAGATTTCCCCCTGGTCTTTTGACTTCTTAGAAACTTTTCCTTCTTAACACTTGGGATTTGGACTGACTACAGAATTTCCTAGAGATGCATATGGATGCAGTACTGAAGGATTTCAGAGATGTTAGGCTTCCTTGCAAGGCAGATTTCTGCATGATTTGAATACCACGCATACAGAGCATACATTGACATAACCCATTCTCTTCTACTCAAAATTAGTCTTCTAAATTAAAACAAACATTCCGTCACACTTTGTTGCATTTTTGTGAACATCCTCACAGTCACTGCTTCCTCAGTGGCTTTTTTCCTCAGTGAGAAAACAAATGGCATGGAGGGACAGCACTTCGATTTGCATGCAAGTCCATTGCATCTCCACAGCATCGAAGTCATGTTTGCCAGCTTTGGTTACAACACTGTAAACTGTGATATCCATTTTATGGAGGTAATGAGGGAGTGCCCTAAATACCTTACAGAAAGCTTTGTGCGACCTCCTTCACTTCAAGATGGTATCAAGAACTGGAGATGCTCTAATGGACTCTGAGATTTCGGTTAAACCATGCATGATTAGTTTTCTTCAGGGATTTTTGACTGTTATAGTCTTGCAGGTTGTATGAAAACGGACAATGTATTTTTAGATTTAACAGAGCTGTGTGCGTCACTACACACTGGTATAAATTTAAGAATTAGTGGAAATGACTACACAAACCTTTTACAGAGTGAACAGGCAGAGCTTCAGGCCAGCTTTGCACAAGTCATGAAAAAAAGTGTAATTACTTATTTACTGAATGTGTGTTTCAAAATATTACACAAAAGCATGTAAGTGCCAGGCTAGCAGTTGCTTCATTTCATGAAATGAATAACGATTGCGTTAACGGGGGGCTCATGCACTTGAAGGTGAGCATGTGTCTAAGTACCTTGCCAAATCAGAAACAGTCATTAATTTTAGCTGCCAAACTATTTTGTGGTTTTGGACTGCAAATTGGAATACCCAAAGAGATCAGATATCAGTATCCCATGGGAACAAACTAATACATAGGAATATTGATGTCTTCTTGGACTTAACACAGGGGGAAAAAATGAGCTGTAGATCCAACATCTTAGGTCACAGTAAAGGGCTTTGGAATAAAAAACATGCAGGAGACATGCTTTGCCTGTAATGGTGTAAAGCTGACACCGTCCATGACCTCTCCAATTCAATTAGTATGAACTAATATGGCATTCTAATCTGCAGTTAAACCCTGGAAGTGCTCAAGACCAGGCTGGATGGGACATTGAGCAGCCTAGTCTAGTGGGAGGTGTCCCTGCCCATGGCAGGGGGATTGGAAGTGATGCCTTGGTGGGGCTACCAAAAACAGAGGCTAGACAAAATTAAGGGAATAAAAGCGGGTATTTAGTGAAGGGCCTTCAATGAGGTACACTATGGGCAGACAGAGCCCTAGGGCTACACCCAAAATGGATGCTGGGTCACGAGTTTCTCACACTTTTGTAAGTTTGGTCCATTTGCACATCAGGGTTAATTCTCCAATTACAATTCCAGGTAATGAACTCATTTACCCCAAGTTTGTTTCCCCCTTTCAGAGGCTTAGTTTACATATTTCAAGGCCTGAGACAGTAAAGTGTGCTTGAATCCAGGCCTAGAGAGGATTTGTTTTGTCTGACCAGGATGGGAGAACAGTAGCTTACAGGCTATATGGAGTTTTAGAGCTACACACTAAAGCAGTACAGGATCTGAAAAGTATAAAAACTAAATCCTAAGGCATCAGAAGGAGATGAGCTTTAAGGTCCCTTCTGACCCAAACCATTCCTTGAGCCTAAGGTGAGTCAGTTAATACTAATTTTCCTCTTGATGTGTCTTCTTAGTAGTGATTAATTCATTTTACAAAGCCTTCAGGATTTCCCATGAAGTCAGGAGGTGCAATTTTTTGCTAGAGAAGGCTGGAACCTTCTGTTCAGTTTTTGCAATTGCCTCCTGGCAGTCCCATGGATTGTAGTCCCTGTAGTCATTATTCACATGACCAATCCCAATGGCTTCAATGACTTCACTCATAGTAAGAAATGTTCTGCTCTCTCTGGAAATGTCCCGTGGATCTTTAAGTGCACTTTCAGAGGCACCACATGAGTGATGCAGCTGGACTACCTGTGGCACAGGCACATGTGTCCCTGAAAAGCCATTCTTTGGAGTTTAACACCAATATTTGTACACAGGGTGTGCAATTTCATGTATAAACCTAGTTTATAAATATATGCTGCTACTTCCAGGCTGCAGCACAAGTTTCTTCAGCATAGCTTAGCTTTGAACTGTAATTTGTTTTTTGTAACTGGTTTCCAGCTGCAGTGTACAGCTTTAAAAGGCCACTGCGTTATTGCTGAGCTGCTCAGGAAATATTTTAATATCTGCATTAGAAGGTAAAATAGCAATATAAAGGACAATTTTAATTGGAAAGTCAAAACCCATGACTGTTTCTTCAGTTTACAGCAAGTAAATGCATTTTCAGGTGAGAAGTGCCAAAACCTGTAAAAGTTTGGAGGAAAAACACTTGAAGCAAAAAGAAAAACATAACAATAGCAAATGCTTTTAAAGAAAAGATCAGTGACTTCTTTGGGAGACAATCAGACTCCATCTGCAATGCACAGCAAACGAAAGAATAAAAATATCAGTTGGAAACCCCAATTTTCTAACACCTGAAAGTTTAGATTTTCAAAGCAGCTTAGTAACAATTGCAAATGCTGCTAATCCCTAGACACTCCAAAGGCAGTTTGGGCTGGATAGCAAGTAGAGTAATTAAAGAGCAGTTATATGGGCATCCCAACTTTATGGAGCTGCCATAATGCATTGGCAGGGAGACAAATCCCTCTCCCACCCTTTTTTTTTGGTCTTTCATCTCTTTTTCCTCAGTGATGGAGAGGTAGGGTCTGAACATCTTCCTCAGTCTTCTGTTTCAGACCTTTTCAACCAGGTCAGGCTTTTATTAACACTTACCATGATAGGAGAGGTGTGGTTTACCCATAAAACGGTATCCAGGAAGGTCCTGTGTTTCTTTCTGACAACTTTGCCTAAAAGGCATTCAGAATAAGAATGATGATAAATTCTAATGAAAATCTAGCATTTCAATGGCAAATCCAGTGTTTCCTGGAAGATTGCATCTCCTTTATGGAGCATAATGGAGTTTATAGACTTCAGATGGGATTCTCAAGGTTCTCTCTCAAAACTTTGGGTGAAATTGGTTTGTAGGTAGATCTCATATTGAATATTTGAGGGTTAGATGGCAGCTTTCCCCTCAAGCCGTGTGTGAGTGCTCAGCAAACACGACACCAAGACAGGGCTGCTCTTTGAAAGGGCACACGTGGACCCAACTGCTGCTTCCCTGATGATCCACATCAGCCACCGGGATGTGAAAACAGAGCTCTCTAAAAGTTTCCCTGTAGGTCTGGGTATAGGCACCCAGAGATTTGGCAGGGAACTTTGAGGGACCGTACTGATGCACATCCATTGGGCAGGCACAGATCCGCGATGATTTGTCTGACATAACAGACGTGGTAGAGGATTTGTCTGACATAGCTGAGTTATAAGGAACATATGAACGTAAACAGGAACATTATTCTTCTTTCATACGATTCTTTTAATATATAGCCAGCTAAATATGTAATAAAATACCCAGCTTTGAAAGTTGTTTGTTTTCCTTTCCTCCTCATATTAGGCTTCATCTGCTTGCGCAGCTAATTCTTTGGGAAGTATTCTCCCCCACATCAAATTTTATAGGTCATTTGGTGCAGACTTGATACATCAGAGACATAGAACAACATGAAAAACTTGGTGTTTTTAAACTGTTTTCTTATTTAGAGATATTTTTTGCTTTGTTCTCATGCAGCAGATTACAAACAGAGGTTTTATTCCTTTATATTCCAAACAGTAGCAGATCTATATTGGCATGGTCTCCATGCCAATTTTCTGTCTGCTGAGCTCAGCTAACTTTTCTAAAGTGCCCATCAAACAATTTATCCCAAGAGCAGAATATTCAATATATGCAACATTGCTTAAGATCTTTGATGCCTAATCAGCACAAGTAGCTCTAAACCATTTCTATGATATTGCCTTCTAAGCTCCTAGATCGTTGCAGCAATGGTTTCAATTAATCTGCAGTTATCCATTAACATGTCATGTGTCTCTGATTAAATGTAGGCTTGGTTTTCTTTCCTAAGGACTGTAGTTCATTGTCCCATCAGTACACTTGGTGTCGTGTGGGTTATGGTGTGGGAGCAGGAGTTGAAATAGGCTCAGCTGCCAGAGTCTGCTCTTGAATTCAGTGCACTTAGATCAGGATTTTGTTTGAGTTGTCGTCATCTTCTCATGGACACCCAGTATCAGTGCTGGTGCCAGCTGTTGGCATAATTGGGGTGGGAGGGACTGTAACCTGTGTCCTGCTGTCCCTCTGGTCTCTGCTCCATGGCACTGGTGCAAGCTAAAGCACTCAGACGCTGGTAGTGCTCCACTGGCTTTCCACACTCCCACCACTGGAGCAATAAAGGAAGACCAGACTTGCCTCAGCCACTGCAGAGGAAAAAACTTCAGACCAGGTCAGCCCACTGCACCACACGAGTAATGGGAGTGTATATTTCTACGTGCCTTCAGGTGCTGGGACTTTGGAGTGTTTTGCAGCAAAGATATGTCTTTAATTAATTCAGATTTCCTATTTGAGCCTTCTTCAAATATTTGTAAACAACTCTTGGAATAAAAAAGCAAAGTTTTTCACATCTCTGCTGAACCTACAGGTGACATGTTTGGAGGCCTCATGTGGCTTTTTGGTAGAACATTTCAAGTGTATTGCTCTGGCTTTAGGATTCCTGAGGATTTCCATTAATGGTTTTCAGGCACTTTTTTGAGGGGACGCGTTACAGAGATTCATGTTTTTTCACAGAATGACAGAGATATTTAATTATTAGGGTAATAATAGCACTGTACTTCCTCCTTCCACAGACTCCATTCAATAAAGGAAATGGCTCTCATGGTCTGCTGGCATCAACACTCGTTCTTTCCTCTCTCTTTTACTCCAGAACATCACTGGTTTTACCGAAGACTGTTATTCTGCTGAAGCCTAATCTAAAACCTGTTACTGACCAGTGATGTCTCTTTGGACAGAGGGATTTCCAGGGAGATGGACACTGCTATTTGAAAATTTATATTAATTGTCAGTTCCATTATACATTCAGGAAAAAAGAATTATCTTGATTCAAATGATACCTGGAAGTTGCCCTGTACCCTTTATCCTCTAGGCTGCTGTGATCACCGCTTTGTACTGCTTTGCCTCTAGATCCTCAGGGGAATGCATCAATCAGTCTTGTCTCACAGTTAGCTGGATCACCCCCAAAATATCACTGCCATCAAACTCCTCTTCCTGCCTTCCTGTAATCCGTACAGCTCAGCTCTCCTTCTTCTGTGTTGTCAAGATCTTTGAGCTTCACACTTGGCACGCTGCTCTGTAGGATTGGAAATAATCTCAGTTTATATTCCAGCCTTTACAAATTAGAAACACGTTGTGATGTGGGCAGCTTTTCCAGCAAGTGCAAGAAGGTATTTGTGGCAGTGGCCTGTATCGAGTGTGACAGAGCAGTAATGTGCCTGGATGGGTGTCTGCTTTCGAAAAAATAAGGGTGCAGAGCCTGAAATGCCACTAGACATTCACAAGAGGGATGTTCAATCAATCATTAAATCACATCCTGCTCCTCAGACCGGGAATAATTCTTGTCTCACGCAAGTGGAAATTGAAGAAGATTAAATGAGCTTCCCAAAGCCATTCTAGGCACAGGTATGACACTAAATGTTCTGTTTTAAGGGTACAAAATTCTGCCAGAGGACTAGACATTTGGAAGTTTGCCCTGAATTATTCCACTGGCCTGTTATCCAATTTGTTGTAGTCATTGCCAGGCTTTAGATTCATTGAGTCTCATACAAATGGTGTCCAACACAGAGACAGCTCAGGTCCTTTGATTGAATAGTCTATCTAAAATAAAATTCAGATTTAATTCTATAATAAATGACATCCACTCTTAGAACAGTAGCAGGACTGAGAAACCAAGAATTGTGATTTGAGTTGCTGTCTGCTTTCCAGGATCTTGCTTCAGAAAAGAGGCAACAAAAGGATCTCAATAAATAGAATTTAGGCATAAATTTCTGAATACAGTCTTCAGGGTCGCCATATGAGTTTTACATGTCTTCACATGAGAAATGTTGTCATAGAAGGTCCAGATGGATAGTCCGCACACATAATATCCGTTTGGAAAGGCATGTCTGGGAATATCACCTTGATGTACTCCGCTGCACAGCAGCTGATTTTTGTTTGAAAATGACCTTTTATAATGACTGGGGGTCTTTAGTTGCCTGGAAGTGTAAAACTGGATCTTGGCTAGGTGTTTTGACATGTGGCAAAAATGAAGAATAATGCTTTATAATCTCTCTGGAATTTGAAATCTGGTTAACTGGAAGCCCTTAGTATTTTCAGGTCCTTGGACGGCAGCCACTGCAGTTACATAAATGCAAAATATTATTGGAATAGGTAGTAGGTGTCCTTCCTTCCTTAGGAATTGCCCCACTTAAAACCTCAGTTCCTGTCCCGTCCCAAAAGTTCTTTTTAATCTTGTTTTTTTAAGCTATGACTCAGTTCCCCTGCCTTCTCCTCTTCTAGGTTGAATCCAAGGTTGTCCAATTCTTTTCCCTACATGGTCTGGAGCAGTGGATATGATGTATTCTTGTTTACAGTATGCTAAAGCTGAATATTTCTGAGATGTTTACAGGTCCTTCCTGCCCCAGAGGAAGAATATAGGATTTCCATCCTCCTCAGCAGCAGCGCCTCGGCCTTACTGGAGCCAAGGAACTCAAGCTGTGTGATCTCTCCCTTCCTGTTTCTTTTACTTGACGCAACGTGGTCGAGTTGTTTGATGTCTAGAGCGAAGGATACAGAAGCTCCAGCTTGCTAAATTCACCACTTATTTCCTTTATTATGTTCCCTACTAGGAAGTTGTGAGGATTAACCATTTTTCTTTGCAAGTTAAATGAGGTCCAAGATACACTTGAAATACTTTGCAGCTTTTCTCTTTCGTATCAGGAAAGCTGGACTCTTAAGGCTGCCTGTGTTCACTTTATGCAAGCTTGGGGGATAGCTAAACATTTTCAAACACTTTTGCGTATCTTTCTTCAGGGGATTTTTCCTTTAGCTCTTACAGGAGAGGGCTAGGTGGAACTGGCAGCTTAAATACTTAAATATCCTGTTTGGAATTTCACCTCATATTTATTTCGTGCTTAATTGCTTTGCAGAAGAAGGTTTCTGTGTCCATTATTTGTAGGAAGTTTTCTGAGCCCTTCTCAGACTCTAAATTATTGTGCCTACTGTTACTGTGTAGTGCTGTGGCTCACTATTTCTCACTGTAGAGTTCCCCATACCGGTAAATATGACATTTGACTGATCCTGCCCCACCCATCAAATCCTGCATCTCAGCCAAAGAGCCCAAGGATGCAAATAGCAGGATGTGGCTTTCTAAATACTGAGAGTCTGTGTCAAATTGTTCCATGCTAATGGCAAATATTTTCATTATCGCTGCTGTAATAATTTGCCATCTGTGGCCATCGTCATCCTTGTGGCAGCCCAACACCATTTCTGCCTTAAAAGGAAGGCTCGGGCTTCAGGTTTGAGCAAGAGGATGGATGTATGGAATTGAAGAATCAGTGTATGAGTTGGTGTATGCATTTTTAATCCCATCCTGCAACAGTGAAGGGAGCAGTCCATGAAGTCCCAACCCATTGTCTTCCTGACCAACATAAAGCTCCAGATTTATCTCCATGTTCCTCTCCTTGGAGCTGCAGTACTGCTGCCTTCAGGGTTAGATTATCTCAGGGGACCATCCTGAGCAGTATCCTGTTAAACCTGGACCATACCAAATGGATCACTACTTCAGCAAAATCCCAGCTAGTGTTTTTGTATCCGTATGTACATCAGCTTTAGGAAGGGGATGCTCAGACTTTACGAATGGGATGCTAGTGCTGCCACAAAAAATATTGCACATTCATGAGTTGTGGCTGTGTGGTGTAGAAACAGTGTACATAACACAACTCTGTGGAAGAAGGGTTGGTCGGTTGCACCCTGCAACGTGGCGCTTGCGTGACGCATCAACTGCTTTTATTGCAGGAATAATATGTTAAGCTGACTTGTTTCTTTATTTGAGTGACTGCCTCAGCCATGCCTTACCTTGTGGTAAATTTGGGTCAAGCCTTTGACAGTGTTTCCACTATAGTTAAGGAGTCCAAATAGGGTCCTGAAACATTGTGCTGCATGGTTTCTGATTGTTTTTTCTTATCTCTAGTGTAAAATAGATTGCTTTGACATTTCCAGAAAGCCTTTCTAAAGCCAGACAGAAAAATAATAGAGAATATTTGATTCTGTTTTTTGGACAGAGATCTCAATGTGTGAGCTTGAATACTTATATGGGTGTGATTTTGGTTCAGATTCTTTTGGCATCAATACTGAAATATTTGGATCGTTCTACTTAGAACATTCTAAATGATGCATCCTTTTCTTCAAGTCTGTTTGCTTAATGCCTTTTTTTTGTTTGTTTTCATAGATCTGACCTTTCATCCAAGCTAGTTCATGTTCCCTCTTGACACTGAAGGAGACGTTTTGAGCCCATTTGAAGGCTACTAGGAAGAAGCTGATAGTGATTACATCTGATGTAAAGAAAACAGCAAGGCCTTTAGCTTGCTGTCTGTAGTCCTGTATTAGTTTGCCTTTCTGTACTGCTCTGGAGTCCATATTGTAAGTTGTTCAGCTCGCTTCCAGATTTTATTTCCACCAACTTCCTTAATGGCTAGCATGGTGTTTGTATAGGCGTATCAGGGTGATGGATAACCTGGAGCTAATTTGGAAGCTATTTTTTTGACTGAGCCTTAAATCAGGCCTGTTAGTGCTGCCCAACTTCCCTGTGTGATGGTAACAAAACATCCTCCGTAGGCACAGGTTTAGGTCCTAAGATTTTGCTGCTGTTGGAGCAAGGTCTCTTAGCAAAATCTTTTCAATGCTTCAGTTGGTAGAATTCAGCTGAGTTTTGCAACAGCACTTAAGTGAATCCTGATGTTCTGTTGGACTTACCTCCGGTGCATTTTACATTTCGGAAACTTAGAGTTAAATACACCATTGACAGAGCACAAGGCTTGGCATGGGCAGTGCAGAGTAAAAGGTGAAGGATCCAAAGGAAATCCCAGTTGTGAGGGCTTTCCAATACAAAAGGAAAAGGAAGATCCATTTCAGAGTCTAAAGCAAACTCCAGGATCCTTTTTGGGTGTTTTAGAGGAGTGTAGGTGGGATGGCTCTCAGAGCAGCATGGCGTCTTGCACAAATATACAGAGAGCTTTAAACGCTCCCAAATCTGCTGGGAATATTCCTGTGTGCAGGAATATTTGGTGTTTGTGATGAAAACAGAGTGTCATCATAACTTAGGTGAAGAGCCATAGCCACGATGAGACAGTATTAACTGTTAGCAATCAATGCTGGCTTTTATGACTTTCTTTCTCACCGCCACTGGTTTGGATGTGTTTTGGCTTGGTGACACTCAACACCAGACCAGCAGAGATGGTCCATGGGTGGAAGATGATGTCTGATAAAGGAGAGGCAGATGGAGGCAGTGGAAACAGCTTCTGCGCAGAGGGGCCTTGGGACATAATGGGACAGGACAGGTTTCAGTAATAGGCACATTAAATACGTTCTGAATTAACCAAATACCTGCAATAGTGTTTGCTTGATACAATATCAACAAAAAGTATAATCTCCCTTATCTGGTGGATTTTTTCTCTGTGTTTTCACATCCTTTGTGGCTAGCAAGCACTTCAGGATGGCTTCTGTGGCAAAATTTCATTACTGCAGCAATGGCCAAAAAAAATCAGCTTTCCATCACTTAATTACAAAATACATCACAAAATCTTTAATTCTTCAATTAAAACTGGAGACTTTTTATACTGTTGTTCCCATTAGTTCAAAGGGGGTGAGGTCTTGGCAATGTAATTCTCCATCTGTTTCTTACATGTGAATGCAGTGGTTTCAAAATCCATGACGTGCGGGACCTGCTTTACATTCTGCTCACAAATGCCTGAGTAATGCCATAAAAATGATGTGGAAAAAAATAAGCTCCTTTTCATGCTGATGCACTGTAAGTCAAACATTTGGATGGATTCTGAGGTCAGAAAGGACCCTTATGGTTATGGTGCCAGACCTACAGGCCATAGCATTTCACCTAGTGACTTCCATATGGAGCCTAAGAACTAGGAAATACTTATTTAAAGGAAAATCCACTCTAGTCTTGAAATGTACCAATGCAGTTCTCTCAAAGGGATTTCTTGAGTATGTTTTTATAACAAAGTACAAACTGGGAGCTTTTAATGTGAATCTAATAATATCAAATTTAATAAATCATTGTTAGGTGTAATTTATGCTACATAATAAGATGGTGACATAAAAAACAGGACAGAAAAGAAAGCTTTAAAATCAGAAAGCTCCAAGCTTCAAAATATTGATATAAATCCATATCACAACCACTTGAAATAAGAAAGAAGGGTGAGTGGTAGCAATCAGCACCTCCTTTGTCAAGGTAGAAATGGCTCTGAGGTAATGAGTCAGCTGACATATGATTAAAAATTGAAAGAGATTCAACCCCTCCTCAAGTAACATAACCAGGATTCGGATGTGTGTATATTTTCAGAAATACTATCTCCTGTCCAGTGGCAATACTCTCAAGTGTGATCAGTGATTATCAAGCATGATTTATCCCAACATTCAGATTCTATGGCTCATAGATGTGTAGATGAATTCACAATTCTTTAAAATTCACCAGCAGCTTTGTCCTGAAGTGAGGCTCTTATCACCAACAGGAAGCTGTATTCGAAGACTAAGTCTTAAATTTTATACTGCCTTGAGGGATTTCTGTGATTCCCTGGCTTGAGAGTTGATATTGAATGATGATAGACACAAATGCAGTTACAGTGTGTCATAGATTTCCAGATTTTATTTTCAGACATGTTTGAGTCCTTCTTAAATGATACGTCTATCATTTACAATTTATTTAATGAATAAAGAGTGAATTGGAAATCAATGTTAGTAGAAGCTCAGAGCAAGAAGTACATTCTAATCCAAAAGGCTAACGATGCTAGAGCTCCATGTTTCCTATGAAATTCAGCTGAAGAGATGACTAAATACAACTGGCTTCCTAATAACACCTCCCAAAACCAGCCAACTTTTCTTCCTTGCAAGATGTGCATATTTCTGAAGAATCTTGGGCAATGCTAGACTTTGTACAATCTCTCCAGATCCATAAAAGATGCAATAAGGCTTTTGGATGGAGGAGCACTCAACTTCTGTTCCAATTTCTCTGTGGTAGATGTTGCTGTCTCCGCTAATGTGGCTCTAAAGTTACTCTTCAAGCACTTTATCTAGAAGTTTTAAGGCCAAATGTACCCAACTTCTAACCTTCAGCAGAGTCAACATAGCAGGACAATTCGGCATTCTTGGAAAAACTCTGTGAGCCCTCAGGGGATAACTTCCTGCTGGTCTTAGAGCAATCTAATTGCAGGTTATGGCTTCGGACTCTGGTCCATTTCTTCCCATCGTTACCCATCTTGGTCAAAAGTGGGGATTGGCCTTTCTTCAGGATATTTCTGAGTAACAGAACTTCTAAGAGAGATACCAGAAGACTCCAGCATGCCAGTGATTATGCTGACATGCAATAACTGGGAGAGGCTTCTTGGACTGTTTTAACTCAGCAGCACGAGACTGGTCATGGAGGAGGGTGACACTGAAGGAGTCTAGCAGGAACTTTCCATGTTTGCTTCTGCTAAACAAATTGTCCCTCTTCTGCCCTAGAGGACATGGCCCTTTCTTTGGGGACTGCTATGAATCTTATTAAGCTCATTGTTGTAATCATTTCTGGTGGAGCCCACAGGCTAAATATAAGTTGCCTAAATATATATTGTGTAATTACACATTGTGGTGAGAAAGACAGAAAAGACTAAGACTTGTTTTCTCCCTTCCCCATTCTAAATGTTTAAACATGAAATGTTGTAATGCCTTTTTGGATTTCCTAGGAAGTTGTTGGGTATTTTTTTCCCTCTCTTTGCTTAGAGAGCTCCCTTATGTCCTAGGGCAGGTTTAGGAGTCTAGATGTCTTTTTATTAATAAAGAGGCTTCCCCCTCTTAGTCTTCCTGGGAATTGCAAGGCATTTTCTCATGAGTTTTTGTGTCATGACATTTGGCAACATTAAAAAAAAAAATTATATATATAAAAACAGCCGTGTGTTCCTTGGCTTCACCCACCATGGCTGGTTGCCATATTTGTTTGTTGGCCTGAAGAGCTGCTTGAAGGACACGACACGATCATAGAAATCCCCTTTCTGTCACGCTTCCTCTGGGAAGAAGTTCTTTCGAAGCTAAGCCCCTCAGAATAATTCAGAATAGAAGAATTCTTTCAGAGATCCACCCTTTTAAATGGAACTCAGTGTCTTTTCTTGGGAAGGAACAGTGTCAGTCCCCTAATATCTCCATCCTCACTGCAAATATGTGTGATACAAGTATTTTTTACAGCTGAACTAACCCTGTTACTTTTTTATACTCTTCTTCCTCTAATTGCCAGGAAACCTTTTACAGCTCTGTAAGAGTCAGGCACTAGGGTTTTCCCAAGCAGCGTTGTGCCAAGATATTTAGACCCTAATTCCCCCCACATTACGCAACTGTTAATTGGGAAAGATCAGCAGCAGACAGCCCGCTATGGGAGATTCAATCCCCACTTCTTGTAGCAGCACGTATAATCTTTGGGAGATGGTTCATGGACTCTCTGCTCGCAATACTTGGCAGTTCCCAAGCAGTTGCTGGGCTGGGAAGAAGTATCGCTGATTGTCAACCTCAAGGGTTTAAGCAAATATGCCTGAAACGTCTATTTGTGGAAAGAAAAACTCTCGGCATTCTTACAGCACCAAGTCCTGGGAACGAGTACGGATTTTAGAGATCTATACCAGCATGACCCTGTGCATCACAGGATGTTTCTGCAGTTTGTGTTAGGCAGAAATGTTGAATCTGTGACTTCTGTGTACTACTGTTACCAAAAGATCCTTATCCGGGTGACTGTGGCTGTACGGTTGAAAGAATCAAGAGGATAATCTGAAAGAAACAGACGGCTGAGGGGGGAATCTCATCAATGCCTGTCAGTATCTGAAGGGAGGGGTCAGGGGATGGATCCAGGCTCTGCTCCATGGAGCCAAGCAATAGGATAAGAGGCAATGGGCAGAAACTGAGGCACAGGAAGTTCCACCTGAACATGAGGAAGAACTGCTTTACTGTGCAGAGACGGAGCACGGGAACAGATCACCCAGAGAGGGTGTGGAGTGTCCCTCACTGGAGATATTCCTGAACCAGCTGGACACAATCCTGTGCCATGTGCTCTGGCATGACCTGGCTTAAGCAGGGAGGTGGGACCAGATAACCCACCCTGTGATTCCTTCCAAACTGACCCATTCTGTGATAAGAGAAGTCCTCACTGGTAAGCTGCAGGAATAGCAGGTTATGCCAGTACTGCAGATGTAGAGGAAAAGGAAACAGAACAAGTCCGACAAAGCTAATTTTCCCAGTGAATGAGGTTTGATAGGTCACTGTTTTATCCAGACTAATGTAAAAATGAAGCTTAGTTATTCTGCAACCAAGTGAACCCACAGTGTCCTCCAAGATCAGATCCTGCCTTTAAGTGTCCATCTATGACTTAGAGTAATCTTTAGCTTCAAAGATGCCTAGACCAGTAGATTACTGGAATAACAGAGAATGTGAAAAATGATAAATCTTCCAGAAAATGTGCATGTGTTTTGGGATAAATTCTCTCCCAGTTTTGCTCACCTCTTCAGGTTTACATGTCCATCAGCATCCATTCCCACATCCCCTCCTGTGACTGTCTGACACTTTCAGAGCCTTTGCAGTATTACCACAGTAGCTGGCACAGAGTACTGTGAACCCTACCCTTACCAGCTCCTGCACAGCCCTAATGCCCCTATTCTCACTAGAGGGATCATCTACATCATTCCATCCACAGAATCATGAGTGGAATCAGGCTCCTTAATGTGAATGAAATTGTAAATATGCTTATCTTACTTTCCGTTATTTACCAGTGATGTAAAATATAAATGGGAGTCAGGTCTGTAGTAACCACCTGAAAGTTAGAAAAAAAGTTATTTTTTGTCTTATTTGTCTGCATTACTGCAAAAGGAAGTCTTTGAGAGCTGGGTAACTTCCATTTAATTACTTGCCTCTAAGGTTCAAATAACTAAGTGGAATTGAATTTTAAAAAAGGAGGAAAATTAATAATAATAAAAAAATCTTTCCATGTCTTGCTAACTGAAAAGAAAAAAAAAACAACACACAAGGAGTGGTGGCCTGAGGGATCCGGCTTCAAAACCAGTTTCTGATGTGACACAACCTTTCCTAAGCACATTTAGCTCTGCTGCTGCTAATAGCATCAAAATTGTTAAAATGGATTTAAGGGCATAAACTGTTGTTGCTACAGAAATAACAGTAAGCAAGTAATTAAAATGCACAACTTTCTTAGGGGAATGGAAAGCATTTCAAGATACACATGTAAGTCATTCTTCCTAAGTGCAATAGTCCGTGTTTAAAACAGATTTTGGACTTAAAATTCATCAATCTTCTGTAATAAAATGAGAGTGGGCTTTGGTATTGAGAGCCTGAGCTATTCCTTAGGCTTCGCTGACAGAAACCAAATGAAAACCAGGCAAAAACTCCTCGCTAAAAGTGAGTCCATCTGGGGCTGGGAGGTAACAAGAACAGTCTACATCGTGGGGAAAATCTGAAGGCCAGCCAGGACATCAACAGGTAGATCATGTTTCCACAGCGAATTTTTGAGGCATCAAAGCCCTTTCCTCTCCTAGGGAGAAGACTGGACAGCAGTATCACCACTTGCTGTTGTTTGGAATTATGACCATGCGCTCTAGGGACTGGCATATATCTGATACACAGGAGGGAAGTCTGTGCATATCAGCATTAGCCTACTTCCACCTCACTATTCCCTCAGAATGGCTGTTTCCATCCAATCAATAATTTGACATCTTTTGACTCAAATGTGGGCATACAGGTCTTTCCTCCCAAGCTTGCATTACATTTCCAGGACACTCTTTATAACCGTGGTCTGGAATTTGTTATCGGTAAGTGCAGGATAAAATTGCACAAAATTTATTTTTTTTAACATTGACCTTGATCTTTTGTCTCTCTGTTACCCTTGATTGCCTGTTGGTTGTCTTCCATTATTCTTGTTGAAATGACAGAAGGAGAGGGAACAGCTATTAACATTAATATGTGAAGTAAGGGTCAGGTTGCAGAGGATGAGGCGGTGGGAGGGAGGCAATAGTGCTGGAAAGCAGCAAAAAAGACATTATTTTGGTACAGTGCACAATCAATTTGTGGCTCTCGTTCCCCTCATACATATGAGGCCTGAAATTTGGTAGGATTCCATTTCTAAGGCTAATGAGATTGTTCACAATTAAAAGATATGGGATGGAGGAAAACCATGTTTATAAAGTCAGGGTAGAAGCCAAATGGTTTTTGGGGCAGCATAAGGAGGAATGTGGCTCCCTCTCAAAATTTTTCGAGTGTTTGTCTCCTCTGGAATATCTTGCACCTTCCTCTGAAGGGCTTGTGTTGGTCAGGGTGGGATCATGCCAGACACATCACTGGTCCAATCTGGGTTCCTGTAATTGCCTATTTATTTAGGGCTTGGTTTCAGTCGCAGTGATTTGGAACAGAGCTGTTATTTTGGTTTCAGAATTAAAGATTCTGAATAAATTAATTTGATCTGTCTGCTTGACTTAATCAGTTGGACTGCGCATAACTAGGCAGTCTGGAAAGCAGAGAAATGGCAATACCCACACTGTTCTCTACCCTTCTGGAGAGGGAGCCCCTTTTCCATCGGTAGCTTCACACCAAAGAGGCCAGTTTATCAAGGAAAGGAGAGGGTTCTGGTTCTCTCTCGCACACAGAGTTCATTTTACTACATGCACAGCCTACATCCTTCCAGGAAACAATTGTGGAACCTGGAACTGTCCTAAGCAAACCAGGAGACCTGGTCATGTTGAACTCTAATACTGAATTTTTCCACTGTAACTCAATTCCACTCTGACTTGCCAAAAGTTTCGATCATTGGTTTCTTGTTTTCACGCATTTATTCTGCAGTGCTCTTGACCGTAGTAAAGAGTAATTTAAAAATATATGAATATGAAAGAGCAGAGGATTATAAACCAGGGTAATATTTGTTCAAAAATTGCATAATATGTCAAGGGATTTGAAACCATTTTACAGCCATTAGTGAACTCTGCCTGACAATGAACTGATAGGGTGAGAAATCATTATTTTAAAGATCTACTACAGTGGTTAGCTGCTGGGTGAAAAGAAATACCCTTTTACTTCTTGGTAAAGGCAGATGAATAAACTAAATCTATTACACGTACAGCGAATTTTAAAATCTCTCTGCCTGGTAGCCAGTGAGAGGTCAAAATCAGGTTTCCTATCTGCTAGTGCTTGGTCAAAGAAGTGCACAGGGTGTTAATTTAGCTCAAAGATGTCTGGGTAAATCTGTAGGAAGGAAGTTTGCAGACAGGAAGGAGGGGTGTGGATGGGAAAGGCTTGCCCTGTGCTGGGCTGCATTGAATGCAGTCTCAAATCACAGCACATGGATAAGAAAGAATTTAGAAATTAATGTGCAATCTTAAGAATTAAATTCTCTATCAAGCGACCTTAGAGTCTGGCAGCTGTTCTGGAGCTGATAAGAAGGGGACCGGCTGAAACGTTCCCATGGAAGGCTCTCGTCCCTGGCTGGCATTACACGAGCTGCAGAGCATGAATCAGAATCTAATTCTGTCAGCCAGTGATAGGGCCTGCGAGGCGCTGGCCTGTGCCTCAGCCGAACAATATGCTCCCTTGAGTTATGGGAATCGTAGAGTCCCTTTTGCTTTTTTTCTTTTTTTTTTTTCTTTTCCTTTTTTCCTCCTCCTTCAGCCTGTTTTTCCCACACTGCCTCCTGTCCTTTTCATTCCAGAGCATGCAGTGCATAAATACATGTGTGCATTAGCTCATGTGTATAGTATATCAAAGTGCATTTGGGAATGACTTAGCACAACACTGTTATCGTACCGAGTGGAAGCAGCCCAATGCCACAGGACATATTGACTGTGCTTTTGGCAGCCTTGCTCCAAGGATAACAAAATCATGTGCCTTGGTTTATGGGTGGGCAAATCTTGAAAAGCTCAGTTTGCACAGACAGTGAGTTCGAAGTGAATCTCCTCCCTCCTCCCCCTTCCCCTTATTTTTCCAACCGACCCAGGTTCGGTGTCATCGGGCCAGCCAGGCTTTCATGGTGTGTGACAAAGTAAACATCAGTGTGGTGACAGCGAGTAAAAATGCTGTGGGAGAAATAATTATTTACTTTAACCTCACAGAAACTAAACTGTATGAAACTGAAAATGTTCAATTTACTCTGCCTGAAGCCAAATGCCAGAGACACATTAAAACATCTGTTTGCGTTTATAACCTGATTGACTTTGCCAATGATAAAATGGATTTTAATATGATAATTTGAGTGCCCAGAGAAGTGGTATTAAATAGTTTGCTGGTTTTGCCCCAGGTCACTAATCATTTGAGTCCTAATCCAAAGCTCCCCGAAGTCAAAGGGTATTTTCTTGCTGTCAGGCTTTGGGTGAGGTACATTTCTTCCTGAGGGCAATATAAATGTGCTCAAACACATTGTTGTTAGCACAGCAGTTCTGCTGGGTAAGGATTTGTGCTGAACAGAACTTCTGGTGAAGTTTCAACACTTCTGATTTCCTCTGTTTTAAAAAAATCAAAATACACAAAGCAGAAGCCATGGCATGTCATCTTACTTTGCATAAAAACACCAGACTGGGGAAAAGGTAACTGAAACATCATTTTAGTTTGCTTCAAAGTTGGATGAAAGTCAGTAAACAACACACAATCAATTATCTAATCTTCTCTCCATAAGACACCAGGCTGAAAATCCCATCAAAAAGGCCTTTCTCCAAATATGCTTGCTTCAACCTGTTCTCATCTGGATCAAAGATGAATGAATTGTGCCACATCTTGGGCCTAGTTCTGAAGGTGTTTTGGATTAGCAGTGAATGATCATAATATAATGGAAATAGAGGCATAATGTTATGTTCTTCAGGCAGGTTTTTGGTCAGCAGTGTCTTGTACAGGTGCTGTTCTGTAAGGGTAACCTCATCCCCAAATGCTGCACCAAAGAAACCCCCGCCTCTCCTCACCAGTTGTCCCCACCTGAACCATCTGTAAACTGAGTTTCCCAAATGCTGATAGGGATGGTTGAGTGTGAGAATGTGGGATGCTGCAAACTCCGTGAAGGCCTTGCAGAGCAGAGTGCCACAGGTATTTTTTTGGTTTTCCTTGGCAGCAGCATGTCTGCTTAGGATGTGGGATTAATGAAAGCCAGCAGCTCAGAGCAATGGGCTGTACTTGTCATTCAAAGATTCATGGGTTTGGATGGCACAGAGGAGATTTGGGACTGTTCTCATCTCAAGTCTGAGCACAATGCAGAGATCAAATTTCTGATGATTTAGGATGGGGCCGTAACTTCAGTTTAAGCTGAAATGTCAGCATCAGAAATGCATCAAACTTCCTGGTCAAGAAGTGACTGGAGAATGTCTAGGCAGGTTATTCCTCTCTAGTAAAACACTGTGTGTTAATTTTGCCTCTCTTTCATCTTCTGTTGTTTAGGACCAGGTTAAGTTTTATAGCAGATTCTGTTAGCTAATGGTGTTGATGAAACTTTTTGATGAATGTATAGTGCTAAACTTCTTCCACTTTCTGTTGATCATTCATCAACAGAATTAATATGAATGTGAATTTCATGCATGAGTATTTGCCAAATAGTTCAGAGGATTTATTCTCAATGAATGAGTTGTTTGCAAACTACACATTTTGATTTTGATGTATGATTTTAATAGGCTAAAGTCTTCTATTTTATTAATACTTTCTAAATAATTATTCTCCGCTATAAAATGAGATAGAAAAATGAATAATAGTTACACTGAAAAGAAAAATGCATATTGATCTGAGTGAGTAGTTTAGGATGACTCATTATTTGTGAGGCACATCAACACAAATAAAAGAATGCCTTTAATACAAGATAATGTAAAACCAAAGGAAATCAAGGCCAGTCAGGTAACCGAATCAGTTCTCTAATAAAGATACATAATGATGAATAATATGCCACTTAAAAATCTGATCAATTCAGTGTCCTTGTGAATCAATATGTTTGCATACCTGTGAGTTACCTCTCCTAACCAATGTCTGTGGCCACTTTTAACACATGAGCTGGAATCACATGTCCCTGCAGCCCAGTGTCCAGGCCCTTCACATGGACAGGCTTTTCTCCTGGCTGGAGCTTGCCAGCGAGGCCTTTAGTCCTACTTTAGCAGAACTGGTGCCAAGCACTTTTTTGGTATGAGTGTGAAGGGATCTTTACAGGACCCAAGCTGGGGAAAGCCCATACAAGCTCTGCAGCAAAACCCATGGAAATCAGATTTTGATCAGACTAAGACTTTAAAAGGAAACAATCTAGACATAAATAGTTTTCATTTTTTCCCATTCTCCCTTTCTAACATGAGGCATCCCTGCATAGTTTGAGAGAAATATCTCAGTAAGCAATTACAGGATTTTCTCCAGCGAACAGGGATCTCGCAGTGTGATGTTTTTCATCTGGCATGGCTTTGTTACTCTCATTGTGGGCTGTTCTACTGAATAGAAGGCAGACATTACTCAGAATGAGAGCGGAGACTGTCTGTTTCTGAGTACCGAGGCTTTATTTGAAATGCATGCTTTGCCAGTGAGGCCTGCGTGTGCCTCTCTTTTATACTGCAGCTCCAGCCCCTCAGATGTGTTACAGGGCTGGAATAGAGCACAGATCCTTTGCCTTCCAGCAGGCACTAACATCATACTTTTTACTAAGTACACCACGAGCAAGTGAAAGAGGGAAACGCTCACAACTGAATCCACTTACCTGCTGCTCCCACAGTGCATGAAATTGAGGTTTCTGCCAAATGTTTGGCAGAACAAGAGGTACACTTTCTTTTTTTGAACTGAAGCGGTTCTTGTTCCAATAGAAAATATATAAATGAAAAAGGTGTAACTAAATAAACCTTGAAACACTTTCACAGCACTTACACACGTGTCAGTCTGCATGGACTCTGGCCTTAGCTGCACAGTTGGGTTAGCATGGGCCATGCTCACACTGAGGATTCTGAGTGGTAAAACGTGCACTGTGCAACAGAAATATCCAAAAACAGATAATCCAAAATGTCTTGCTCAGTCTTGTCACCTCTTGTCACCGGGGTGCATTCATACTTGGTGCTCTTCTTTCCATCTCTGGCCATGCTAATGTGCCATTCATAAAAATTACTGGCTTCATGAAATAGAACCAGGCTGTGTTACAGGGAGAAA
Source organism: Oriolus oriolus (assembly GCA_013400235.1). Classification (NCBI taxonomy): domain Eukaryota; kingdom Metazoa; phylum Chordata; class Aves; order Passeriformes; family Corvidae; genus Oriolus; species Oriolus oriolus. Next base: position 2,390,581 of record VXBT01002848.1, read on the forward strand.
TTGGACTTTGGTGCCATTGTTTGCTGGGACAGCCTGGCAATATGAAACAGCCTCAAAGGGGAAAGAACTTGCCATGATGGCCAAAGTCAGGAAATATGTGGATGCAACTATTATCAGTCCCACCTCCCTTCCCCTGTTTTTTTTCTGTTAAAATTCTTATTTAAGGCAATTTTAAAATAAATCCCCAGTACAAAATATAGATACCCATGGAACTTGTTTAAATCAAATTTGTGCATGCTGAGCTTTGCTCTTATTTCTTACAAAAGAGTTCCTCTGCATCCAATATTTATTTGCAGCTAGAATACATGCAGTGCGTCAGAGGGTGCGCATAGCATAGCAAAAGAAAAAATACATAAAAATTGGCAGTTGTCAGAGTCAGCATCAGGCCAAATGCATGAAGCTGAAGCTCTGTCAGTGACCCAAGAGTGGGTGCAGCACACAGAGGGAACGTGTGTCCCCAGCTGCCTCACACTTGTGCTTCAGAGCTGATCTACGACACTGATGTGAGCACCAGCAGCTGCTGTGGCAACAATGACAGTCACATTGGGGTCTACATTTAGTGCTTTGACTCTTTCTAAGGAGCAGTGGGCAATGGAGTGAATCATGCTCTTGAAATATATATTTTTTTTTCTTATGTGCCTTACTGACACCACAGGTTTGTTTTACTCAGGTCACTGAATGGTGTCATATTTTTAGTGAATCAGTTTAGGATAAACCTTGGATCAGTTGCAGCATCTTAGAAGGCAGCTGTCATTCAAACATCTCTGAGCTATCTGTATTCTTTTCAGAATACCTGAACTTGATCCACCATTTGGCCTGAGCTATTTCTCGGATAAGTCGCTTCATCTGTGTGACTCATTTCGCTTGTGTGGAGGTGTGGACATAACCTTTTTTCATAAAATGCTCTGAGACCTTACCAATGCTAACCAGGAGAAAAGTGTTACCTTAGGCAGCTTGAAATCCCGAAGCTGAATTCACTATAGAGAGGACACATCTGATTCTTGGAGAGGCCAGTGAAGCAGGCAATGTCTAATAAAAATCCCAAGTACAGGACTTGGATTTAGCTCAGGCTGCAGTGATTCATGGCTTAAGGTTCCTGGCTCAGTCCCTGGTGCTAGGCATGGTGAGAGACATCCTGCTGCTTAATAATCCTACAACCGAGCTGGATTTTGCTTGGCAAAATACAAGGTGTTGCAGATGACTTCATGTGCCCACCTTAGTACTAAGTAAACAGATAAAGTACAGGTTAAAGGTTGTTTTAAATGATATTCGAGAGTGTCAGAGTGTTGCAGATGAAATGCAATGCTAATAGAGGGGCTTAGCCTGTATTTGTTAACTCTGAGATGGAAGGAGCTGTTTTTTACACTGAACTGGAGAATTTGAAGGACTAGCAGGAAGTGATGGCTACAGGATAGAAAGGGGTGGGGGAAGCCATCAACTTTTATTGCTGTTCAGTAAAAATGATCACATTACTCCCAAGTGGCAGAGCTGCATACGTAGAATAGGTTTTCATCTAGCAAGCAACCATGGAAGTGCTGTACCTGACTGTACATGTTACGTGTTTTGTCCATGTCTTGCATCTGTGGTACCTCAGTGCCTTTCCTCTTTTCTTTTCCTTTTTTTCCTTTTCCTTTACTATGCAGATATTATTACTGGATGAGTATGGTTATCTCTGCATGAATTCGATTTATTTTAAGGTTTCCTTGCTAGAGATATTTATGTGCTGATTATTCTCATATTGCATATTCTTTTTGTTAGAGATGGGCCTGAATTCAGCTTATGAAGCTAATATTTCTGAACTTTACATTTTTAAGTTCTGTGATGTTGTTTTTAGAGTTGCTTGTGTGTGTCTCCATCTCAAGAGCTTAAAAGGCCCCCAAATGACTTTTCCTGTGAAGCCAACTGCACTTGGACTCCACGCACCAGGTTTACAAAGGATTCCCAGGCTGTGCAATCAGGGCTGTGCTAAGCACCGTGCGGTTCAGCATCACAGAACCACACAAATTTAGCATTAACACAGCCTGGGAAACCCAGCAGACCAGTCCACCTCAGGGTTTTAGTATTTTTTCCTCCTGCTCAGCTGCTCTTCTGCCAGAAAGCCAGCTTTCTTCAGCCTTCCCTGTGACCCAGGTCTCTTCCCTGTGGAGAGAGCTTTGGAAAACCCAGTCTGTTATTCTCCAGCACCGGGTTTCTTCCTTACTAATGGAACACATGAACTTGATTTTGGCTGTTGGAAAACTTTACTTAGTTTCATTTTGGTTTGGCTGAAACTTTCCCCTCCTCCAATTAATGAACATGAGACTTTTTCTGGGATGTTTCCCTCCCATCTCAGGAGGGGAGAGGTGTCTTGGGTCTGTTGTTAGTCACTGGTGTAAGAGAGGGGAAAGCTACGTACTGCAATTCTCTTTCCATTACAGACTTGAAGGGTGTGAGTTGTTCCCTCTTTCTCTTTTGGAAACTCAAGTGTTCATCTCTGCTTTTCATTGGGGAAAGTGTCTTATGGTGAATATTTCAGAGCTGTTTCAGTGTTTCATGTTCAAACTTGTATAGATTAGAGCTTTTTGAGTTTCTTACCCATACTTGACATCACTTTGGCAATGAGAACTACTTGGGCCAGCCTGTGAGAGAGTCTGTAGAGAATTCATGCTGGAATGTTGTGCTACTCTGCTCTCCACTTTGTGATTCTTCCCAGCAAGATGTGCATTAGGAAAAATGTATTCCAGTTTCTTTGTAACGAGCAGTTTTATTATGTCTTGTTAAAAAAAAAAAAGGCAAAAGGCAAAAAAAAAGAAGTAAAAGTAGAAAAATATCTTCTCTACTTTTATATGAGAATGCTGTAATGCTTATGTCCCAATTTCCTTAACCTAGCAAGTGCTATTTCAACCAAAGAATCTCAGTTTTAGGGAAAAGCTTTACATCTAGAGAGGTAAAATACAGAAAGGGAATAAGAAAATGTTAAACATGTATTCACTGAGGGATTTTGAGGCTTGGGTTTTTGGGGCTTTCAAGGTCAGGAGCAGTAGCACAGCTTAAAAGAACTCATTTCAGTAAAGTCCGGGAAGCACATATTTGGTACTCCTTACACCTCCAACAGTTTTCTAACCTTATATCCCCAATCAGCAACCATTTTCAGAGATTTATGGGTAAAATAGTTTTGAAATCAAGCCAGGAAGTTAAAGACTTTGACTGTTTTGGGCGAGAGAAGGGAGAAATTTTAGTGTCTGGTGGTCCATAGATGAAGTATTTTGCCAATAATCCCCTTTTATTGGTTTGAATACAGATCTGAACTTCAGTCCCACATGAGTCGTGGTCTCTAACACAGACAGTTTTCAGCTCAGAATTAACCTCTGATATTTAAACTTGAGTGCAAACTTTGCACCCAAGAACATTGCAAAGATGAACATGTTTTGCAAAATGCCACTATTAATTTTACAGCTACACCGTCTTGGGTAGTATCTAAAAAGTCTAAAAGCTTAAAAGTCATGCATCCAAGAATGTTGTTGTGGAGGTTTCAGAGAACAGGAACCTCATGCAAGAATACTAATAAACTAATTCTGTGTCCTTTTAAGCCTTTTTCATTATTTAATATGACTTTGGGACTACTTGGGTGGAATAAATTGTATCCATTTGGTAAGTTGAAAGAATTTGTTCTCTTGGGGGAAAAACAGATTTTCTGGCACAGTTTTCAAGATGCTGATAGTTGATAGTGGTGTGCCAAGTCAGGTTCTAGCATAGTGATGATCGCTGCCTGTCTCAAGGGAATTTTTTCTCAGGCTAAACTTCCAAGGCAGTTAGCTACTTGGACTTCAGCAGGAATTTTAATCCTCGCTGAACTCTAATGGAAATCAGCAGGAATTCTGCCTGACTTTGGTTGCCTGTAAGAGCCTGAACTGGTGCTTTGGTGTGCTCGGGACACCTTTGGAAACGCAGCCATTCGCTGTACCAAACTGCCCAGGAGTTTTGGAGCACTGCCCCCAAACAGACACCATGTTTTACCCAGGAGGCTGCTCCATTTCCGTGGTGGGAGAAGGGACGCTTAGATAAATAGTCTGTCAATTCGTTAAGCATGAGGGATCCATAAAAATGAAAGTTATTATTGCAGCAGGAATTTTCCCACAGCAAAAACAAAACAGAAATGACTTTCATCCATAAAAATATTGCAAGTGAACCACTTGTTTGCTTCTCACCTCTGTTAGCCTGTTTTATATAAGCCGGCGTTCTCCTTTATGAGGACTTAGGCGCGGAGCACAGGCATGTTGATCCTTGCATCCACAGAAGAATTCTATGAGCTAAACACATGTTCTGCCATTGGCACATTACTGCTCTCCTGCCAAAACCCTCCTCCATGCTTGGCTTCCGCAGCAGAGAGCATGGGTGGAGGAAGGAAGGAACAGCTGGGAGGCGATTATGGTTTCCTGATGCCCTGCCCCACCCGTGGCACAGGTTAGCTCAGTTCTGAGTCTCAGGCAGCTGGTAGAAATCCCTGGGAGACCGTCCATTCATCCCCTGCTTTATCTCCACCCAGTACCTGGCACACATCCTCTGCAGCAGGCGGCTGCTGCTGCTGCTGCTGCTGCTGCTGAAGGAATTGCTTTTCCCAATTCCGTGCTCCCTCCTTCAGCTCTTTCTCTCTTTGGGATGTTGCTTGGAAGAAGAACAAACTCAGTTCTGTTCTTTGGACTTTGGGACAAGTTTGATTTTAATAGGACTTGTGTGCCTGGAATTTTATCTGGAAGCCCAGGGGGCCCCAGCTGATTTATTCTAGTTATTTGAAGGGTATGTTTCTGGAACTAATTCCAGTTAAAAAGCTGAGGTCCAAGAAGAGCACAAAACTATTCACTGAGGAGGGAGAGAAAATGTGCTGGGTAAAGCAGAATGAAATTTCCAAAGAACACTGGCTACCTCTGTCCTGTTGGAAAGTTCACCTTTCCCAATACAGAGGTTATCTTGAGCATTGAATGACAGATAAAGCTCATGCCATTTAAAATATTCCTTGTATTATCTGCCAGTAATACACCCTGTCACAGAATTGTTAGCCATTTACAAGGCCAAAATCAGAATCAGTCAATTTAACAGTCTGTAATATCCCTTTGGCTGATAAATAAAGTATTTCAATACCAGCAAAGTGGTGAGACCAGTTTCACAGACTAATGCTGAACCATTTTAGAGCCTAGCAGAAAGCAAAGGGAATTCTGGATCAAAGGGTGACCAATGCTAAATCCAGGACTATAAGTTGCAGTTATCTGATGTCCTGGTGAAGGGCGAGCCACAAACAGAGCTATTGGCTGACACCCCTGGAAAGTAGTAGTAATAATAAACATCTGGAGGGTTTGACATACTCATGGTTGCCAGTAAATACTCCCTGGCTCCGCAGCAATTCCTTTGGAGAAGCAGTTTGAGATATGGAGAATCTAAAAAGTAATTGTGTAATGGAATGACGGACAATATCCTGGTAAATCAGGACCGCTTGTGTGCTGGCATAAATAATGAACAGGGTCATAGGAAAAGGGGAAAAAAGACCCTGATGAGGTTGCAGCATTCAGGGATAGGGGTCAGCCATGGAGGGAGAGAGAAGAACAGCCAAGTGGTAGCTCATCCCTCAGGAGCACCTATGGATGCAGCTCTTCGTTCCTCACAGGGACTAACAGTGAAACCAACGGGGTGGGCTTGTGCAGCAGGAGGAGAAATGTGTGTACCCACTGAGGATTGATGCAGATTTGGTTGAGCTCAGTATAAATCTCCCAGTAACTGTGGAGAGACTGGGATCTGGCTTGCAGAGTTGTCTGTTTACATCCCAACCTGCAAACATGAGTCCACATGCCCAAAGCAGCACTTCACACTTTGGTGTTTACTCCCAGCCATTCTCAGACACAGATTCCTTTGGATGAACGCCCCAATTATCTGCTTGCTGCAGCTTTCATCTCATTTTCTGTGGCTGTCACGGCTGTTGGATATCATGAACACACTGGTAGTGCCGCTGTCATAATTGAGGACACCTTGGTCTAGCTTTCTCCTCTCTTTTCCCCCTGCAACCCAGATGGGGTTTGCAGTTTGAGGCAATCAGGGCGTGTGTGCAGATGAGATGGTTCTCAGGCACCCACAGCAGCGTTATTCTCTTGCATTATGGCCTCATACCCAAGGTATTCACAATGTAATTGGGGCTGGTGGGAGCCCTGCTGTGCAAACCCATGGGGCTGCTTCCTTCAGGTAAACCCTGTTGACAGGCAAAAGGTTACGGCTTGTAGAGGCAAGTTCCCTGCCCCAGCACACATAGTGCTGCAGATACATCATCACATTAGTCAAACGTCTGTGAAAACGAGTCTGTCTCCAAGGTTCCAGTTGCTCCTTGCCTGCCTTTGATATTCCTGTGCTTGCACAAGGAGTTTGACCGTGTTAGCATTACGCAGGCCTCGCTCATAGAGAGCTCATTGTCTGTGTCCTTCTCCCAACAAAGCACTAAGGTGTGTGGCTCAAGCGCAGGCGTGGGATGTGCTTCCCATGCAAATAACAAATCAAAAGATATTTGCTGCCTTTTAGCTGCAGTATCAATAACCTGATAAGATAGCTTTTACTGAAAGGAGAAAACCAGCTCTATCTAGTGTTTGGGGCTACAGGTGAAGCAATTTAGAGCTGGACGGCCACTGCTCAACCAGTGCAAATCATTACAGCCATAGAGGTTTCCTGTAAGGAATCCTAGATGGATACATGCCCAAGTATTCATTAAATGTCATGTAAGAATAAAAAAACAAACAAAAAATGGTTTCTTGACACCCATGGTGTTTTCTGCACTCGCAAAAAAGTGCCACAGAGAGGTTCCAAGGTGTCTTCATTATTGCAAACAGCATTACATTCACACAGTCCACTGCCTGGGCTTGTTTAAAAGGCGTATTTTTATTCATTTTGATATGGAATTTTGCTTATTTTTCTTTTTGTTTTTCCATTTCGTTTGGCTTTTTTTTTTGTAATATTTAATACTAAATGGTATTGATAAAATTTAATACTCATACTACATTTAGTATTCTATGTCTAGATCATGCTCTAAGTAACATTATATTTAGTATTTAATGTTTTAAAGACAACTTTTTTTAGGAAACCTTCATACTGAAAAAAGTTTTATTTGTTCCAAATTGGAGCACAAAACATGTTTTGGAACACTGGAATTTCCCACGGGGCAGAGATCCTGTTTTCCAACCAACTCTGCTATATGGGCTATGAAAACTCCTTCTGATTTGCCCAAAGAGGACTTGGCTCATGATCCCTTCTGAAGTTTATTCAAGGGCAGAAGATGGGGTGATTATTGTGAAGAAATCTCATATTGGTTCATTCCCAGAAGACCAAAGTAAAAGCCAGCAAAGAGCTTGACGCTGTCTCACCCACCAGCTGTCATTTCGAACCCAGATGCTCCACATCCCTTGCCAGCTTCTTGCTGGGGGAACGGGAGGAGGAAGGCAGGGCTCAAAAATAAAATAATTTTAAAAAGAAGAGAAGGAAAGTTGAATATTGTTTGCACAAACCATGATTTGATGCAAAGTGGAACATAAATAAGAGCCCTTGGTATCCACATGAGTCACGCATTCCCAACCTTATGACAAACTGTGTCCAGCTTTGCACATTCGTGGAAGTGTGTAAGGGTAAATCCCTTCTGGTTTTGGCTATGGGGATTTTTCCTTTTCATGCTTCGAGGAATTTCTATGTGTAGATGCATATGTGGTTCCTATCACTTTATTAACTAAACACAGATTGACAGAGCTGTCCTCGCAGCACTTGGGCGGTAAAATGTTACCTCCACTTTGTGGATGCAAACCCAGGGACACAGAGATTTTCAAAGGCCTCATCCACATCCCGTAGGCATTAGTGGGAATCTTTTCCTTGATTTCAGTGGTCATGGATCATGTCTTTAGTAAGGGAGCTGCTGTGATGACTCAGTCAAACTGCTCATCCAGTATTTGATTTTTTTTTTAAATTTTTTTTTGTCCAGCACCAAAATATATCTTAGTACTTATTTTCTTCAGTGTATATAAAACTATGTTTTAAACTCACAGCTTTACTCTTAGTGCATTTCCTCTCACAAGAGCAGAACAATAGCTCAGGTCGTTATCTTTCAAACTTTGTCAGTTATAATACCGTGCCTAAAAAAGTTGAAATATTTTGAAAATTACTAGTCTTATCATAGCTGGCCTCAAAGGTGTGGATATGTAAGGATGGCTCATGTTTAAGATTAAAATCAGTGTGTTCTGTCTTTATCTTTTTCTGCATTTTATGGGTCTAGATACTTTTTCAAAACCATTATTAGATTTACTATAAATACTTGATCAAGGAATTTATATTAACATTACACAAGAAGACAAATATTTATTGCCCCCAGCACTGGAAATTCAAATTACTTGCTTTACAAAATACTGTGCTACCAGTATAGCTTGCATTCAAGTCTTTAACAGAAGTCTAAAATGTGGTACCTTGATGAAAGCTGGAGCAATCCTGATCTTTCCCTGGTCTTTGAGCTTTGCTGTGTTTAGATGGTTGTGAGCTCTAATGTGAGTGTGAAGTGATGCACAGTGAGCTCCCCACGAGTAATAACTGAATGCAAACACTCCAGAGTGAATGGATTTCACCTGATACAGAGGAGTTTTAATTAGAACTAATGGGGTAAAACTGAGAAAAAGGCATATTTAGACTGGATGTCAGGAAAACGTTCCTGGTGGTGAAAGCTGTTATGGTATGTTCTCCCAAGGGAAGCAGTAATAGCTGTCTGTATGAGTTAAAACAAATCACAAAAAAATAGATCATAAAGATGGAACTATTTTTGGGCTGATGAGGACTGATTGGTTTGACTGCAAAACTCATTACTAAGCTTTTTCCTCTTCAGAGTCCCACGATTCATTTTATCTTCCTGAACACACCATAGAATTCTAACTTGGTTCTGGACAATAAAAAAAATTTGATAGGCCTGGAAAAAAAGTTATTTATCTGTTCCAGCACACCATGTTTATAATGTTTGTTTAGGTAACTTTAAAAAAAAGTAAATCCCATATAACCTTTTTCATGATTATTTCAATTGTTCATGTGTATTAATTCATAAAAAAGTACAAACTCCTCTGTGTCACCAAGACTTTGTACCATGTGTGCTTAATGTTACAGACTTGACCAAGGAGAAAGATTGTGTTTCTTCAGCTTCACAGGAACTGTGGTAGAACCCCTTTCAAATGCCGACCTCAGCACCTAAACCATACATTTCCAGTGAGGTAACTGGTCCAGAGTGGGCCAGAACGAAGCAGTAGTGACTAAGCAGTGTTAGTGTTCGCCAGTTTCCTTCTCTCATGCCCCAGATGCCTGAGGAGTGGTATAACCGGGGCTCTGCCTGTGACTAATGGTCACTGTCTCTACAGAGTGCAAAATAAAATGGTGCTTCTTTGTGAAGCTGCTCTGTGAACTCCTGGCTGAGACCATGAAGGAAACACTTCCAGAGGAAAAAGCCCCGAAGAAAAGAAATACTAAAGATGTCTTCATTAACTGTGCAGATGAGTGAGTTTCCTTTTGGAAATGGGGAATCCCTGTTTTATTTCTCTTGCCATGGAAGTTAAGGACCAGTCATTCCAGCTGGAGTTATGAGACAGCTTTAGTGGGGGCATATATTTATACAATATGTAGTTCAGTGATACTTGGAGTGAACCATTTGGGGGTTTTGAAGAACAAATTATATGTAGGAGTAGCAATTGATTTAACTCTGTGACATTTCAGTGTCATATGAGAGGCCTTTCTTCAAAATCATGCACTGAAAATTGCGTTTGTCATTCTGCATTTCTAATAAGAAACACCTGAGAGAAAGTAAACTCTGTTCTTTTGGAATGTCATATAATGAACTTGGTCTGTCTACCCCAATTTTTATGCCATTAATCTTATGCTTTCCATTAATATTTTCAGCCTTTTTTTTCCCTTAGCTAGCACATCACCTCTTTGTCCTCCCCAGCAAATAGCAGAAGTTCAGTAATTTCTATACCAGGACTATAAAACAGACACAGTATCTTAATCTGAGAAGTCATGAAGCTGCTCATGTTGTAAATCAAGGACTGAGATTTTTGGGCATGGCATTAGCATGTTCTGTTCTTCCCTGTTCCACCACAACCACCTCACAGAGCTTTTCTGTCTCATGGAATTAAAAAAAAAAAAAAAGGAAGAAAAAAAGGGAGGGAACCTCTGAAAGCTGGGATCCTGTTTGCATTTGCCCAGATTTGCTGAGGCATATGGGAACATACATTGACTGTGCAAGAACTGAATGTCCTTGTGACTCTGTCCCTGGGGGACCGTGGTGAGACTCCTGGTAACATTGCAAATCAGGATCTATGGAGCAAAATGCTGGATTTTGTCTTAGCACTATTAAAAGAAATAACATTTTAATGATATGTGCTATTGGCGTAATCCTTCCAAAATGGACAATGATTTATATATTTCATGTGAGGACAGGATTCCTTAGGGGATGACTCATTGTTTTAGTCTGGAATAATTCCAGTGGGAACCTTTTTCAGAACGGGTTGATACATACCTTACATGGTCTTAGTTTGGGATTTTTTTTTTTTGTCTTTCATTTTGTCTGATATGTGTGCTTGGCCTATTAAAATTAAACTGTCTCTTTCCCTTCCGAGTCAAATCCAGTTCGTATTTACCAAGACCTTATATGGAGAGGGGAGTGTGTATATATATATGTATGTATATATACATATACATATAAATATATATATATATGTGTATATATATATATATATATATATATATAAAAGAAATACATGTATACATAAATGTATTTATGTATGTATGTATACAAATACAGGGGAGAAAAAAGAGCTGGATCTATTGGAAAGGCAGTGTTTATTTTTTAGTAAAGGGGTGAATTTTGCTTTAAGCACATCTTTTCACATCTTAGTTTGACCCAAAGACAACAATTACCAGCATAACTGCTTCCATTTATAGAAATAATTCCGTACTGTGGATTGTGGGACTACACGGGTGCCTCTAAACATTGAATTAACAGCCAGTGGAAGCAGTACAGACTTGGATCATCTGATCTGGGAACAGACTGTCTTCACTCACTCCTGCTCTTGGTGGCAAGTTTTGTCCCCTTTTTAAACTGAGGTTGTGGATCAGTGCAGTCAGGAGAGTTCTGTAGCATGGACAATAAGGACCTGGGAAGCAGAGCTGCCCTGGGGAGTCCTCTCAAGTGTTCCAGCAAAGGGCCTACTGCATCAAGGATTTGAGGTCATCTCCATTAGTTACTCTTTCTGAAAACAGGTCAAACATTTGCCTTTCTTCAGTCATTGGGAACCCCCCTTTGTCTCCACACCTTTCCATCAGTGGTAAGAGAGTGTCCTTGCCATGCCACCAGTGGTCTCTGCGCTCTTGCCTCCATCCCTTCTGGCAGCATGGACTTACAAGGGTCAGGATTTCTCAAGAGATCCCTGACTTTGCTTTGACTGCTTAGAACTTTTTCTGTCCTTGAGCCCTATTTGCAAGTGAAAAGGTTGGATAGACCTTGCTGGTGAAACCTGAGGCACAGAAAACATTGTGCACCTCAGTCTTACCTGGGTGTGCTGTTGTAAAATTCACCCACCCCTTTTGACAGCGGAACCACTTGCTGTTTTATCTTCTGCTATTGAGGTGATTCTAGAAGTTCTTGTCGTTTTTAACGTGCCAGTTTGGACTCTTTGACTTTGCTAAAAGCATCCTTTTGTGCCTGAGCAATGTTTCTGAGTTCATCTGTCACAGCCTGTCCTTGCCTCAATCATCTGTGTATGGCTTTTTGCATGGGAACTCTGTCAGGATTTCCCAGCTTGGCCAAGCTGCTCTGCTGATAGGCAGCCTTGCTTCCCTACGTACAGAGGTGGAGCTTTCTCGTGCTGAGAAGAACATGACTGTGAAGACAAACTCAGTGTTTCAGAGCCCACAGGATGCCACCCACCAGTGCCCTATAACAGACATCTTCTGCTTTCCTGAAGTTCAGGGTCTGTGCTCTGCTACTTGCCTTCCTCGTATTCCTTGGGATCTTGAATTCTGGTATATGTTAGTGAAAGCCAAAGGTCATTCTTTTGCATGTGGGCCAAACTGGTTAAAGTTCAATTAAAACATTTTGAATATTGGTTGCAAATGTCAGGGTTTTGTACAAAGTTCTTCCTATGGATCACATTACACTGGTAGTGCTGGGTTAGCGGTGGGACATGATCTTAAAGGTCTCTTCCAACCTTGATGATTCTAAGCTCACAGAAAACAGTGACTGAGGAAGAGAAATTTCAAGAATCCATTCCAAAAGACACATAGAAAACGATGGTGCCAGTCAACCAGCCCTAACTACAGAAAGATTTCCAGTCTTGGGGACCAAAGTCTCAAGACAACAGGTTACAAGATTTCACGCTACATGATTCAAGTATAGAAGGTTTCATCATCATCAGGTCTGTACGAGAACCCCAGCCCTGATTTGGTCACGAAACCAAACCCCAAACCACTGGATAAACCTAATTTAGATCTGGATCTGAGCACCCACTTCCTTCTCCTCATTTCCAATCAAAACAGGTTTCGGTTTTGGTTGGTTTGAATTCTTGGTGAAATCTCTTGTTGGTTATTGTTAACTTTTTCTCCCATCACTATCTGTGATCTCAAAAAAACCCAAAACAAATGAACAAATAAAAATATCAGACCCAAAAACAGTCCCCCCTCCTCTTCACAGGCCACATGTTTCTATTAACCAAAACCTCTGTCAACAAATGAAAGTATGACAAAACAGTGGTGGTTTCCTAGCCCTTGTTTTTATAGTTACTAATTATATTTGGTTTTGGTCCTAAAATGAGATGTAAATATTTCATAAATCAGGTGAATTTGTTGTTTTTATAATTACATTTTATTGGATAAATGACAGAGTATATTTAAGAGATACCAGATTTGGGCATAGATTCTACCCAAATATTTTAAATGGTTGTGTTAGCAGTCTTTTGCAGATGTGTTTATTAAATCTGGCACACAGGTAAGGATTAAAAACGCCTTCTTCCCTCCAAGTACTATGACTTAAAAAGCAAATCTTGGGACGATTTACACACATCTGACTTAAGGCTCAGCTTGGATATAGATCCCAATGACTTCATTCAAATGAGTTGAAGAACTGGACAGCCAATATAGAAACAGATTTATTGATCTTGTTCAGGTTTGTATACCCTTATGGCAATCTCAGATGCTTTTACAGTATATTGATAAAACGAACTGAAAGCCAAGTCCAGCTGGGATCCTGTCTCTGTTCTTATCACTGCCAAGCACCTTTGTTTTCAGAAATTTCTACCTGTCTCAAACGAGTACCTATCATGAACTTCTTAGAAAAAGCATGTGTGCTTTTTCTTCCTTTGTTTTATGTGTACATGCAAATAAATTGAATAATTGGCAACTAAAAAAATCAGTTTTCTTTTATCGTGATGTTCCCTTAGGAAACAGTAACATGGATGCTCTAGAGGTAGTCAGCCCCTTAGACTGACATCTCTGGAATACCCACAAAGTGTTCTATTCGAACACATTTGTTTAAGAATTAGCAGTACGCTGGTGAGGAACAAAAATCTGTCCTGAGCTGCAGATATAGGTGGGTAAGATATGTAATGTAATACACCAGAGGAAACCCAGAGGGTCAATCTGTTTAAGGGATTAAATAGATTTGGACCCTGTCTCTTCCCAAAACAGGTGTAAGAAGCTGGCAAGATATGGCCAGTTTTTTTCTTTCTCACTGTGGGGAATGAGGGACTTTGGGCTAGGACAACAATAAAGTATTAGTCTGTGGTGTGAGGATATAATAATGATTGGAAATGGAGAGAGGAATCTGGAAGTCCTGGTGGTTCTTAGTGGGGTGCAGCTTAACCACCTCCCTTTACTTCCTAACACACCATTTAACCCTCACACAAGAGGCTTAGCACGAAATGTTAAAATTTTATTACTCAGGACAGAGGAAGTAGCTGTTCTTTTGGGCTCTGTTCTGATTTGTGTTTTGAGTAAGCCATCCTTTAGCCTGGTGGAATTTGGTGAGCAAAACCAGAGCCCACGCAGGGCTGCCAGGACCTGCTGCTCGGATGGAGGCACCGAACACAGGGAGCCCGCAATTTGTTTTACGTGACAAATTCACCAGCGCTAGAAAGCATTTTTTAAAAATTACGATTTTTAGAGAGTCAGACAGTGTTTACATACACAATACTAGTCTGTATGCAGACAGAGGCTGGCAGTATGCCAAATGCCTACAAATTCAGAACCCCATCCTCAGCTGGTACATATCACTGTAGCTCCATTGACTTCAGTGAACTGGCGCCAGTTTACATTAACTGAGGAGCTGTTGCATTATGTGGAACCATTTCTTTTTTCTCCCCTCCTTTTCTTTCTTTTTTTTTTTTTTTTTTGATGAAAAACATGGAAATGTCATTCTTGTAAGCTCACAGGAGCCCTTATTTGGGAGACCTTCCTTTTCTCCTTTGATATTCTTTCTTTTCTCTTTAGATTATTTCTATTTCTATCAAATTTAAGATAGAGTCACACTAGTTTTCTGAAGGTAGTATGTTAGGGGTGCCTTATGCTTCTTGACCTACCCCTGAGGTACTCACATAGAGTTTTGTAAGTTAAAATCTCAGAGCTGTAGGCTAATAATTCCTTACCCTGTGATTAAAATATGCATTATATCATTGAAGAGGTATCCCTTTCACATTGCTGTGATACATAAGCATATCCCACAAAAGAGCAATCAGATGAATATTTTTGGTCATTTCCCAGGAGCTCGTGGAAGCAGTGACCAAAAAGCAGCCAAAAAAGAATCTTCTTCTAAATTTAAATTCTCTCAAGGCAATATATAATAAAATGAAAGCTGGCTCAGCCTGTGATGCTGTTGGCTGAAATGGGTAATGAGGTCTGCAATCAGCTTTGTCACAGAGTGCTTTGGCCCAGAAATGTACATTTATATGTGCAGCTTCCACACCTGTCCTTTCATGTAAGAACAAGCCCAACCTCTGTAAACATTTCCTGTACATAAACATATGTTCACATGTCCATTCAATGTCAAGCAAGTCTCACATAAGTGAGAATCTTTCCTTTCCTGAACTGATCGAAGTGCTCTAATCTAGTAACTGGTGTGTAATTGCTTAAGGGATGTTTCATATTGTTTTTGAACTTCTTTTTAAAATCTTCTTTGAATTCTAAGGATCCCTTTACGTAAGTTTCTATTCCTTAATCATTATGTTGTTGTCTCTTATCCTTGAGAAGACGGATGCTTTGGATACCTTCTCTGTTCTGTGTAAAAATTCTGCTTTATCTTTGTCTTTGCCATAACAGTTTTGGACATTTTCCAATTTTAGATGAACTTGTAGTAAGCAATGACTGTTTGAAGATGGACTTCATGTCTAATATTGAATGAGTGTCTGAATTTTTCCCCTAATCTTTTGTTGCTGTCTTACCTATCCTGTATTTTCTCATGCAGTCATCTTGAGTCACATACCCACAGTCTGGCCAGATGTTCAGAAGAGCTTTGCTTCTATTCTGGCATTTGAATAAGTAGCCAGGTTTTATAAAGTCCCTGCTGTGTGTCTGAAATCAGAGTTTCTGGGCAATGTAAACTCTTGAAAACTAATGTTGCATGCCTAAATTGGAGAGAATTCTTTTGAAATGCAGGCTGAGATTAGGATGTCGTATAATTTGCCTACTATAACTTGTCAGCTTGAGGTATCAGCTGCCTTCTCACAAGTGGTGTGTTTTCCTTAAAACTAAAGTGCGTGGAAAGAAATTCCTAGATATAGGGAGGCGTGGAAAAAAAGTAACTGTTGACAACACAACAATTCATTCACTTCCTAACATCACAGGTCACGTACTGTATTTTAAGTCAAACAATAAGGCCATTGTTCACACGGGAAAACAAGCACAGTTTATGGAAAGGTTAAAAGACTGGAAAGGTTAAAGGCTGGTTTGTTTTTGGCACGCCGTGATTTGCTCCTCAGGTGAAGTGGGGAGGTTCCATGCTCTGGCAATATGCTGGAGCGCCTGCAGAGGAGAGGGGAGGCAGCTGATGTCCTTTGCCACGGCCAGTCTCGCCTCACTGTTTCCTTGTGCTGTATCCAGCTCCACAGTTCCCAGTTATGTTGTAAACTTTGCAGGGAAGGCACTGCCTCCTTCCTGTGTGTTTATATGGTGCCTGATTCCATGCAAGCCACATTTCATCCCAAAGCCTTCTTTTCCTTCATGACATTTTAATAGGTACAAGGAGGTTTTCAGTGTTATAAAGGGGGTGCAAGGATCAAAATCCTTGACATTTCGGTGAAATTGGCTGCTTAACTGCCCTTCAGAGTCTCTCTTCTTTGTTTTTTTCCACTGACAGGCAGCTTGGGGTGGGAATTTTTATTGAGTCACTCTTTAAAGCCTGTTTCTTTAAGGGATTTTGGATCAGGACTTTTAGTTCTCCAGCCATTTGGATTTATCAGCATCTGAGAGGAATTATAAGGATCACTCCACATCAGAAATCGCTTGTGTCATGACTGATAAAGTGATATTAAAAGCTGCAGCAGTTGTCATCTATCAACTCCTATCTTCTCTATCAGCTGTACTTGTCAAGTTCAACTGTTTTTCTTTCTAGAGTATCCTGCAAATGATATTTTATAGCCAGGCTAAAAAAAAAAAAACAACCCTTCCTTATTAAAAACTGGCTTTGTTCTGGATTGAAATTCCAGAAAAGAATTTGGTACTCCTAATTGGAAGTGAGGTATGCAAGTATTGTTTAGTCAAAGGTATGGATGGAGAGAAGAGCTCAAATGTAATATTGATGTTTATGCTAGCAAGCACAATTTAATCTTTTAAATTGTATATATATTAAAAAAAGGTATAAGGAAGACTGGAAAACTGGAAGCCTGTAAGATACTGATTTTGAAATTTCATGCTGATGTTGTTTATACAATTGTGTAAATGCTACAATTCTGTCATTAAGTTTGCAAAAACAAGTGCTCAGATTTTGGCAGCATGAAGCAGTTTTTCTAAGACATTTAGGAGTCTAATTGTGCAGAGGCACGGGTTTCAGTAGTTGTTTGTTCAGCCTGGCTGTTATTGGCTCTGCCTTTTTGCTCCAGTGGGATCTGAGAGCTCTCAGCATTTCTGGAAGTCAGTCTGCACTACTGTAGGTACTCCAACAGGTACGAAAACTTGGGTTGCTTTCCAGACCTGGCTTAGCACCTGGATACATCCAGTGTGCCATGTTCTTGTACACAATACACTTTAAGAATAAAAAAATGCACTGTTTAATAAGCCTGGTTTAGGCTTGCAGCTTTCCTTCTGTCATGCAGGGAGCAGTACAGTGATTTCCCTGTGTTCCAGCTGTATTTCCCACATAACACTGCTCTGTCCCACAACAGGTAAAAACAGAGAGCCAGGGCTTTGGAGGCTGGTCTTGCTGTGAGAGTATGATGTGAAATTTCAGTGTAATCCCACTGTAGCCTTCTGTTTACACAGCCATACTGTCCTGGGACAGAGTCGCACGGATTGCAAGCATTCTTGCTGCGAGGAATCCGGGCCTGACAGGAACAGCCGATTCCCAAAGCTCAGCTATGTCTAGAAAACTGGCTCTATTATCCAAGATTATGGCAGAGAGCAAACACTCCTCCAGTTTACCATAGCTTTGCCATCAAAAGGAGCTTTCTTTCAGGAGTTTGAGATCCCAAACAGAGCGTGTTTTCCCAGGAATGTTTGGTTCAAAGCTGACAGGGAAGGTCTCACTATCAGTGCAGCATGGTTTAGCTTGGGTTTATTCCAAAGGCTCCCAGTGCAGCGTGTGACAGAGACATCTCAGCAGACCACACCAGCTCCCTGGCACAGGGAAGGAGCTGACTGATTACCTTTATGGATTCATCCTGGCTGACGATTCGTGCCAAGAGGGGGTTTCAGCACGTTACATTTCAGTGTTGGTTTGGCACCAGGCAGCCTCTCCCTGCTGTGGGTCAAACCCCACATATAAAGGTACCCTCAGAGCCATTTACTTTGGGGGACATGATACCACAGAAGTAACCAGAAACCTGCTGACTTCAAAAGCTGTCTTTTATTCTCAAACATCCTCTTTCAAAACAAAAACCTTCTGTGATTTCTCTAGTGGAGCACAGTGTGTTTGGTGTGCGAGGGGGGACTGCTGAATATCAGCACACTCCATGTTTGGAGCATTGCCCTTCAGCCGTGTTTCTGCTGGGGAGAGATTACTCTGCTAGAATCATAGTTCAATGAAAATATGGTTCCTCTTAGCAGATGCTCAACCCCTACTTAGCAATTACTGCCTAATGTTTATTTTGCAGTGGTTACTGAGAGCTGTTGAGTCACTGACATCTTTGTTGAGTGTCTTGGTTTGGTTTTTTTTTACATAGTGCCATTTGATGAAGCCAAAATCTGATTCTCAATGTCTATTGTTTTTCATGGGCTTTTAGAAAACTCTCCTAAGAAAAGGCAGCATTAACTGGTTAGGGGCCAGTTAGCAAGGCCAGACAGAAACACCAGCAGGGTGCGTGAATTCTGACTGCCATCTTCATACGTGCAGAGGTCAAAAGACTGACACAGCATATGCAGATAGCAAGCCTTAAATATTTGCAAAAAGCAGCAGTGTATTTTTAGCATGATCCTTGGTAACCTTCTGTTTATTTTCAAAAATGACTAAGTGAATTAAGAACCTATATTCCATTGTTTTAATGCGATGTTATGCCAAAATCCTTTGAAAAGGTGGTTTAGGATCCTGATTTGTTTATGCATTGCTGGACATGTAAGCCAGTGTGCCTAAGGGAAGAATAGGGCTGAGTCAAGCAATCTGGATGCAATTTTGAACTGTCACAGGGACTTTGTACTGCCTTGAATAAGTCATGCAGAGATTGCTTGAGAAAAGGATGTGAACTTATGACTGGTGCCCACATTTTCTGTATGAGATTTTTGAAAATCCCCATTTATCTGTCATATAAGCCTGAAGGTGCCTCTCTTTCTGCAGATGATTTTCCCAAGGGAATTATCTGGGTATCTGGCCGTGGCCAGCACTGCTTGACTCTCAATGTTAGAGGCAATTTAAGAACTCGTGACTCAGCTGCCCTCGTAGGCTCTAGGGCCCAGCGCATTCCCTGCGTGGACAGGGGCTCCCCTCAAAGGCGGGAGAGAGCTGGCTCTCCAAATTCAGAGCTCGGTTTGCTGATTTCTCCGAACATTTCTGAAGGAAAATAAACAGCGAGTAACCAGTGTAGTGGGTATGAGATGGTTACTCATATGGTTCTTTCCGTTTCCTGCCCTGGAGTCCATAATGTGCATTCTTGTGTCGAGGGCTACTGTTGATGCAGCACCACAATACCACAGATTTAAAAAAAGAAGGAAAAAGAATCAATTAGATGCAATTATAATTAAGGCCTACTGACTGCAAGTTTGTTCTGGCTGATTGGACAAGCTGAATGAGAAATTTCTTGATCGTGAAATTTTGTATCATGCCACCACATGTACAATCCTTTGTTTACACAGAAACCTCCATATTATGCTCTGTTTATTTTAAAAATCAAGTTCTATTTTTGCAGTATAATGACATGCCAGTAAAACCAAAAGGAGCATTGGCATATTCATTCGCTCACAGCCTCCTTTTGTTACCATCTTTCCCCCTGGCAAATAAAATAGAAATTCATGCCTTCTAATAGGTTCATTTGTAAACTCAGCGGATGTGGGCAAATGAGGGGCAAGTGAGGCAGCTGCATGATCAGGATTCCTGACTTGTGAAAGCAGATTTTTGGCAGTGGCAACCAAGTCTTTGGTTTGTTTTGCTTTGGCTGGTCTCTAATAAGGCCCCGATTTCCTCCTTGTTCTGGCTGCTGCTGCATTGCTGATGAGTCTGTAAGGGCATCTCGGGGTCATCTGGCTGAGGGTTTATGGGAGCTTGTACATCCCAAAAGGGACTGATTTCACTGGATTTTACCTGGTTCCCTCGAACAGGATAACCTGTCAGATGCTATTTTCCAGTAACTCTTCGACACTTCTGGGGACTTGCAGCGAAATCCACTGCTAGATTTCCCCACTGTGGTTTCATCTGTTCTTCTGTATTCCGGTCAAGATGTGGTGTCTTTCTCAAACGGCCCCTTGGCTCAGCTGGGAGCCGCGGGGTTGATGTTTGAGTCAGTGAAACTGTATCAGTGCTCTTCCACAGTGATACGGTTTAGGCTCCTTCAGTGCCAAGGATGAGTGGGCTTGGAGATGTTATTTTTAGGAATTGCTGGAGACTTGATGCTAAGAAGTGTAAGCTCAGCACTCCAGAAAACCTCCAGCAGGACCCTGTCAAGAACTGGTAAGCCTGCATCAGCCTGTGCTTTTACAAGCAGTACTCTGAAAAAGCTAATGCTCAACAGACCTGTATTTGTGTGGTGTTGGTTGCTTTAAAGAAAAAAAAAAAAGAGAGAAAAAAAAAGAAAAAAAGGCAGAATTACTCTGTTAGACTACAGTGATTGTGTGCTTGTCGAGCTCCAGGTGGTGTGGGCATTTGCCTTGTGAAACAACCCCACGTTTCAGAGGCTGGCACAATATGATTGCTGTATTCAGCAGCCCAGGCTTCTCGGAGTTGTAAAGGACCATCCACTGAAGAGTGACAAGAGATCATGAGAAAGTTTGTGGGTGTTTACTGGAATTTGCAAATTTCCCATTCATTTTCTATGAGATACTCACAAGGGCTGGCATTTCCTGACCAAAAAAACAGAAAGGAGGAGGGTGCTGGGAGGGAAAGAAAGCACTTGTCATATCACTAATCATGTATTCAAAGCCACAGGAGGTACAGAAAGACACTGAACAGGTCCATGTGGATAATGGGACAGATGCTCACACGTCTGCACAAAAGCCAGGCTGGGACCTGGTGGCATGCAGATGGATTGGATTGCTGTGGGCGATGGCTCGGGCTTTTCAGAGATGAGGTGGTCTGTGGCGCTGGCTCCTTCTGCTCATTGCTGCTCTTGGATGTCGGGATTGCATTCACAGTTCCCAAGTTCAAACCTCAGCATACTACACACCCACAGATTCCCACAGCTTTGTCCTGCAAAATGCCCCTTCTAACAGAAACCTCCCAGTCCTTGTGGGCTTTTTTTTCACCACTGCAATGAACAGCTTTGTTTTGAACGGAAGATTGAATGCCGCTCGTTTTCCCACCTGTGGCCTGGTCTCTCATGTGCTAAATCTGAAGTAAACAAGTAGTACTTGATCCCACCCCCCTGATCCTCACTTGCAGCTGGATATTTACAGCAATGGCACCTCTGAATTTCCTGGCAAATATTTTACCCTTTTTTGCCTGCCTGCCTCAGTTGTTCTTGTGAAAACAGGCACAGATTTTGCTCATTGCTCCTGGAGGAGTATCTTCATATGAATAACTCAGTTATTACAAGCAAAAAAAAAAAAAATTCACACCTATTCTCTCTTCTTTACTCATGTCAGTTGGTTTAATTTTCCTGTATAGAACAGAGCATGTATTTAGTGATCAGTCACAAACCACAAATCTTTAATAACTTGTAATTTTGGAAATATCAAATTGTCTTCACCAAGGTCCTTTGTTGTGAAATACAGGCCCATTGCTCTAAAGAACTGGAAACTTTAGTAAAGGGAGTAGAAAAAGGATGGTGTTTGAAGGGAAGCAAAGTCAAGGAGCAGTGGCCAGAGCTGCAGAAAAAATGACAGAAGACATCCAAGTGTTGCTTGTGAAACTCTGCTGCTCTGTGTCCCTTCCATGGGACTTTGCTCGTGTGTTTAGTGGAGTGGATCTTTGTGAAGCACAACCTTCTGCTCAGCTGAAGGACATGTACAGTCCGTCTGAGGCTGAGGAGACTTCTTATAATAAGAACCACATGTGTGTGCATTCTGGGGCTGGGCTTTGTGAGATGTTGCAGCAGCAGTTAGACCTGATCAAAATCAAATCAGGAAAGAATACTTAGATAGTTTATCCACAGCCAATAACTCAGCAGGTCTGTCACCAGTGCCCTTCTGGTCTGTGCAGATATTGCATGCATTATTTGTCTCTACAGAAAGAGCCCATCAATAAAGGCCACCCATTCTTTCCCAGTGAAGACCACCAATCCTTCAGTTGTCATGACTTCTCTGAGCCCATTGTTCCTTACTTCCTTTCTCATATAATAATTCTGACTTCCCTGACCTTTCTGTCTGCTCCTCCAACATGGATTTTAGAGCACCTACCACAGAAACAAAACTGAATCCCAATGATTATCGGTCTTCATTCCTTTCACCCTAGATGGAGTTGTATTTTCCTTTCACTCCATTTCCGTTTAGACTTTCTTTTCCAATTCCTTTAAACTGTCTGTCTCGGCTGCCCAGTTTGCAAAGGCCTCTTGTGCTCTTTACTGTGTTTTTCTCACACCCCTCTGAAAGCCACAGGGTCAAAACAATGCTTCTAATCTCATTTGAAATCCCTTGTGTACTTTGTTTAGTTATGTTTTTGTGCCAGTTTTTTTGACAGATTTTTGCTTGTAAATGGGAGTTGCAGTTTCTTCTCAAGGGTTGAAATTCTGGTTTCATAGAAATCCATATAAAGCTTCAGTCAGACCAGGATTATGTTGAGAATCCTGAAAGAAGAATGATTGTTATTGCTTCTTTTTCCCACATTTCTGGAGTTTTAGTAGGCTGTATAGAATTCGGAGAAATGTGAAAAACATTCTAGGTAAGAGTACAGGTAACAGCAAAATTTCTTTTAGCCTGTTTCAGAAGCACGGGTTTGAATTTTTTTCAGATGTATTGAACCACAGTGGATTTTTTTCTCAGCTTTAAATAGCACATTTGGTTTTTTCTGCCATCCTGCCATCCTTATTTATACTGATTGTGTTCCAAACCCCTCTGAAGTTAGTGGAAACACTCCCACTGAACTCAGTGAACCCATCTCAGAGTTTCCCTACTCCACCTGAAATCAGGAGGAAATTAGAAAGGCTGCCTGCGGCATAGGAGCCTGCTGGTTTCAGGAGAGGGAGAAGCCTGCCTTTATTCTTTGCTCTTTCCCTCATTTCAGGGAATGCTGCTTTTTAAGGATATAGCAGGGCTCTGTTTGCTCGTGCTTCAGTACCTACATCAGCCCTCAATCTTGGTTTTTGCACTAATGGCAGACATTAAACCCATATTCTTCTGATTCTTGTAAAATAGCTGAAGGTGATAAAAGCCCAAATATATTGTATTATGTTTATTTTTACTCTTTTGGGCTTCAGTCTCCTTTTTCTGCCTTTTAAAGCATTTTTTGGTGTAATAAATCCATCTGGAATACGTAGTTTATAGTCATGTTTGCATCTCCCTCTGAACCATGCAGGAAGAATTTTAAGAGGTGATACTTTGAGTGCAGGCAGAGGTAAGAAGTGGTGGTGGGGAACCAGCTGTCTATTTTTTTCTATATACCACAGATTTCTTATTTTGGACACTTGGCAAAAATTGTGTAGCGGAAAAATAAGCATCATCATTGTGAGCTCTGTCTAAACATGGACAAGAGCAGGTGAGAAATTAAAAATTAAAAAAAAAAAAAAGGCAGCAGCTCTTTGACAGGATCATTCCTTTGCAACAGGAAACTCGTTCCTAACTAGAGCTGTGCATGAGACACCAGGCACTCCAAGCTGAATTTGTTGCATTAACTGTGCCCTGGGGGGTTGCTGACCAGTTAGGAGGATCAGCAGAAGAAACAATAAAGCATTTTTATTAGCCTTGAAGTCAGACCAGTGGGAATTTTCCAGAGAAGGGCCTACCCTAGTTCTCTTTCATAAACTAACTTCCTCCAAACTGTTTGATAACAAGGGAAATGAAAACAATCAGAAGAAGGGGGGGCAGAAAACCCTACCATTTGTTAATTACATGGATGTTTTGGAACTGTCAAAATGTGGCAGCGCCATAGCATTTCTGTCAGCCACAGGGTATGAGTGCTTGTGGGTATCTTGTCTCCATGTCAGGAAACTGCACTGCTCTTTGGGCCTGAACTGCATTTTGCCAGTGACTTATTGTGGAATGATTTGTGTTGGAAGAGACCTTAAACACCACACGGTTCCAGCTGCCCTGCCGTGGGCAGGGGCACCTTCCACCACACCAGGCTGCTGAAAGCTTCGTCCAGTCTGGACTGGAACACCTCCAGGGATGGGGCAGTGTTCCACTTCCATCCACAGCTTCTCTGGGCTGTTCCAGGGTCTTACCACCCTCACAGCCGAGAATTTTTCCTGGTACCTAATTTAACCCTGCCCTCTGTCAGTTTAAAGCCATTCCCCCTTGCCCTGCCACCTCATCATGATGATCATTGCAGTCAAAGGTCTCAGACAAAACAAAGGCACTGCGCAAATGTGCACGGAGAGACAGAGATTTCAACAGAAGAAATGCTTTGAGTTATTACTTGCATCTGATATCCTCACTGGTAGTGCTCTATCTGCTGCTGTCAGGTCAGAGAGTTTTTTGTTTCTCTCACTGTCCGGGAATGCTGCAGCAGCAGCAGCAGGAGCACTCATCCCAGGTGAGGGATGACAGCCCTTTGCTCAGTTTGCTGCCCTCTGGTTCAAGCTCTGAATATTTTAATCTGACAGAAATAAAGGGATCTCCAGCAGTGGTATTAGCTGCTAGATAACAGCACTTCTTTGAGTTAGGCTTTTCCTCTTCTGTCTGACTCCAGCCTGCTGTAACATACCCCAAACCCTTGATTTCTATGGAAATAAATACTTAAATACCTTCAAAGATTTGATTTCAATGGGAAATAGATACATAAATACCTTCAAAGATTTGATTTAATGCTGGATCTAGTACGCACTGAAATAACAGCATGCTCTGAATTGGTTTTGCTGAGCATACTCAGATCCTTTTAAACTAGTGATGCAGCTGAGGCTTCAGGCACTGCAGAAATGTGATTCTAAGCCAGGGTTCTTAAGGTCACCTGGTTTTTAGTGTTGTCTTTCAGTGAAGGTGAAGCTACTTTGTTTTTTTTTTTTTAAACCAAGAGCTTCTCAAATGATTAAAAGTAGCATCAGTGGTTCAACAAAACTTTTACTGCAGCTGCTGGCTTGAATTTTGGGAGGTTTGCTTGTATATCAAAGCCAAGAGACTTAGCTTATGGGTAGCTCTGTATGATTTCTTGACATTTGGTTTTGAAGATGACCATCAGGATTTCAAAGCAATAAAGTTAATGTAACTGTACACTACTAGTCTCTCCAGTGTCTTTGCACGCTTAAAATAACCCCAAATTATTTCTGACTAAATATGCTAGTCAAAAAACTGGAAATTCCACAGTTGATGAAATGAGGACAGGTTGGGCCAACTTTTTTTTCCCCCCTCCTTATAATTGCCAGTTATTGACTTCCTTTTTGTCAAGGTCACCAGAAAGCTATGGAAAAGTTTATCCCAGAATATTGGGTTTACTGGCATTTCTTGAAGCAAAAGCGTAAAACACGTGAAGAACTTGCAGAGTCTCTGCCCTCAAGTCTCTTTACAAGAAACTATTTTTGTGATTAGATGCTGGACCAAGCTGCTCTGCAATTTTTCCACTGCTATTAACTGTAAATAACTTCCAGCCTTGCTTTAACCCTTTCAGCTCATGACAAGAAAAACTCTTCTGTATTTGCCAGGCGTAATGAGAGAAACAGATGAGCTTAGAATGTGAAGCTGGGTCTGAGGCAGAGCTCTTTTTTGTTGGGACTGTGTTTATGAACTCTTCTGTAACTTTCTCATTCCTGACTCCCCTTAGAGAGTGCAAATATTTTTATCGGGTAGAACATTTTTGGGAAATACATCCATGGTCATGGCTGGATTTTGATTTTGTGCCTGCTGAAGCAAATGACAGCGTTCTTGCTGGCCTTTGGGAAATGGCTATGTGCTCTGCAGACATTGACCTGAAAAGACTTCAGGATCTCTCTGACAGGCCCAAGCTGGAAAGCTGTAGCTCTAAATTCAGTTCCTAATTCTGTGTGGTTGTCCAAAGGCAGCAGGACCTCAGATATGCGTGGAGCCTGTAAATGCTTAAAAAAAAAAAAAATGCTGATAGGAATAAAAATATGCATACATGTTGAGTTAGGGAGGAAGGCAGCTCTTTTTGAGTAAGTCTTGAGAGGGAAATTCTCTAGCCCTGTGCATCCCCTTCTGGAATGTCCATGTAATGCCAAGATCATGTCCCAGTCTTCACTCCTAAATCCTCTGCCACGGCTTAATTACAGACTGGAATCTGGTTGAGAATTTTCGGATGCCTTCATGGACACTAAAGCCGATGGAAACACAGGGAAAAAGTCCATGCTTCAAAGTATGTGATGATTTGGACTGTAAACATTCCAAGATGAAAGATGCTGAGATACCACAGAATCCTGTGCACCTGTCAGGCTGCCACCGTGTTTTAAATGCTCCAGTCACACATATGAAGCTGAAGAGCGACCCTATCGTGGATTTAGGAGATGAAGGCTTCCCTTTGCAGGGCAGGTTTCCACCTCTTCTTCTTTATCCATGACAGTATAAGGATCTCTCCTATGAAACACAGAGATTTCTTTTCACATTAAGAGCTCTTGTCAGAGAAATACAGTATGAAGTGGATTAATTGAAAATCAATCTTGTGCCACATATTATGGATGAGGAAAGTTTTATACCTCTTCTCACTTTGCCACAAGAGAGAAAAAAAGTGATTACTATGACTATTTAAAAATTCTTGCATTAAAAACATTCCCAGGCACTGTTGGGTTTTTTAAATTTTCCTTTTTAATGGGAATTATGCCACAGAGGCACTGGCTTGTAAAGTTCATTAGGTTTTAAAAATATATTTGAGCTTCTTGGTCAGACAAAATTAAAAATTGGCAGGTGGTCACGTGGGAAACTTCTGGCAGAGCGGAAAAGTGGTTCCAGTCTCCCCATGGTCCTTGGAGAAGGATTCTGGCTTTTCTCTTTCCTTCTGTGTGTTGGACAAAGTTCTCCAATTCAGCATTGGCCAGCAGAATTTTACCACTGGCTTGAATGAAAATTAGGTTGTGTATCAAAATGATGAGTAGATGTGTTATCAGAAATTATCTGAACTGTACCCAACTACCCTGGCCAGAATGGTGGGTTTTCCACAGGGCTTTTTATTCTCATTCGAGTCACGAGCATCTGTAGTGGAACTTCTGGATTTTGTTGCAACCAAGTAACAGCCTTGGCTTAGTGGGTTTTTTTTCCTTTTCAAAACTAAACCTGTCAGCTTTCTGTCTCAACCATGAGGAGAGAACCAAGGCCTCTTGAGGCTGTCTTCTATGGCTCTGCCAGTTACTCTCCTCCCATGGTGTCTCAACCCTCAAAAATAATCATGACATCCAAAATAACTAGTCTTCATTGAAAGTTGTGATCAAAAAGAAATATCACTAAATCTGTATTTTTACTGCTTGATTTTTTTCAGGACTCCACTCCATAGGCTTCAAATCACTACCTGGGAAACTGCTATGGTTGGAGCTGCAATAGCCTGATGCATAAATCTTCTATCTCATCCTCTTTGCTTAATCTGGAATTCTGAAACATATTCACGTACCAGAAAAGGTGAGTATAAAGCTTTTTGTGTTTTCATCCACCAGCTTGGTTGTGCTGCTAATAAGGGTGAGCCGGCAAGGCTTTGGGACCCAGTTAGACTGAGGGTTCTGAAATGGAAATTGTTGTCTGTGCTGAGCCCCATGCAGCAGAACAGATCCCATTGCAGGTTTGGGGCTGGGACACGGGGGAAACAACACAGGGTCGAAATGTACATAAAGAGGAGGGGAGAGCAAAGGAGAAGAACTGGGAAACGTTTGTGCTGAGCAGAGGAGGAGAGGCTTAGCCTGTCTAGTCCAATCCCAGTGTGATGTTTTTTGCCTTTCTGTCTTCTGTGGAGGCATAGAAAGGAATAAACAGGGGGAAAAAAATGTAGAAGCATGGTGGTGGTGGGAAGTAGGCCAGATAGAAAACTGCAAAGTTATATTGTTGGTGCAGAAACCTTGGCTATGTACGGAGCCCAGAACTGTCATAATTTTGCCTCTCATAAGCAAGGCAGCTGTGCATCCAAATTAAGCGTCTAGGAGAAAATATTTTCTTTTCCAGATTAAGCTAGAAGACTAATATTTGGTGCTGGAAAGGTACACTTCTCTGCTATGGTTTCTTCCTGATGAGTTTGCAAATCTTCCCTGGATTGTTCATTCACCCTTTCCATTTGAAATTTGAAAGGCAAAAGGTTTTATTTTGCTATTTTGTCTATGCATGCATGTCAGGGTGAAAAAGGGGGACGGAGGAAGCAAGGGATGGAGATGGGCTCTTGTGTTTTGCTTTAAAGTCATGTGTTAAACATAATCCCTTTGCATTCATCTGTAGAAACAGTGTCAGCATCCACAGGGGGCTGCTGTGTTTGGACAAGACTGCTCAATTTGTTTTTGATTAAACATAATTGTTTATTGCAAGACATGCAAGTACGGGTAATACCATCTGAGTCCTGGCAGGGAAGGTGTGTGTTATGATTTGGGTTTGTTGTTTCTCTCTGTCTTGGTTTAAGTTTATCCCCATCTCCCAATTTTTTGGACAAACAAAAAGGGATGTATATTTGGGATACAACTTAAAAAGTATTATTTATCCTGAGAACAGCAAAAAGAGCAACCTTGAAAGATTTCTGTAATGGAAATGAAACAATCAACACAGAAATATGAGGAAGAAATTACACCCATTAAGTACATCTAGACTGATGAATGATATGATGGCTGCCTATTCAAGCTGGAAATTTTACACATGATTGAAGCTTTATTTAGTCTAATGAAATGTGCTTCCTGAATGCTGCATCTGAGTGATGGCGTGACCTAGAGCACAAAAGAAAGTATTATGTGATTAGACTGAGATCATTCTCATTTAAAGTCATTGTGATATAATTTTACGTTTTTAATTAGCAGCATATACTTTTGTGTCCATTGCCTCTTTTATTGCGAATACCTTTTCAGGTCTTGTCCTTCCACAGGCTCGTTTGAAGCTCAGCACGGATTAACAGCAAAGGGGTTTGGAGTTCATTGATCCTTTTTTTTTTTTTAAGTCTCCCTCAAAGTGGTGAATGGTGGGAGGGGAGGAAGCTGATCTTTTAGAAAAGGCTCGTCTTGTGCTGAATTTTTCCTGTGTTCCATAGGACATTCTTTACATTTTAGCTTGAAATCCAGCTTAAATACCTTGTTTGACCTGTGAAAATATTGATAGTCACATCTTTTAAATCAGTGAAATTAGAGTTATTGTTGAAACAACTGATTCTAGAGATATTCCTCTCAACATCTTGGCTCTGGCAGCTGGGATTTCCTGAGGGCTGTGGCATGATCCTGCTTTCCATCACTGGGAGTTTGGACCTACATCCTCTACAGCACACATTTCTTACCCCACTTCACCTTTATGAGCTGGGCCTTTACTTTGAAGCTGTTTTGTGTACCAGGCTGGAAGGCAACTCCTGACACAGAAATCCAGTGTTTGGATTAAAAGCCATTAAATCGCGTTTGACTCGAGCAAAATTTAACGTGGTTCATAATACAATTTTATGAGCTATTGAGATTTCTGGCACCATAAAATGAGTTTGTTAATGGGTTTCAGCAGTTGTTACTTAAAGTGATGTTAAAAAGTAATGAAGGGGGAAAGTAAATGCAAGGGGTGAACTTGCTTCTCAAGCCTGCAGTTCTTTCCTTTCCCGGAGCATTAGCAGGGTAAGCAAGCATTAAACAGGTTCAGTGTGCTGCCTTTGTGTGAAAGAGCTCGCTGCAGACCCCATATTTTCAGATGAATATGAACTTGCTGACCACAATCCTGACTTTCAGCTTGTTAGTGAGGTTGACTGATGAACACCCAGGACCAGACAGATAAGCCAGACACTTAATCTATCTACTGTATGTGTTCAGTCAGACTAAAGCTTTATCAATCATTTCGAACTGCATTTCAAGAGGACATTGTATAGTTTCCTATTACCATAAATCACTGAATTTGGAGCCAGTAGCAATTTAACCATCTCATTCATGAGGCATCTGAAGGTGTCCATGTACCTGTAAGTACTTTAATTTGTGCCTGTATGGAAGACTCATAATTCCTTAGCACATTTTCTGTTTTTATTGCAGGCTGTAGCTGAAATTTGGGAGGGCAAAAGAAAAAAGTCAGGAACAGCCTTTCAATAACAGTTTTTAAAATATTTCAATTTGAAATTTAGGATAATTTTCTTAGATCACTTTGCCTCACTGCATAGATATCTTCTTGATCCGGCTTGTATCTCCTGCTACAGTGAAAAGGATAACAGTTAAAAAGAGTATGATAAATGCATGTGCCAATTGCAGAATAAAATCAAATGCCGAGACAAAAAAAATTACCTTTTCTTAAAGGACACATCCCCATTTTTTCCTGTCTTATTACTTTTTAAATTCTGTTTTTACACTTACAGTTATGCAGGCTAATCAAGTATTTCACAAAAGAAATGCAGCAAATTTACGAGTAGGGAGGGCCAATTTGCCTGATCTTTTTTTTTGGTGCTATTTACAGAATTTAGGCTTCAAATGTGCTCAGACCTTTTTTTTTTCCCACTTCAGTTACCGTCTGGCCTAAACTTCAAGACATGAGGTCCAATAGCCATTCCAAAACCTCACATCAGCATTCCAATCTCATGTTAGCATTCTGGATTGTGACAAACCCAGGTACTTCCAACCAAGAGAGATTGGACTCCTTCTGGAGCCTCGCTAAGATGGTCACATCACACCTACTGGCGCAGTCAACTGTCCAGCCTTTGTTTCCCAGCAATAAATTAGATATCATGGCATAGTTTTTAGAAGCCTCCATATTTATATCATCAGAATTTTGTGTTCATTACTTTTAGCGATTTTTGTACCTTGTTTTCCCTTGGTGGCCGTAGTAAGCGTACATTGGTGTGGAATGTGAGAAGCTGGTGGAGCCTATTTGAAGTCATGCAATGATTGCATAAGTTACAGCTTATCAAACCCAAGTTATTTCATTATTTTCCCTTCAAATTACATTTTGTGGTCTATTAAGCATCATTTTCTGATAATTGGTGACGTCTGAGTGCAGTCTCTACAATATATGGCCGGTCTAGATTTGGGCCAGGCTTTGTGCATTATAAACCTGCCAGCAAATCCTGTTTTCAGCCATGGTGTAGCACTGAAGGGCAGCTGAGGAGGAGACATGATAAAGTCTATGGGACAAATTACACATCACAAATTAATTATATGTAATGCTTGGCATAACAGACATGAATTTTGGGCATGACCATAATACTTGTTTTTACTGCCAACAATTATCATCTGCTTTAAGTCATGTCTTGGATGAAGAGTGGATCTTGTGATGTTACGGTAAATGCACAGAATATGAATAAGCAGACACCTATGGGTTTGAGCTCTGCATGTGGAGATTAAGTACTTGACTGTGGATATACTTCAGGTGCATTCAGAGCAGTTTGGTTTCCCATGCTAACTGCAGCGAACGAGTGGAATTATTTCCATGGGTTTCCGTGAACTGTTGGATTGGGGCCCAGAGCCTGATCTCATACTTTGCCTAGAGGAGATTTCTGAGAACATGCAGACTTGGGCATCCAAGAGTGGCTGTAAAGGGCCACAGCCAGGCCCTTGATTTACAAGTTAAATGACTTCCCCAACGTATTCTGGGGAGCTTTAGGCAGCTTGTGGTTTGTTTCACCTACTTAACATCATACTGAGGAAGAGTTGAGTCCCTACCCTTTGACAGACAACAGATCAGCTGGTTACAAATGTTGATCAGCTGTATAAAAGCAGAGGGTGAGACTACGCTAGGGCTGAAGTTCTGGGTTTGTGGACTGTGGGAAAATTAGTTATACAGACTTCTGGGTCTCCTCTGCTGAAATGCATCTCCTGATCACTGTAATTTTGGATGATGCTTAAATGGTTTCTCGGACTACGCAAACCACAGGCTGACCCAAGCTTTGCCAAAGAATAAAGAGTGGCTGTGCTTCTTCACAGCGTGTTTCTGAGATTTGTCAGTTCTGTCACACTCCTCAGACCCATGGAAATGGAGGGAAAGGGCTTTCCAGAGATATTCCGCTGATAGTTATGAAGAAACTCACAGTCACACCACATAAAAACCTTCTAATGGTTCTTCCACTGACACATGAATGGTAGTGAGGAGGATGTAGTTTAAAAATACAACACGGACTTTTTTTCTTGTAAAACATTTCAGGAAATCCTGCATTTTAGTGGGAATTTTTCACCTTTGAAGAATACTGCATTTGAAGAATTTATAATGCTCTATTATCTCTGGGCCTAATTTGCAATGTACTTATGTAAAGTGAAATTCAGTCTGCAAAGGTACTTCTTTCTGAGCGTTCTAGTTGCATAGCTATGTAAATGTTCTTATGCAAGTAGAGACAATAATTATGGCTTAAGGCTATGTACATTACAAGCAGGGAATTCCTCATACATTTAAATACATATTTTAGAATCAACTCTGGATCTGGTTTCAAAATCCAGAGTGGCTTGACACCAGTTTACATCATCAGTATCTGGCCTTTCGAAATCCAGAGAACCCATTAAAAATAAAACTTGTGGTGGGGGGAGACTGGAGTTATATCATATAGCAAGTGAGCACAGGAATGGCTGGCAGGAGAATGGTATGCTGCAGATGAACTGGATGGGGGACAGATTTGCACTGTTGTAAAACACATGGGAAAAGTCCCTTCTGTTTATTTCTTTTTTTCACCCCCTTATTAATTTACCGCAACCACAAGCCATGTGTTCCAGTTCCTGTCTGGGAAAAGAGGCTGGGTAGGCTGTGTTGTGACTTAGTTGGACCCGTGATCTGAAAGCAGCCGGAAAACCCCAAGAAATTCTGAATCGCTCGTAAAAGAGCCGAGGAGCGTTGTTTGTAAACCACTCAGCATTAGGGACAAGGCCACTCTGATCACACTGTGCTCCCTGTTAGGTGTTAACAGCTGTAATGAGGGACATCAGCTGAAGTTCAAGCGGACAAAATACCTTCAGTGAAAGCTTATGCCTTAAAAGTGTTGGATTCATAGTGCACCCAAAAGTTTATGCTCAGTGTTAGCAGAGCAGTGGCTCGTGTGAAATATCCCAGCATCTACGTACTTTGGAAAGAGCGATTGTTCTTCATGTAGATAACATTGAACACAAGAGAACTCTTGCTTAAGATCCTCCTTTCCCTTCTTGCTCTCAAGGTGAGAGAAGCATGTTGCTGTTCCTTATGCAACACAGAAATTTTCCTCTGATACGTAAAGGATCTGTGACAGGCTTGAAGCTCCCTCTGGTTCTTTCTCTTTCCAGCCACTTCTGTAAGATCAAGCCTCTCACCTGCCCTCAAATAAGACCTTGCAGTATCCTGCATAGGGATGGAAATATGTTTGTTGTCTAGATTATAAAGTAAAATGTATAAACTATTGGTTTAGAAGGCCTAAAATCCAATATATTGGTTTTTATGTGGCTCACCTGTGATAAAGATGTGGTGAGTAAAGTTAACCTCTCATCTGAGCACTCTCCCTGTGGCTTTAGAAGTCTGAGCATGGTAAGTGCAAGAACACAGCCAGGTAAATGGAAATACGTCTAGGAATTAGTATAATCTTACCTACTGCTACTGGTGAGAAAGCAATGAAATTACTTCTCACTGATAAGATTGATAAGGGTTGTTACTGCATGGTTTTAAACTTCTGTTATAGCTTTAAATATCTACTTTTTATCCAGTGTTTATGTTAAACTTCAGCATTTTCTTCTTTTTAATTAACTCTAGCCTTTTTTGTCTTTTTTTTTTCTGAGTGTCTATTTATATTTTGCTACCAGTTGTGAATTTAAAAGAAATGTTTGCCTTTTGGATTTCTCTGTTCCAAGCTTAATCCTTCCCAGAGACTCAAATGAGATCAAGGTCAGGTTTTGTCATTAAAGATGGAGAGGGCTCATTTCTTTCCTAGTGTGCCTCAGCCACAGACATCTTACGTGGTTTGGTGAGTGCGAAAGGCTGGAGGGATTTAGTAACTCTGGTGTAAAGGAGGAACTCTTATTTTATAATTTATCCCTTAAATTTAAAAGAGCTAAAAATTTAGAATAAAGTGTAATTAATGTGTGTTGCAAAGACAGACCATTCAACAAAGAGCCTGAATATTTACTGTTGGCACTAATGCACTGTTTGCCAAAGAAGGCTATAAATCCCTGCTGAAATGTATTTCAGTTTGAATTGTGTGTATAGTATATAATTACATCCATAATGACTATATCACATATGCGTGCACATATATTTTGTAGTGTTATTTTTGCTCATATCTGGAGCTGAGACTAAAAACACTTTCAAATTCAATGACTTTGATAAGACAAGTGAGAGAATTTTTACTTTTTAACACCAGTATGGAATTTTGTTAAGTCATTTCCTTGAGGGGAAAATTCTGATTTTGGAGAGGGTTATTGTACTGTGCAGAGTTCTCCCGGTGCAGGTGACTGGTTAGGCTGGTCTGGATATATTCTGTGGGGATCTGGGCATGTATATGTTCTACCTCTTTCTTTTTTTGTGAAGAAATTGATTTTCAGAGGTGTTACTGCTCCTCTTCCTCACACAGACTCAGATCTGTATAGTCCACGTGCTGCTGAGCCAGAAAATGTGTTTGGATGCTGTTTGTTAGGCAAGTTTTGCCCGTATTTACTTGTGTCCGTGCACCTGAAGGACAAAATGTTCCCAAGCATGAGAAATTGCCTTTATTTGAACACTCTGTATGTGGAGATGCTGCAGTTCAGAACCCTCCAGGCGTGTCAGTCTGTGTTTGAGCCCGTGTAGGTGGCACAGCTGATCACCAGGACTACCAGACCTGGGGACTGCATGCTCTGTGCGTTGCTCAGCCCACAGTTAACAGCCCGTGGCTCGTGGGGCTCATGGGAAAGGCTCCTCTGGTGCAAAAATAGGAGGAACAGCCTTCTGACAAGAGCTGGCACCTTCATGACAGCCACATCCTTTCACACTGTGGTATAATGCAGTTCAGCCTGCTCTGAAGGCCCAATCTGGTGGTGGTCCTGCCTTATCTCTCAGTAGATACTGATCTTTATCACAGAGTCATAACAAACTGTTTGGTGGAGCTGGAGGGGGTGAGAGAAGCCTTTGGCTTCGTTTAGAACAAGTCTGACGTGAGCATTGAGATATTCTGTACTTTGGGTGGCTGGCTTTTTTTGTGTCAGATTTTAAGGAGTTTGTAGAACTCAATGTTAGACCTGCTCCCTTTATCCTGTTGGAAAAGGAAAGAGCTCGTTTCAATGAAATGTTCAAAATGTCAGGCTTAAAATTCTTGTACTCGAGGACATTCTGTTTAATTCTTTTGTGACTGCAACTGAAGGATAGGAAATGGTGTTCCAGTGTAATTTCTCAGGAAAATGCAAGGTTGTCTTAGTAACTTGTGACCCCCTTGACTCAGAGTTTGAGGAGAGAAAAGGCGAAGTTGTTCAGCGACTGGAGGAAAGCGGGACTAAGTGTTACCTCAGAGCTGTGATATTTGGCTTCCAGTGGCCGCAGAAACTTGACACACATCAAACGTCAAACTAGCTGATAGCAGACAGGAAGGATTAGTGTTGACACAGCAGCGCTGACCCCTGCCAGCAGCGGGGCTGTGTTTAAATACAGCCACGTCGCTCTGAAATCACCCCGGGCGTGCGAGCGGCACAAACTGGAGGTGAAGGTATAGGAAACGTGGGGCGCTGGGACATTCTCCTGCCTAATTGGGCTGACAGCTCAGTCTGGATGGAGGACAGTGTTTATTTACTCATTGTTGTGTGATGAGCAAATAGAAAGATATGCCTGCTTTAGCCCGTGCTGATATTGGTCCTAACCCTGTCTGGCTCCAGCTGCCGTAAGCCAGGACAATACAACAGAAAAACTTCCTATTCACCATCACTTCTAAGTCTGTCCTGGCGCAGATATGCAATGACCTCAGACCACAGTTGGGTCTAATAAGGAATTTATCTTCATGGAAATGTGACCTCTTGCTACCAGAAGGCTACAAAAATACGAGCAACAATGGGTAAATGAAGATAAAGGTTTATCCTGGCCAACTGTTGCGTTTTCAAAACAGTTCAACCCTGCCATGCATAAACTACTGTTTGACATAGGACGCTGTCTGAAGCTCTTAAAAAAGTTATCCAGGTCACTGTGGAAAGAACATGCTCTTATTACTGTTTTTATAAGTGAAAATTACTGGATTGATGCTTTTTTCTTTTGAATGATGCAGACATTCAATATCAGTTTTCAGTTCCCAGAATCCACTTTGGATGCAGGAAATGAGATTTCAGGAAATTCAGTTTTTCACCACGGAATTAGGCTTTTTCCTCTTTTTCCCTCCACGCTAGGAGTTCATACTCTGTATGTGCTTTTAATCTTGACTTCAATATATTTTACTGTGGCCAGCTTTTAGTTACAGTTTAATAACTTCAGCTTTATTTTGCCCCAGGCCGTATTATAATGAATAAAAAGCTTTTTCTATGATTTAGCTGAATTTATGCAGCTGCCCTTGAAACAGCTGCATAATTTTTCCTACTGACTAGGAAAGGTAGCAGTTTAGTCAGCACAGGCTGATCAGCTGAATTCTACTTCCAAACTCGGTTTTGCCAAAAAATCACGTGGAAACGAATGCAGATCCATGACCATGCTTCCAGGTACCTTGTGCAATGTTGTTCTTTCTTAAATTAAAGTTATCCTCACCCCCAAAAGTAATTTAGACTGAATAAGGACCATATTTTTATATGGTTCTGGATGGTACCTTGTGCAATGACATCTTTAATCTGATGAGGGCCTCTGGAACACCCAAAATAGCTGCTTCCCAGTTTCCAGTCTTATGAAGGAAATGGTGAGTAGATATGGGAAGAAGCTTACATCAGCCATTGGTTATCTTACATTTGACCACTTCTAGGTTGGTTTTTCCTGTGAGAGCAGCTTACAAATACACCAGATCCATCAGTGGCTCCATCGAAATCTACAGAGAGGTGTAGAAATCTACAGAGAGGTAGTCAGAAGTACATTGGCAGAGCCTGTGCAGTGGTTCTGACAGGAATGATGTGGCCAGCTCAGAACATGCATTGAGCCTTTCACCTTGTTCATGTCTCAAAACCTGGCATCTGAAAAGGATTCCTAGCCAGGAGCCTGTGTGGGTTCCAGCCAAGCGGGCAGCGAGGATATTGGATAACACACACTGTGTGGGAACCTGCCTACAAATTGAAGGGTGGCAGATAGGATGGAAGAGGCAAGAGGTCAGTAGTATGCAGCTTAGGGAGCACGTGGTTTGAATGCAACTGTGAAACCTAAGATACCTCATCAATTTGTGAGACTTCTTTAATAAGGGCCCAGCTTCATCTTAACGCAGGGAATCCTCTCCAGAATTCCAGACACATGAAAGACATTAACTCATAATTCCTAGTAGTCTCCTGAGTACCTGTTAATAATTATGGCTGGCCTTTTTGGCCTTAGAAGCTTTCAATTACCTGGTGTTAAACCTTTTAGAGCAAACTGGAAACCAGTATAGGATGCTGAATGTGAAAAGGTGTATTTGTTAATACTTCTGTGCACTGACAAATCTGAACCAAGTGTATGGTTCTTACTCGCTCTGGGTTAACATTGATATTGATATTTCAAGCTAAAATGAAGAACAACTGTTTACATGTACTTGAACTAGCAGGTTTAAAAGAAATCTTGTAAAGAAAAAAAAAAGCAGCAATAAACTCTAGTCTGAGATCATACTATTAAACAGAAATATTATTAAAAGAACGGTTTTTAGAAGAATTAGAATGATCAGTTTGCCCAGCTGTTCTAGTAGCAAGGAAAATGTTAATTAAAAATTAGGGGAATTATGCACACATACTATTCATCTCAGTATAAAAACATTAAGTAAAGAAAGCAAGGCAGATTAGATCCTGGTGTGGAGTGTGTGCTCTAAACTTAAAAAGATTATAAGATGTGTAATAAAGATAAAGCATCCCTCCTCAAACAGCGAGAGCACATTGAGTCATGCAACGAACCTTTTATTCATTACAGCTCTGAAAAATCTGGGGTCAGTTCTCCATTCCATTATAAAGGAGACTTAAATGTAGTGTTTCTGTAATATATATTCAGTTAAAAGCCCTCCTCCCAGCTTTTCACTGCCAGAATGAGGTAAAGAATCTGGAGATTTTAGAACTAATAAGCCAAGCAGTAAAATGGTGCACATTTGTGTGGAGCCTGATGAGGGATGGGAATGCACCCAGGGAAGGCTTGGCTGCTTCGGCACACAGACGCTGACGGGTGGACGCACCAGGACTTCATTCAGTGAATCAACCTTGGCAAATACCATCCATGAAAATTCAAAGAGGGGAAAAAAGGCGAGAAAAACCTGACTCCGGTTGTTACACACTGTACAGGATGAAAGCTGGACAAGCCATCCACCTGCAAACCAACTGCTAAACCTTAGGAAATTGGGAAAGAAGAACTGAAGAAATCTTAGACAACGATGTTGGAGTACCTGGACATCCTTGGCTTCCATTGATGTGGGGAAAAAAAAAATTGAAAAATCCACTTTCTCTGGGCAGGAAAGCCCATGTAATTACAGAATAATGTCATACTGCACTGAACTGAAAAGCTCAGTAAGACAACTGCTATCAAATACTGCAGCTCTTACTTGTTTGGGAGCCTCTGCAGGTCAGAAAGGTGAGACAGATGGTCCACGCCCCATCCTGCAGTTCAGGCCTTTCCACAGCACTGGGATGTGCTGTGAGATCAGATGGATCAGAAAGTTATTCTTTCAGTTGCAAAGATCTAAGCCCCTTCAGAACTCCCATATGCTTCATTTGTGAAAAGACTTTGATAATAATGAACCTCATTTAAACATTCTGAATGCAGTCTTTAAGCATACTGGGTTAGAAAAATTTAAAGTAATAAGGTAGGGAATAAAAGAAAATTCTTGCATTCTAAATGTGATTGAAAGTATAGTCTTTCCTTACAGATTTAATTCTTCCTATGAATGTCCACACTGTGTTTGCAATATTAAAAAAAAAACCTGGATAGAATCACACTGGAGTGAGTGTTTGTGAAGTTAATAGAAAATTCTGGGCCTTCAACTCTGATAAATGTAACTCTAGAGTCCTATGAAAAATTTCATTTTCAAGGAAGCCTTGCCTTTTTATGGGAAATTTGTCCAGCTGAAAAATTTTACTGGCTCTACTCCTCATTGCCAGTTATGGACCAGATTTGGAAATACCTGTGAAAAACAGTGTATTGGTTTCAAGGAAATGCATGGATGAAAGCATTGTGATTGAGGACATCCAGATCTGTTCTTACAGAAATGCTTTTTATTTACACGGTCCGTTACTTACATGTCCTGAAGAGCATTACAAGCATAGAAAACTCCAAAAGGGTGAGAGTTAGCCAAGAAAACCAGCTGTGCATGACTTTGAGTCCTACCCCAAACACTTGGAATACATCTGCATGGCTCGTCAGTACATCAGTATTGCTCTACTTGCAATGTGACTGGTTTGGTCCTAGAACTACTGAGACAGAGCAGTGGAGGTATATAAAACCAGGGCAGTCACGGAAAAAGGAAATTTCAGTGTCTTTGTGCACAAAATTGTTTGTGTTCAGGATCAGCAAGATGGGTTACAGATGTACGTCGGAGAAACAAAGCAATTCACTTGGACTTTTGCAGAGCATTCCCTTAAAAAATCTTTGCAAGGTTTTAAAAAGATGGGGAGGGGGCGAGAAGGAAATATATATATATATATATTCCCTGAGAGTGACTGCAGTCCTCAAGGCCATGCAAATAGTTTGTACCTTTAATCATTAAGGTATCCTAGGGCTGATGAGAAGTTAGGCTGGGTAGGAATAATACAAGGCAGGAAGTTGAGAGATTTGAGTTCAATTCCAGCTTCAGGACAGAATTCCCACGTGACCATGGGCCTCTTGTTTGGAACCGTGTTTACCTACAATGAAAACAGGGAGTGTTTCACCCACACTCTTGCTGAAAGATTGTTCTGAAATAAAAATGGTGCTGAGCCACGATGGGGTGCAGACCTACCTCTTCTGGCTGGAAAGACCAAGGGCATTTTTCTTTTTCTTACAGAAGGAGTGACACAGAACTTGTTCTAAATGAGAAGTAACACCTCCTCCCTGTTCCTGCAGTTTTGCTAGGTGGATTACAGTCCCAGTTTCCGAGTCTGGCTTAGTGTAGTAAGTATTTGCCTCATGCAGCTCTCATCACTTGCTGTATTGAGACATGACTTAGGTGACTAATGAAAGGCATGGCCACATCCTCTGCTGTCAGAGCAGGAAGCTCCCAGTGAGATGGTGTCACCTTCACAGTTCGGTGTAAAACTCTGCATACGGCTTTCAGAAGAAGAAAATTCACGTTACCATTGGATCTGTGTCTTATCAAGGCTATTTAGTGTGATATTTCTAGCACAGTGATATAAAGTTACACCAGTTCCAGCTCTGCAGACATTCTTTTAAGCTAGCTTGAGCATTTCCATGTGATGTGGAGTTGCACAGTGCAGGTTTAGATACTTGGTCCTTTGCATGGACCTGAAGTAAATTAGATTTTAACTTTACATTAAGTCCCTTGTGTAAAGAGACTGTAGATTCTACATCATTACAGTGCCCTTTCTGGGTACTCTAGGTCTGTGTCCATCCCATCCACCCTCAGGCACCTCGCTGTTGTGCCAAACTGAGGAACCTCATTACACGGGTAGGCTGGTGAAGTGATTTTTGTGAGTACATGTATCCTGTGTTCTCTTGGCCATGGACTCAACCACCCTTCTAATTGAAAGGCAGTAGCTGGTAATTGATCCAGGAATGCTCTTCTAGAATATCATTGGCTTAGTTTAAGTTATTTCCCCAATGATAACAATAATCTGAAAAGGAGAGGTAGAATAAATGTTTGCATATGTGCAGCTATAGACGGGAATCTGCAGAGTAACTAATTTCACATCCTACTTTTATGTACATTTTTTTGTACATGAGTCCATTGTAATTGATTCAGTCTTTAACAGAGTTTGTTGGATTAAATCTGGCACAAAAGTTGCCAATTCTGAGTTTGCTAAATCTTGAAATATGTATCCATTTGGGGCCTCTTCTTCAAACAGCAGTTGTTCAGCTTTACTGGAGTTGCTAGTTGAAGTCACCATCAGATTTCCTTTCTGTGGAAAAAGCACTTGCTATAAATCTCAAATAGTCAGTAATTGATCACAGCCTGGAACTGTAAAACTCTATCTCAGTGCCTGAAATAGCACATGTTTGTGGTGTGGAATGTGGTTTCAGTCCCCATCGAGAGAAAGGGAGACCTTGGAGAATATGAAAGTCTTAAGGAGCTTTCCACTAATAGAAGGGTCAAGGGACAGCACTGTCAAAGCATCCCCTCGTTAAAGCTGTGTGGGGAAACAAACTGCTTTCGACCTCCTGTGTCTCAGCTGTCAGTCACAGGAGATGAACACTCCTTTTGTTCAGATCCCTGAGAAAATCCCTTGATTCTCCTCCCTTTTATCCCCCCCACTGGGTCCCGTGCCCGTGTCCTTACTGAGGCCACCTGGGCTTGGCAGGAGTGATCGGCCGTGATCCAGCCACGCCAACCTGACTGAATTTCCTCAAAGCATCGTTTTGAAGTGATAAAAATGAACACAACTTCCTTTCTCCCCACAGCAACCTCCATCCTCATACAAGATCCAAGGAATTGCAGACTTGTCATGGGTGTTTGCAGTATGGCAGCTGAAGTATAAGAGGTGTGGTAAAAACTGAGATTGCTTGGGCATTTGAGAAACAAAATATTTGCATAAGAACTAAATTTAGTTTTGTGGCTTTAAAAAACCCAACCAAACAACCAAACAACCAAACAAAAACAAATAACAATTTGAGCTCTGCTTTTGTTTTTAACAAGTTTTCAATGAGATCACCCTGGGGCTTTTAATTTATTCTAAACATAATTAATTTTTGATGTTGAGATCTCCGTCAATTCAGTCAGTAGGACAGTTTGGGATTACTGATAGTTGAAGCTTTCACAATTTTATGTGGACAAAACCTTTTTGAGTAGTTTACCATTATTTTTTATTAAAGGAAAAATAGGACTGCTCTGTCATGTTGAACCAACAAGAAATCTTCAGAAGTTGCCTGATAGAGGAACTTTACAGACTTCCATGTGCTGAGAGTGAGTGCAAGGGAATTCTTGCTAATAACTGCTCTTGAACCACCACAGGTTTGTTAACATTTTGCTTTCTATAGCTTTATTATCAAAAACCTTTTTTACTTCGTATATATTTTGTAATAACAATTTGAAAGGATTAATCAATCCTAATATTAAAACTTTATTGACTTTGTAATGGATTAGCCTTTGTACCCAGCTAGAATCTAAAAGGTGTTACAGAAGTAAAGCAGTAGCAGGATGCACAAGTCCTTTTAAATCAAATACCCTAGTCTTTGCTTGAGGCAAGACTCTGTTCTTTGGGGAGAGGCCTTCAGATGGAGCATTCCAGATATGCATGGCAGGGTTTATGTAGCTTGTTTAAGGCTTTAAAATAAAAAACTGTGTTTTAAATCCCAATGGTCCTTAATACTTTCGAGAATGAAAAATTAACTGGGGTGGAAAAATAAGATATTCTGACATATGGATTAGCAATCAGCTATAAACTGATGTTTCAGTTAAACAACTCGATTCCCTTTTTCCTTGTACTTTCTTTGCAGTTCTGTGGCATATTTTCAGGGGAACAGGCAGTTAAACACTGGCTGGAGTGGAATACAGTGCAAGTCTGTAGAAGGTTAGAAGGTACATATTGATCTTCACTGGCAGAGCTGCTTAGCACAGCTCAGACAGGGTACATGGCTACAGGAATTAAGGGGGCTATCTCCTAAAAATGTGTTTATTTAGTGTGGCTATATTTAGAGCTATCCTGTCTTAAAGGGCTGTAAACTCCCCTCCTCCACTCTGACCCTTCACCAGCACATCAGACCATGGTCAGGCTTTCAAACCTACCAGGAAAACTGAGTAAATTCACATTTCAAGAAGTCACCGTTGCTCTCCTCTGGCTTTTTTCCAGCTGCTGAGGAATAACAAATACGCTCAGCTGAAGGGCTGACAAACAAAGCAGGCCTTGCAGCTGGTGGTGGCCCTGGTATCCAACCTGGTGCAGCAGTCTGCCAAGCAGATGAAGAGGAGGGTGGTCTAATCACAAGTGAGTTAAAAGGGAAGCAAAGTGACATCTACGACTGGCTCCAGCCTTAAGCTTGTTGGGGGGGACGAGGTATTGTTGTTATTGTTAATGCCAATTAGGACAAACCTCGTTCTTGGCAGTAAGCAGTGGAGGGTGCCTACAGAGAAATCCAGCTGCTGGAAAGCCACCAAGGATCTGGTGGAGCACCTGCATTCCAGATGTGTAACTCTGCGCCCCTCCATCTGCTGAGCACTCTGTAGGCTGGCTTAGGAAAGGATACAGAAAGTTATGGTTTTCTTACTGGTAATTACCCATCTCAGCATTTGCAACCTACAGGCACAGCCTAAAACAGTCTTGAATCCCTCCGGATTCAGTTCATTAACAAAACTTCTCTCACAAGGAAAGGAGGGTCAGGCTTTCTCTAGGCAGTGGTAAATCAGGAATAAATCAATGGGGTTACACCATCCAGGAGCAGTGGGGTAAGTTTAGTCAGGCCTTGTTTGAGGACCAACATGATTCTGATGTCACAATGTTCTGCTTGCAAGATTTGATGTCCTTTAA
Organism: Oriolus oriolus; assembly: GCA_013400235.1. Classification (NCBI taxonomy): domain Eukaryota; kingdom Metazoa; phylum Chordata; class Aves; order Passeriformes; family Corvidae; genus Oriolus; species Oriolus oriolus. The sequence continues at coordinate 2,434,263 of VXBT01002848.1, forward strand.
ACAGAAAGTTGCCTGTTTTTCCTGCTCAGTTTCCCCTAGTTCAGTTAAAGAGAAGGTTAATGAAAGGAAGAACAAAGGGAAAACCCCAACATGGCAACTGAGGACAAATAAAATCAGATTATGGAGACTAAAATCACAACTTTTTACTTCAGAGGGCCCAGGTCTCCTTTGCTGTGTCTAGGTCTCTAAATACAAGAGATGCAGAGAGCAGTCCCTGTGCCCAAAGCAAAGTGGCACAGACTGGTTCATGCTAAGCCCTTGTTAGAGAAGAGTTGTGTTCCTGTTTTATGGCATTTTGGACAGGGATTCATCTGACCCCTGTGGGTTCCTGGAGGATCCTACAGAATGAGTATTTGAGTGTTTTTGCTGGTATCAAGTCCCTGAAGCACAGTGGTGCTGCATTCCAGCTCTCACATGTGGCTGTTACAGCATGAAACTGGTGATAGGTGCACAGGGCTGTGGCACGAGGGCACATGGCAGTGCCTGAGTGTGTAGAGCCTGCTGGGGTGGCATTGCAGAGTTGTTGAGGTGGTCAAACCACATCATGTATCTGCTGCTTTGGGAGCAGTCCCCAAAGTGTGATATCGCTAGCCTGGGCCTGGACATGGTACTGGAGGGAGCTGCTTGGAGGAGTCTGGATATGGTCAGGGAGTAAAATGGCAGTTTTATGCCATGGATGCTCATGGTTCCAGGGTTTGAACTCACTTCTAGAACCTCTTTCGTTTATCTGAGTAAAGATATACCTACAGATGGTACAGATGGGGCTTTCTGCTCTAGAGCTGCCTCCTTGACCTGGAACCTCTGCAGCATGGCAACATCCTTTTCCCAGGGAGCCCTTTTGGTCACATGTGGACATGGTTGCTCAGATGAGGAGCTTTCTCTACCTTCCCTGTGTCTGAATGGAGCCCAGGTATAGCAGAGTTTACCATGTTTTTTGCACAGTTCATTATGAAGCATGATAAGAGCAGGATATAAAGTGTTATTCACATGGGAGCTCGTTTTACTCTCATCTCTGCGCTGTCCTTTTATCTCCCTTATTTCTCCATGGTTGTCCTGGCTGCAGTGTTGCCGTTTTTGTGAGACACTGGGTGATCTCATCAAAGGATATCCCGTAATGCTTATTATTGGATGCCAAACACCAGCTTTGTCCTTTAACTTTTCCGTTGACACGTTGAGACTGGTCACTACATGACTACTTAAGAAAAGGATGGTGCTTTTCAGGGAATAGGGATTGATTTCGCACGAGCTGCGTAGGAAGCTATGGCTGTCATAAGCTTTAGTGAAATCTGAAGGAAAATTGCCATGATTCATCCACAGTTTTTAATATGACAAAGCCCAGATGCATACAAAGGAACACCTGGCCTGCTAGTGAACATATCTCTGGAGAGCAGCATTTGCCCACATGTTTGTTGCTCTAGCAACAAGCCCAAATGTGGATCACTATTTTTTTGAAACACCACAAGAAAGAACAGATTCCACTATGGGAAATTTTCTGTCATAAAGAAAATTATATTTGCTCTACAAACACTGAGTTCTCCCTCTTTGTAAGGACTGACTGCCGCTCTCTGAATCACTAAAATACACAGAGGCCCATTTCTTGACTCTTGAGAATCTAAAGATGTGCCAAAACATACACGGATTTCATATTTTCCAGTAGCTACAAGTTTCTCTCAAGAAGATCCCAGTTTAGAACAGTCTCCTAGGTCACTTTACAAGCTCAAAGTGAACCAACTTTAGAAAGTAAAATAATTTCCTTATAGGGTGAGTTTTACCCCTTTGCTCAAAGCTTTTTCATCACCTTTCCTTTCCGGGTATGTTTCAGATGGTGACTTGCACTCTTGCCTCTGCTCTCTTGCGAAATGCCTCTGTGTGTGAACAAGTGTGAGTGTTAACGTGGTGATACATCACTAGCTTTGATTTCAGTTGTTCTGGCTCCCACTCCTCCGACTTTGAAAAGCATGTAAATGCATGAATGTATCTATATATGTACACATATGTAGGTAAAGCAAGGCTGAGGGGAGCTTGGATGCCCTGTGAGACACCTGTGTTACAAGATGTTTCATAATCTATTCTAATGTTCTTCTGTTTCTGCTGCCTGGGTTCCTCCTCTGTAGACAGACCAGCTTTGTTAATTTTCCCTGTTTGTCTTCTGATTCCTGGTTTTACATTTCTTCCCCTGGTAATGCTCTGCCAGTACAATAAGGATTTATTCTTTTTTAAGTTTGGACAACAAGGAGGACAAAAATGGAGAGAGAGAGATACTTTGAATGCCAGAGGTTACTAATTTCTGTCTGAACTGAATAAATGGCTGCATATAAATGTGTTTCTTCTTCTTTCAAAAAAGGGTTTGCTTTTTTTCTACTGACCCTGGGTGAGTCTGGAGTTACCTGAAACTGTTTGTAGCTGTTCAGAAATCGCAAGCTTTCCCACCTGAATTCCTCCCCTGTCAGCTGGAGGGGGCTTTCAGGTGGGTGTTTGTTTCATTGCACCTCAAAGGGATCCGTTCCTGTGCTGAAAGACAAGCCCAGGACAATGTTTTACAGAGCAGAAGATATTGTGAGGGACCAATTATCACATAAGTGGTTCTCACGGCTTGGGCTGGTACTGTGTGCCAGGTTGCACATTAACTTCTTTCACTGCTTTTTACCCAGTTTACTCAACATTCTCAAGTGCTGGCTTTGTCAATTGTTTCTTCTGCTGATATTTTGACAGATGATAGCCCCCTGATGCCAGCTTAGCCCAGCTAGTAAGAAATAGGCCAACATGAAACTCTAGACCAAGTGACTGCTCTCATGGTATGGAGGAGCTGTAGGGTTGGTTCTGGTTTGGAATTGTTATTAATTTCCATCTGACAAATAGATCTCCCAACCCTGCTCTTGCAATACACTCTCTGTGTACTCCATTAAAAAAAAAAAAAAACACAACATGGAGACTTTATTATATTTTTTTTCTCTGCCACACCATGCTTAAGGGTCCTCTAATGAGTGTCAGGGTACACTTGGGGAGTGTGTCTGAATCATATGAGCACAAATGTATTTAAAGATTTATAGTGTTTCATTGATTCCAAAGGAATGTATAATGACCAGGCAATTTTCAGTGTAGTTTTCCTATATAAATCTTACCAAAATTGCTGACACTGTGTTATTAACACTTGGGGCTGGTGTTGCTGCAAGGTGAAGAGATTTATGTGGAGGATAAAGCAGAGATCTTTAGAAAGTGAGGCTTGCTAATTCATCTAGCTGTTCATTAGTTTAAGAGCTTTCTGTAGTTTGTATATTGCACTGACTTATTTGTTCTTTCTGCTTATGGTTAGAGCTGCTGTATAAGAAAAAGATAATTCATTTTTCCTAGTAGTTAGGGCTGAATTTTAACTATATTCTTTTAAGTCTTTTCCTTAGTTTAATCCTGTTAGGTACTGAAGCCTTTCGGTGGTTTCAAATAAATGTAGGAGCTGAACTCAGGCAGGCCTTATTGTTGTCAGACCTTTCTTTTCCATCCTTTAGGGATTTTTTTGCAAGGAGTGACGCAGAGGAGCTGAGAGAATGATGCTTAGGAGTGAAACTGTTCTTAATACATATGTATGTATACATATGTAAATGTGCACCACGTATTTGTTTCCCTGCAACATTATTAATTTTAATAGTTTTTAGACAGCAAAGATTTTAGAAAAGAAAGTTTATCTATTGTTACTTATACTACTGTGTTCACGTTTTTTCAAACTTAGCTGGGAAGATTAATGTGCATGAAATTCATTTTATTTTTTCTTATCTTTGCTTAATTTCTCTGTTGAAGTTGAAGGACTATTTAATTGCATACAAAAAGCTCTGCTTTTGGAAAAATTGAAGGAGAATGATGAAGTTTTTGTTTAACTTCAATTTTTTTTGATTGCAGAAGCCAAATTCTTTCTTAAACAGACCTGACAATGTCAGAGGAGAAGGGGCAGGCTTGTGATGAGATAGTAGGAGCTTTTCTCACCCTTTTCTTTTGCATGTGTTTTCATGTGTGTGTTTGTGTGTTTTGAGGCCTTCCTTATGAGGAACATTTTGCAAAGTGCTCCTGGTTACTGCACCTCGTCTGTTAAATCATTCGAGTCAGCTGAGTGCACTTGTGCCTAAAGTTAAGCATGAGCTTGGAATCGAGCACATCCTAAAGTCAGGGCCTGTATCCAGAAGCATTAAGGTCCATGGACTTGGTGTTTGTCAGATAAGGAGACTCTCAGAGGTTACAGAAATTTGGAGTCCCAGAGCCTGAGCTCCTCACTGAGTTCAGAGGGAGCTGACACAGCTTTGTGCTGTTCAGGATCAGGCTCTGAATGTCTCGAGAGACATCTGCGGAAGGGTCTAGTTAAGGAGCTATGATTTAATTTTAATTTCTTATCATGCTGGGGTCTGGAAGAATATTTTGTGCTATCTGGTTGACTGATGGCTCTGAGAGGTCCTACTCCAGGGGGCTCATAATCCCAACCAAAGGGAAAACATACTAGAAAAACCTCTGGCAAGAAGGACTTTGAAAAAATCTCTTTTCTCACATATTTAGCCTGAACTAGCAATAACAACTTCGATGCAGGGCATTTCCTGAGGATTAATGACTGTCTGGGGTCATCATCTCCTCCCAGTTAGTTATTAATCCCCAGGAAATACTCTGTGCCTTGATCATTATTGCTTAATTAGCATTGAGAATGTGGGGGGTTTAGGTTTCTTTTCATGCATCCTGTGAATTGCTGGGGTGGGGGTTTCTTTCATTAACTTGCCCTTTTCAGCCTGGATGGGAGCATGGGCTTTGCTTACAGTTTGCAGGTTTGAGAATTCAGTCACAGGGTTAAACCTTCTCAAGCAATTTGAGTTCCATGTGAAAGCACCACGAACAGCCCACATCTGCAGCGCATCAAGAAGTGTCCCCCCCTGAGCTCTGCTGGAAAACATCGGGTGCCATGGGGGCAGTAGCTGGAGTCTGGGAGCTGGAGATGCTGGAAAAGGGCAGGGAAGGTTGGGGGGTGGAGGAGGGAGAAGAAAAGGAAATGAGGGAAGCTCCAAGGAGTGGAGAAGTCAGGCACTGCCAATCTCAACAATTTTATCAGCCACCGAAGAAGTTCTCGCATTATACGAAATTTTGGGAAAATTTTGGAGTCCAAGCAGTCTTCGAGGAAACTGCCTGATTCAAATGGCCCTGACTGCAGCAAGCCAAATCTATTTAGTTACAAGAGCAGGGAGAATAAATTCAGACCTTTTCCTGCCTTTCCCATCCCTAGAGGAGAGGAAGATGATGGACAAAGTCCTTTCTCAAACATTGTGTCGTGGGACTGAGCTCAGGTGGGCTGTTCCCACCAACCATCCCATTCTTCCATCATTATTCCACATCAGACTGGCAGCTGCAGCACTGGGAGATCCCCACTGCATGGTGTGTTAGGGTCGTTTATGGGATGTATGACTCCAACCACACAACTCCAGGAGTGATGGACAGAGCTTGACCCCAGGGATGTGGGCACTGCAAGTCCCAGTGCCCCCAGGCACACTGTGGTTCCATCTGTTGATCTGTTTGTTATGGATGTAGTCTTAAGTATATTTTGAAAAGAAATTTCATTTTGAAAAGGAAATATCAAGTTTTCTGCTCCAAACAAAGCCATAATAGGATTTTTTCAAGACTTTTTTAAAAAAAACATTTTTATAGAACTCCAGTGGGGAGACAGTTGGAGATGTGCAGCGACGTTTTCCTAGCCAGCAGTTCTTCAGATCTCAGTACTCTCTTCTGCTGTGGGAACCTCCCTCCAAGTCTCCTTGAAGGTCTTTTTGGTCCTGCATGTTTAAGTGACTATTTTAGCGATTTGGGCTTTTTGTTTGGGACCAGAGGTGCAAATCAGTTTCATGCCTTGCAGGAAAAACCCTTATCCTGAACAAATATCTGGCCTCATGAATATTTCTATGGCTGCGGTGAAAATACGCAAACTTTGGTCCCTAAGTTCTACTCTTTTTACTTTCCCACCTAAATATTTGTACTTTGGGGGACAGTAGACTCCTCTTAGCATTGGAAAAACCATTTGTTTGAGGAAAGGGGATATTGTAAAAAGAATATCTGCTTACTTGTTAGTTTGAAGAGATTTGGAACAAAAATGTATTTCCTTTTTTTTTTGCAGTCAACTATCTGAGTATTTAAAGTATTTTTGCGTGAAAAACCCCAGATAGATACATTTGTATCACGTAAAATCAGTGCAAACTATTATTTCCAGTTATTTTGAAAATAGCTTTAGAAAGGCACAGAAGCCCCTGGAACTGAAATAACTCCACCTAACCACATAGTATTTATAATTAATTCAGTAGATATAAAGATATGACTGGTTTTGACCTTAACCCTGATCAACATTAAATCTAATCCTCATTTCAGCTCTGTTTTTAAATACAGAAATAGGCCTTAGACAGAGTCAGTGGTCACTATATATTTAAATTCTCCGTAGTGTGTCCTGCAACGTTCTCATCCCAATCTTGGTCTTGTAACCGAACTCTGACAGTCAATGTATGGTCAGTGTCAAACCATAAAAGGCATAAAAAGGGGAGAGGGAATAGAAAAGGAGTCATTATGCAGATGATATATAAATGTCCATTAATGAGACATTCCTTTGTACTTTGAAGTTCGTAGCAGAGTTCGACATTGAATAGGTCTCGGGGGTTTTAAGGCTTCATCACACATATTTTTGCATGGGCTTATTCTTACCAAAGAACAAACAGAAGAGACCTGGGTAAAGTGAAGAGGCTATAGCCCTAGATAAGATCAAAATGAAATGTATGGGAAGAAATTTCTGTGTGTGCTTGGGAGACAAAACAACATCGTAAATACTGGGGGTAAGTAATTTGATGTAATAAGGCCAGTGTGAGTGGAAGTCTGAAAGTACAGTCATCAAAACCATTTCTGCAAAAAAAGACAAGTTAAGACATCAGAGGAACTGCAGTGTAAGATGAGCACTCAGGAACCTGTGGTCATTTCTGACACTGACTTTGTGCACGCCTGAGCCCAGGGACCTCACCGGCATTCCTGGGAAAGCCAAAGCTGTTGGAAGTGTGTGGGCCCACACCCACCAGGAGCCCAGATCTCACAGCTCCAGAGATTTTCATGGCTCTGTCCTCCTGGCCTCTGGCCCTCTTAGTATCCTCTGTTTGCCTTGTCTCAGCTCTTAGTCTGTAAGACTGAGTTCCTTAGAGGAAATTACGTGCCTCTCACAAAAACCAGTCTACATCTCCTTGAAGCTCTGAGGACAGAGGGTCCCCTCTGTGGTGTGTTAGAAAAGATGCAGTCCAGCAGTGCCCTGACTTGAGCCCTCTGGTACAAGAAGGTGAACAAGAGTCAATAAAAATAACTGTAGGGGAAGGCAAATATTTGAGGATTTAGCATGCAGAGTGTCGTGGGCAGGAGCTGTCCCTCTGCACCTGACTTCCCCATGGCCTTGAAATTTCCAGCCTACCTGCTGGCAGCTGGGCCTGAATGTGCTCAGATGAATTAGTACAGAATTAATCAGAGCAGGACATCGGAACAGACCTTAGCTTCATTTCTCAATTTTTCAGAATGGGGTCTGCATTCTGATTAAAGCCTGAAGTGAAAACACTGTGGGAACAAATTTCTGTGCTTTTGTCCATATTGGGTAACTATTCTGTCTCCCAGTTGCAGTGAGATGAGATGAGGGGTTTTGCAAGTCTGTAAATCAAACTGGGGAATTATCCTAGAGTTTACTGAAGAGGGTAGAGACTGTAATTCCCTTTGACTGACATGATTCCCAATTTAAAAAACGCGTAGTGGTCAGGAAAAATGTGCTAAAGTTCCAATTTTTGCAGTCTGGTTTGAAGAAGAATCTGAACTCCCATTATTACACCCTTGGATTTTAATGACATTGAGCTACAGGATGGAAAGGACTGTGTGAAATTGTGTACTCACCGAGGTCGGGGGAAGGCTTGCGTTGCCTGGAGTGAGGACAGTGTTTTATTCTCCATCAAACAAAACAGTGTATATTGTTTTTAATCCACTCACCCCTGGAGAAAAGTTTCATTCCACTTCTTGAGATAAGAACGTGTTACTTCTCTCTTGCTGCCTCTCCACTCGCCTCGGAGGGATCTGCTCAAAAAGCGTGATAGGAAGTGTATGGCTGTTCGAGCTACTTAGTGAAAGGCAGTGATGTAGAGAAGATGACCTGACTCAGGGCTTCTGGATTTTATGGATCTCACTTCTGATGGTGGCAAACCAGATCTGCATCAAAATTGTGAGATCAGTTTCCTGTAACTCTGGTTCTCTGCCTTCTGTTTCCTCATCTTTCTTGTAATACAGGCATGAAATGTCTCAGTGTGTGTATGTTCTGTCTGAATTGACCCGTTTTAGGGAAGCACTGAATTCCTAGATCCATGTTAAGCATACTGGTTGAAACAATAGTTGATAGGAATGGTGAAACCCTTGTTTGTCTTTGAAAATCAGCTGCTGTTTACTCAGTAGTGCTCAAAAAGCCAGATTTGGGATTATTCTCTTCTCTTTTTTTTCCATTTTCTTGTTGTTTTGGGAGGCAAAAAAGTTATCTTTCTGATCTGTACATGGTCTGAAAACCCGATGTTATCATCACTTGGTTGTAGCTCTGCTGGTACAGCATGTTTTGCTTATTAAAGAAAAGACGTGGTTGAAATTACATCTGTGTGTACACAACAATTTGCAAAGCGTGGCTTGAGCTTGTGGGCTGCAGCTTACTGTCACTTTAACATAGGTTTCAGAACACAAGTGTCAGTGTAGGCTCTGTGTCTAAGCTGGAAAGCACCTTTGAAAAATTAAGAAAGGCACATTTCACCCACGGCTTGCTTTGTTAGGAAAGACGGACTCTGTCTCGTGGCAGCCGTAGTTTAAGTAAACATAAACTCTGGCCCAAATTTCATAACCATCATTTCCTCAAAGCTAGCAGCACTAAACCAAACTATAGTTTTATTTGGCTAACCCCAAAGTAGGATGTGGTTGCCAGCCTCGGGAGCCACATGCTCAGGTTTCAAGCAGACGCCACCAGAACTGTGCCGTTGTCTTAGGAAAGTCCTGGATGTGTGAGTCCCAAGGCCATCGTTATGTTTAACAAATAAATGTAACCATAACAACAGGTAGGCTCCAATTAAAGCCTGCCTGCTCCTTATCCTGCACTGGGACAGTCCGGGAGCACCACGACACCACTGGGCTCAGGAGGAAAAAGGTGTTAGAAAGGGAAGATTGCCAAAGGAAAAGGCCGGGTCATAAGGGGGAACCTCATTGCTCTGTACAGATACCTGGAAGGAGGTTGCAAGGAGGTGTTGGTCTCTTCTCCAGCAACAAGTGACAGAACAAGAGGAAATAGTCTCAACTTGTGCCAAGGAAGGTTTAGATTGGATATTAGGAAAAATTTCTTCACTTGAAGGATGGTCGAGCATTGGAATGGGTCGTCCAGGGAAGTGGTTATGTCACCCACCATCCCTGGAAGTCTTCAAAACCATGTGGATGTGGCACTTGGAAATATGGTTTAGTGGTGAATATGGGACTGCTCTGTTAATGGTTGGACCCAATGATCTTAGAGGTCTTTTCCAACCTAAATGATCCTATGATTCCATGATTCTCAACACACGTCCCACTCTGCCTTAAGCACGGGGCTCTGCACAGTGCCAGACATGGAGTAGAACCCCAAACAGCTGCTGCCTGGAGGACTTTCCCAGAGCCCAGGCAGAAAGTTCCCTTTCCCAAAAAGGAAGGTTGAAACATAAAAATTGCTGGCATGTGGCTGCAAGGTGCCGAGTTGCTCCCCTTTCCCTGCACATGCAGAGCATCCATGTTCAGACGCCTTTGCCCAACCTCCTGCCAGCTGATCCCCATTGGAGATGGGCAGGAGCTTCAGGACAGTGCCCAGCCAAAGGCCAGATCCCTCTGGTATAAGCGGCTGTTGCTTCGGTGGCTGCGGTGGAAATAAGCTGATTTCGTCTCGCTGAGAACAAGGCTCCTCAGGCTTTTCTGTTCTCACTTTCTCCCCACCCGCTTGGCTTTTCCTTTTCTATTGCAAACACCTCAGTGAGCCGAAGGGATGAACAGATGATGGAGTCAGTGCCCCTAGTTAATGACCAGCACTATATTCACAACCTCGTTTGGTTTTGTTCCTGTTCGCTGCTTCAATGGTGCCGATGAGAAGGAATTAATTTTATTGAGGACAACTCAGTGAATTAAATGAAAAACTGCTCACTTGGCTGGAAAGGCTTTGACAGACGGCACAGCAGCCGGTCAGATTTGAAAAACTTTACATCTCCTGGACGTGGGGAGAGAAGGAGGCAAGAGAAAGGAGGGGAGGGAAGGTCATTGCAGATAAGCTGCAAGGCGACTATTTCAAGGCCTCTGAAAAACAACAGAGCAAGCTGCAGTCTCTTATTTTGATTCATGGGTCTCCCCTCCCTTTTGTTCCTTGATGCACTAAATCTGTTTCTTAGCCCCCCTCATTTCAATAAACACCCAATAAGAAACTAATCGTCGTATGGTGAATTAGAGAAGAAGAAAAGATGCTCAGAAGAAATGTTATGGTCATGGAAAACTCTTCTGCATTGTAACCATCTGGTGCACCACAATTACTATGAATGGGATAATTGAGTCCCAAATAACTTCTTTTGGGTACAAATAATAGCCGTCACCCTGATTTGTATTCTTCTCAACAGCATCGCCCCATCATTTCACATCACATCTGCACATTTCTTTGATTGGGCACTGTGCTACCAATAAGTTACTACACTTAATTAAGCCCACATAATTCTCTTCAAATGAGCAGAAAAGTTTGTGTATAGGCCAAAAAAGAAAAGGGGCTGCAAATGAGACTTTAGTGACTCCACTTTGTATGAGGTATTGAGATTGATGGTGATCCCATGCCACCAAGGTTTTCCTTCAACATAGGAAAACTGTGAAAGCATTAGGCAGCTCAACAGCTGTGTATAATCTGAGGAAGGCCTGATTTCAGACAAACATTCTCCCGGAGGTGATTGAAACCCCATTGTAGCATAATCTTGCTTTTCAGAAAGTGTTACAATTCATTTGATTTGATTTCTCGGGTGTCTGGCTTTCCAGCATCATTAAAAACTCCGTAAGAAACTGAGAAATGGAGTCCTCTGCAAAGCAGCATTGTCTGCTCCTCAAGCGTGTTTTGCTTGAGCTCTGGGAGAAAGAATTGGCAGACAACAGGCAAACGTAAGCCTCGGAGTAAATATTACAGCAAATAAAAACTTAGAGATCAGCTTGCTCAGAGGGGAGAGATGAGGATGCAAAATCTTTACAGAGATTTTTTTTTCCTTTTTTGCTGTGGTTCCCTGTTTACCAGCTGAAGTGGTAGGGAAGAGCACATTCCTTCAGTTTGCATCACTGATGTGTTATCAATTCACATGGCTTATTAGTTCTTCTTGAACTCTTCACACCTCAGCATGACAGGCCACACAGCCTGTCCTGGAGAATAAGCCACCAGGAATGTGCTGGCGAGTCCAGTTGCTCCGGATCAAGCCCAAGAAGCCTTACTGGAATGTCAGGGTCTATGGGAAGCACAATAGTAAACAAAGAACAGGGTTACAGAGAGAGAAACAACTTAAAAGAAAGTGAGAGTAAACCCCCGTCTTGCTCAAAGAGATTTTTTTTTTTGATCAATGTTTTCTCATTCCACCCAAGCAAATCTAGAGTGACTTGAATACGTTTTTCAGAACAAGTGGCAAAATATCCCATGAATGCTGCAGAGGTCACTTCACACACTCGCTCTGCCCCTCATTTGTTTATCTAAATGCTGACAAATTGCAGCATTTTAACAACATATCTCTGGTACTGAACTTCATGTGCATGGCTTGCCCTCTATCATTGAGCTGATAATGAGGCTAAGCATAAAGCCTTCATTCACTGCTATAAAGGCTCCTGACAGTGATGAATACCAAGTAGAAGAATTAGGTGGTTTATAGGAGAATATGCTATTGTGTAAAACCTCCGTGCCTTTTATCAACCCTCCTGCTCATTTTCAGTTCCTTCACGTAAGCTGTCTCCACAAGCACTTCTGGGAGCTTTCCTCTCCTTACTTTTACTTTTAATGAGGCTGTCTTCCAGCAAGTGCCAGCTAAGATGTTGTGTCAGCATTTATTCCTGGTTATCCTCTCTGAAATGCCCGAGACCCCTTTCATTTCACCAGAATGATGATAAACATTTAAAATAGCAGTGCCTGAGCCGTTTCTCTGCGAGGTTATTCCTGCCCCAGTCCTGTGCGTGGCACGGAGCAGCAGCTGTCTGTCACCGGGACATCTTTCTTACAACAAAAGCAGCCTTGTCTTGGCATTTCTTTGCAAAAGCATCAACTAATATCCCTTTTAGATGGGTGTGTTTGTAGAAGAGGTGACTTCTGGGATGGTTTTTTTAAATTGCTGGCTGCAATGAATCCGATTAACATTTCATTGTTCAGCTCTGAGCTCGGGGCTGGTTCTGGGAGCTGAGGGAAATGTGGGGAAAGGATGCTGGCAGATCCTGGTAGAATATCTAATTTGACTAACTAAGGACCTCCCCCAGTGCTTTTATTCTTTGGGCCGTGAAGTTTGTGTTCCTGCCTGCCCCAGTATAACCCACCTGTGAACACAACTGTGGAGCATTTTACTCTAAACAGGATCTGGATATGTCTCAATTTGTGCTGGTCCTGCAGTGATTTGCACTAAGCTTCATCTGTGCCAGAAGGACACAAGTGTAGAGGGATGGACACTACCCTGGGGCAATTATTTCCTACCTTCTTTACTTCTTTTTGTTGTCTTCTGCCCAAATTGTCCAGGTGTACGGTCCTAACTACTTCTTGTCCCTCTGGCTGCATCGCTTTTCTTTCCAATTCCCTTCTCTGCTTTTCCCTTGGCTCCTCTCTGCTATCAGTGTTGCCTCTTGGCTCCCTTCCTGCTTTTGGCCAGAAGCCTGCAAGGTTAATGCTGTCTCTGGGCTGGAAGAAAGGCTCGTGGAGTGGAGGCACTGACAGTGACATCTCCTTCCAGTTTTCAGAGGCAGCTGGAGGCATCCCAGACATCTTCAAAGGTCCTTCAAACATGGCTGGAAGACACAGAAGTGCTCAGTGACCCATGTGCTTGCTGCCTGTCACTCCTGCTGGCTCTTTTGGAAACCCCTGGTTATTAACCACTTCAGAATTTCTCTCCCTTTCTACACCAAGAATATTCCTATCACTTTAAAACACATCTTCCCTTTAAAAAAAAAAGTGAGGACAGAGAGGGAAATAGCGTTTTATTAAATGTACATGACACTGAGGATACCAAAACACCAGCATGGGATGAATTTACTAATCAAATGCAGACTTGGTCTACATTGTAGTATGACACTGGAAAGGAAATATCTCTTCAAAAGGTTTATTTTAACTCCAAAGGAAAATTAAGGGAGAGAATGTTGAAACACAGAGGAGTCCAGGGGGTGGCAGGGAGGGAAGCTGGAGAATAATTGATGTAAGCAGGGAAGCGGAGCCTCATCCCAGGGCAGTGGGAGTAGTGGAGGGTCCCTCTCGTGTGCAGAGTGCTTCAATCAAATTACTGTGCCTGGAGAGGCAAAGCAATGGTTAGAGCTGGGAGAAGCTCAGCCATTCTCTTATTGCTCCCACTGGAGGAATTCTGGAGGTTTTGCAGTGCAGATCCTTCATTCCGTACCCCAAATGTCACTATGGAACCCGGCCCCGCAGCTACAGCCGGGGCAGGAACAGGGGTGTAAGGACCTTCTCTTCCAGGTGCCTGTCACCCTGCTGAGCCCCTCAGTGTCGTTCCAGCAGGCCTTCTTTAAACCCAACCACTGAGCTGATCTGGGTCCAGCATTTTCCAGGTTTATTTTTAAGCCTGGATCCACTCAGTGCCGCGGTTTATGGGCTGCTCCCACGAGCTGCTGGCATGTCCCAGCCAGGAGGCTGCAGGCGGAGCTCAGCGCTGGGAACCAGCACGTGGGGTGGGCACAGGCTCCGTGAGCTGCTGTGGCTGCCGGTCCCCCACGTCCTCAGCTAGAACCATAATTGCTTTTTTCACAGGCTTTGGTGGGAAGCTCCAATTCTTATTGTTCATCCTTGATCTGCCTTTCATTATGACGGCTGTTGGGTCCCCTCGCTGCTGTAATGAGAACCAAGAAAAACAGAACAATTCAAAGGGAAATGTGAAAATGCTCTTCAAAATCAGACGTGTGAAACACTACAGCTAAAAGATATATGTGAGGGGCTGGTTGAAGGATGCTGGAGCAAAGGCAGCTTAGAAGGTTTTTTTCCTCTTTCCATTATTCTCCAGAAGGACAAATTCTCATTTGTGTTTCATGAGGAGTCTCTGAGCACTTAGAGCAGTATTTTTGTGTGCTGTGAAGTTGAAGAGAGCTATTTTCACTTCAAAACTTTATTTCTTGGAGTCTCTGTTTCTAGGACTCATGAGACATGGGATTTGGGAATGGAAACAGCTTTCACCCTGTATTTCTCTCTGTGTTCAGGCAGAAAAGTCCCAGGTTTACAAGTGGGAAAATTGACACAAACTATATGGGGCAAATACATTGATTCCCTTTCATCTTCGGAAGACTCTTCCAAATACTGTTGGTTGGTTGCTTTATTTCTCAGAAAGCACTGGTGAATCCCACATGGCACATCACATTTGCCATACAAGCGTCAGTCCCCCCAAAATGCTTACAGGCAACTATCCTGCTCCTTTGCTTTTGACACCACCGAACCAGTTTTCTCTGCAGCATCTTTGCACATGTTGTGAATCCTACCCCCTGAAAATGGATGTGATGGGGGCCTGTTGGACTGTGTTATGTGAGAGGAAACTGTGCACACCACATTTTCAAAGGGAGGGATGCCTTCTGAAGAGGGCGGGGGGGTTTCTGTGGATCACAGCAGGGCAACCCTGTGTGGAAAACCAGCCATTCTTGCTGGCTTCTTATAAGCTGCCCACAGAGCACAAACAATGCCAGACCCATGATGTATGGATTTGATTCTTTAAAAAAAAAAGGTAGTAAACCCCCTTCAAGTTGTAAACTAGGTTACATTTTTCAGACACAGTTCCTGCAACAAATTCTCTTCAGTCTTATTTATGAGAAACCAGTGACTTCTGTAAATGTAGATGGCCGAGTCCCAAGTTCTCGAGGTTTGCTGGGAGAAAGAGCTTTCAGCAAAGTTGCAGTGGCAGTGGGTTGTCCCTTACACCAGTTAATCACGGGGGAGATCTGCCATGCCTCCGTCAGAGCAGGTCGCTTCCTCAGCTGCTGCCCGCAGCGCCTGAAGGCAGCAGGGCCCAGGGCAGGTGGTGCTGGAGTAGCACAAACAGGGGTGCCACGGCTCAGGCTGGGCTTCCTGCCTGCAGGAGCCTCACTGCCCTGCTCCTTGTGTCCGTGTGATCTCCAGCTTCACCCTCCCGCTGGGCAAGGCTGGCCCTTGGGTGCCAGGAGCACAGTGAGCTTGAGCAACCCTCTGGCTCCGTCTCAGGCCTGAGGCCAGCTCTGCCATTTGTACCAGCAGGGTCAGGCCCCATCCACGAGTGCCTTTTGCTCATTCTCTGTTGCTTCTGCTCCTTTGCAGGGAAACCCAAAAGTTTATAACACAGGCAAAGTCTCCCTCCACTCCTCCCCCTTGCTCTCAGCAACAGAGATGTGCTGTAACAGAGACGATTTCAAAGGGATTTAATCAACCAGGGTGCCAAAGAACTTCATGCAAGAGAGTTCTGTGTAATGGGAAAGCCTTTTAATGAGGAGGATATGTGCAGCTTCAGGTTTCACTGCTGGATGTGCAGGAGAGCGAACCTTGGCGCTGAGCAGCGTGTGACTTCACATCCCCGTGCAGCTCTTAAGGATGTTTAAACTTCAGCAGGTAGTTGGACTCGCAAAATGTTTTAAAACAAGGAAAAAAGTAGATCATGTGTAACAGGCTGTCAGTCAGCAGAAGGACTCGGCCATGGCTTTTTAGTCTGTTTTGGTAAGGGAAGGTCAGGAAGGAGATTTGAACCACAAGCTGATTCAAAAATGTTTTATTTTTTGTAAACAACTCCATCTGGAACTAGTAAACTTTCAAAGTCTGAGCCAGCCCCTCACCACCTCCACACACCCCAGCCTGCCTGAAATGAATCCAGCAGCAACCATTGATTTCCATTGCCTTACAGAGCTGGGATATGACCACATCACCTCTGGGCCAGAAGAGAATACAATCACTCACTCTGAGTCATTACATAAGCTAAAGTATGTGATTTATTAAACCACAAAAAATAGGTTGAACTAACATCGAGAGTCTGACTTGAAACCACAGGAGGAGCGACATGCGGAGTTAAGGCTGGGACTCCCTCCTTAACCCGTCTTGTGGTGCCCGGGCATTGTGTGTGACCTGTGAAGTCACCCCTGCTTTGGAGACTCCCTGAAAGGCAGCACACAGAGGCAAGGATGGCATTTGAGCCCTAAGGCTGATTTTTCTTGCTTTTGTGGGCTCGAGCTGTGTTTAGCAAAGTGACGATTTAATTTTCTTTTCTGGTTTGGTTGGATCCTGTTCTAGTCTTCCTAGACTTGGCCCATTACCTTGGAATTCAAAAGAGCAAATATATAAAATGATAAATAATAGGAAACATTTGGAATCTAAAATGTTTCAGTGAAATACACAGGCAGCTCTCCCAAAGAGTCTATGTTTTATTTCTCATTTTCAGTCTCAGCGGAGCTCTATGAGACACCACCTATTAATGATTTCTTAGGGATTCCTTACTCTGTAGGTCACGGCACCAAGAGCACATGAAGTTTCCAAAGTGCAAACAGCAAACAGCATCTTTTGTCTTCTCTGCCTACACGCAGGGTGTGCTCAGGTTGTTGCCCTGTTGCTCATACTTTCTCCCTAGGTCTAGGCTACTGGTTCTTGTTGGAGACAGGATCATTTCTGGGGCTGGGTGGGACCCTGCCCCCGTGGGGCTGTCCCTGTGTCGTTCAAAGATGTTTCTGGAGAGGCTGTGTGCCTAGCAGTGCGTGTGTTTGGGATACAGGGGGCTGCAGCAGTGGGTGTGCATTCACAAACACTGGTGCAATACAAGGATGTGACTGAGCGCTGCAATTGCTGGCTTCTGGTCCACGTTGATGAGCATGAAACATTTGTTACAGACACCTGGTGTTTTACAGCCCTGCGATCCCACTTACACACGCAGATTTGCACAAAGGAAACATCGAGGATTTCTGTGTGTTAGAGCACAAAATCCTCCTGAGGATCAGGGGATGACCTAACGGGTGGCGATCCCTGGTTTATGAGGCTGGCGTGGAAGTGATTCAGACAACACAGAACATCGTGTCAGCCCTGAGCAGACCAGGGATGCACTCCCACTCCTCCATGAGCCTGATACGCCGATGCAAAGCGGTTTTGTAGTAGCTGCTGGCTTGGTTTTTTTCTGCTGAATATGAGGCTCTGAATAAGCAACAGATATGATACTTAAGACTTGTGTAGAATTTGGGTGGATGTGAGAGCTGTTGTACCCACCCCTGTTACTCACGTTTGGTTGTGCTATATGGGACTGTTCTGGATGAAAAGGCAGCATTCCCAGCCAGGCAGCACTGACCGTGCCCCAAGGAAAGGAATTACCCGGGGCTCTGCCTGCATTAGACATGTTTTGGAGGTTAATCATCATGTAGTTTGTCCTGGCACATCTGTGCAGCGTGTCCTGGAGACATTCTGAAATGGTCCCCATTGATGTACTGGGTTTGAAACCACCATTTCCATTAGACCAGTGTTCAGTAAGGCTGAGCTCATCACGCCCTGGGAGTACAAGTGGTGGAGGCAGCCCTGGTGCCAAGGGGAGACTCATGTTAGAAAGCTTCTCCTTTCGTGAGCAAAATGCCTGTTGAGCTTGTCTTTGTGAGTGACAGCGACACAGCAGACAGGTCAGAGTTCATCCAATCCTTCCTTCATCTGATTCCTTGGTCCCAACATCCTACCACCTTCATGTCCCTAAATAAAAAACGAAAAACATCTTATATTTTGCTGGTATGCATATATTTGTGTGTGTGTGTGTGTGTTTTGCTTTGGACTTTTTTCTTGTTTTACAAAGCAAAACGCCCAAATATTTTTAAATTACAGTGATTTCTACATTACCATAACATTGAAGACCCAGCTGCTGCAGCATCTTCTGTTTTCATGGGCTCTGCAAAATATAAAACCAGAACAATGCCAAAATTTAAAATGTAGGTGGCAATCTTACCCTCAGCCTGTCCATAAATAAATCCTTTGTAATCCCTGCTCCTTCATTTCCCTTTAATACAGCTACCCTGCATTCCAAACTCCACCCCATCTGCCATCTTCTAGGAACAGCACATTGCTCAGGATTTCCCCTCCAGTGTGAATCAGTGGGAACACCAGAAGAGCCACCCTGATGTGCCAGAGGGAGTATGGCACAGCCAAGCAAGGGGCCAGCAGTGTGTACAGGATGATCAGTCAGTGGGCGAGGCATTAGGAAATCTAAAATTTCCATGAGTGGGGGTGAAAATTTAGCCAAGTAGGTCTCTTTTCAGGTGGTCTGCTTTTTGGGAAAAAGCCCTTGGGAGGTGTTTGCAGGACACCATCGGAATTACTCTGACCCAGGGCTCTGGTCCCAAGAGTGGGAGATAAAAGAGAGCATGAAGCAGAAAGGAATCAAATAATGAACCATCAAACCTCCTGAGAGCTCAAGCTCCTCCACCCTTCCTGGTCACTCCAGGCACAGGACCCTGACTCTCCAAGGGTGGCATTTTGGACAAGGCTGAAGGTGGGGCAGAGCAGGCTCCTCCTGCAAAAGAAGAAACCAAATGTGTAAGTGTGTGTGATCAGGTACACTGGGGCATGGCAGGATCAGTGTCCTGTTCCAGAAATCCTGGACAAATACTCTCTGTACCCAGACACGGTGTGTGTTGGGAATAAACCTCTCCATGGCCAAGCTGTCTCTGCATGGTTGCTGTGAGTTGGGGCAGGAGCTTTCTTTTAGGACCAGGCTGAGTTCCAAAAAGCGTCCGCTGCAGAGAGAGGGCTGGCCAAAGGGTTTGGGGGGCATATTTTCCCAGTTTTCAGCAGGCAGAAGTGATTCCTGGTCTCTGGAGGGTGATCTTGTCACACCCATCTGGACCTTTCCCTCCCTCATCCCTGGCACCTTTTATCAGGAGGTCCTACGTGTCACCTGAGCCCGTTGGATAAACAAGGTTGCATTGTACATTAATTATTCCCATGAAAGAGCACAACAGCTCCTTTGAAGTCATTACAACCTCCTGTCCGAGGGCTCCCGGGCAGAGCACAGGGCCTGACTCCTGCTCTCCCTGGCACAGGTTTGCTGCTGCTGGGAGAGCTCTCTGCATTTCCATCAATACAGGAGCAGTGCTGGAAGAAACCTCTCAGTTTGTTTACTGTGCTGAGCCCCTGCCTGCGCTCTGTTCTGTTAATTGTGCGGAGTCTTCAGTTAGTAAAATGTGTAGTAAAATTATTCTTGGAAAAGAAATCGCTGCACATGGGAAGCAGTTGCTTTCGCAGACAGAAGTGCTTAATAGTTGTTAATATTCTCCCCCCATGTACTCCAGGCAGAAGTTTGTGTTTAGGTTTTACAGCAAAAAAGCTTTTGCAGGATTTATTAGTCTTTAAATGACATCGTTTGCTGCTACTTAGCATTTGTGTATTTATTTGCATGCTTACAGCACAGAAGGGAGAAAAATCTCCACCTCTCCCTTTCTCTACCCTGGGCTGAGGGCCTGTATGCCAAATCTTATCCGGCACAGAGGTTTGCTATAAATGGGTAATAATAAAGCCCTGAAAATAGGTTTGATATTTTTAATGGAAATGCTGACTTGACCTTAGCTGTAGAGAGCCACGAAAGGTGCTGCTGTAATAAAGGAATGACTTCATCAGGAAATCAGGAAATCCTCATTCAAACCTCCAAATATATAAATATCGCCATTTATTCCATTGTGAATCAAATGATGCCATGTCCTGTAATTAAGGATGCTGGCAGCCAAGTTGTATCATACACTTATTTCCATCACAGTACATTAATGGCTCAGCAACTTTGCCTTCTTGGTCACCTGCTCTGGCAAATGTCCTCGGAGCTTTGTTTCACAGCTTATTCGGTGGTGACAGAGTCTTTATTTATTCCTACCTGAGGGGCAGGGATTGCACTAATTGCCTCAGGCCAAGTGCTCCAGAAGGTTTTATGTGCCACAGGGCAGCCACAGGACAATAAAAGAAAGTGGCGTAGCAGCTGAATTAGTTCCTGATGTGCTGATGGCAGGTGAGCCCTCGCCTCGCCTACAACAGGCCTAGATGGGAAAAAGTCCTCAAAAATGGGCTGTACTGGCACCTGCTTTAAAGAACTTTCTAAAAAACAGCTGTAAGAGTATTAGTCAGTGGAACATGGCAAACTGCCCCAGCTAGATCCCAGTAACATCAGTGACAAAACCCAAAGATGTCCCAGCAAACCGAATTCAGACTTAAGAGAGCTGCCCTTGGGGCTGACGAAGGCTTATCCCAAACCAGCTGAGAAATCTTCCCACAGATTTACTGGACGAGTATGCAGTCATTGCAGGGCTATGTGAATTCAACAAACTATGCACAAATACCTGGGATCCCTGTGTCATGATGTTTTCCACTCAAGATAAATTTTTCGGGCCAGATTTTGACCTCATCGAGACTGTCACTACTACTCAGAGCAACATCAGAATTCTTACTCCTCTCTCCTTTGATTTCTGGATACTAGCCTTTTATTTCCTTCCCATAGGCCCAAACACAAACCACTGCCTCGATTACTCATCAGCAAATGTGCTAAAGGAGAGGTCTTGATGTGGGAGAGAACAAAATTCTTTTAAAAGCTGGTTAATAGAAGACATTTTTCCAATCTCCAAAGGGCCCTGGTTCAGTTTGCTCACTTTGTTTTTGTTTTCCCCCCAGTATCAAGGGCAAGGCCAGTGTCTGTTCATCATTTGGATCAGCATTACACCCTGAGGTCACGAGGAGGGGTGACAAACAAACCTCAGAGGCAGTAGAGGGAGAAAGCTGGTCTGTCTGCATGTGCTCCTACTCTCTCTCTCCCTGTTGAGGTTGTGAGCAGCAACGGGATTTGCCACTTTCCCTGCACAGAAAACAGGCAACCTGTGATCTCCAAGAGCAGCCTTTCAAATGACCCTGGAGTAAACAAGTCTTGTGTGGGTGACACTAGCAGAGTGGAGCGCTGGTTGAAGGAACCACCAAATCCATACTTAGTTCCTAGGATTAGTAAGAATAACCTCAGTTACAAGGCTCCAGTAGTACCTGCCATCAGTGCACACCTCAGCACAGGTTTTATGTGGGTTTCTCCTTGGTGCCATCAGCTGAATCCTTCCTGTCCTCACTCTGTGGCTGAATCCCTTCTTGCCAGTGCTGGGTACACCTCTAGTCCCTACTACTTCACAGTGCCTGATGAAGCCCTTTATCCGTCTCTCGTCCTGGCCTGCCTTCCTGCGGGGGAATTCCAAAGGTGACACCTTTGTGGAGGGCTTTGCAGCACCCTAGAGGAAAAGGATAGGTCAGAATTTGTCCTTTCCTGGACCTCTCCAGCACTTTGCAGGTGGATGTGACAGGATATGCTACGTGTGGACACTTTGGAACTGTTCAAGGTCTCCTAAGGGCCTTCAGTGGGATCATTTTCCTGTGGAACTGCCCATGCCTCGGTTACAGGATGCTGAGGAGGGGATGCAGTTGGCTCCCACAGCCCAGTTACCCTTTAACCATCGGCCAGAGTCAGCCCCTCAGAGCTGGGGTGAGTTGTGTCGTGGAACTGGCTGTCCCTTGTGAGTGGGTGCTGCCACCACACAGGTCTGAGACGAGGGGCTTGCCAGCACAACACACAGGGCAGCCTCTTCCCATTTCAGGTTTTATCACTCCTTCACCAATTATTTTCAAAGCCTTTCTTTAGAAATCACTGAATTTGTAATTATACACTGCTCTTTTCATGTGGAGGAAAATATTGAAGGATTTTTGTGTTTCCAGGAGAGTGATGGTGTTTTTGCAAGTGGCTTGTTAGATTTATTTCTTTCCAGTGCTGCTATTTCTGTCAGTAATTCGGTAGCTAGAAAATGAACATGACACAGTTGCCCATATTGTTTTGGGGCTAAACTGAACTGATAGCCTGCAGTGATGCATTGGATATTAGATAAAGCCTCTGACAGTATTTAATTTACTAAAGAATTTATTCTGCTCCACTCTTCTCATTCAATTTTACATACTGCTGAAAATTAAATTAATTTATTGCTGAACTGAGGTGCTGGGCTGGCAGAGAAAACTGAATTGCTTTCTGAGCTAAATCATGGCAGGGTGAAACTGGTGTGGAAGGAAGAGAGCAGGATATGTCAGATGTTGATTTTGTCTTCCACAGAATAAAATGGATTATTCAAATGACTGCTAAGAAGGACAAAGGTTATTTAATTTTGAGATGTAAAACGGGATGAGTATTGCAAAAAAATCACCTGCAAAGCTTGTGAAGTGGTTTGTAAGTGGGGATCTGGGGGAGCCATGGCAGGCACTGTGGACGCCTCTCTCTCCAGGAAAAGTTTACAGAGATTTATTTTTCTTTCAAAAACAAGAAGTTGTGGAATATTTAGAGCTAGAGAGAAAAAAGAGATGAGCACTAGGACGTGTCTTCTGACACAAGTAACAGGATGACACTGGTTCATCCCAGCCCAGCAATCTGGTACTCCCTAGCCAGGCAAGTAATGCGTAAATATTGGTATTATGTTGGAATTTCTGCATCACTGCCTTTTGCAAAGACTGCTTCTTGTCCGTGTTGTCTCTGAGTAGTCAATATTTCAAATTGACTGCGTGTAAATATTTCTTGAAAGCAAATGTCAAAATCACATGCAGCAGTGGTTTTTGTGGACAACATTGTAAATTTACATGCATTTGCAGGAAGCTGGAAATGCTCAGACACTCCTCCAGCCACAGCACAGGGATTTATTTTTTCTTAGTGAAAGCAAAATGCAAATTCAGATTTTATCACTGGGAACTTTCTATGCTGTTTTTGCTGCAGTCTTCCTACCCCTTGTGTGCCTTGATTCTGGTTGTTTACCAAATCCAATATTATACTGTGAGTACCTCTGAGAGCAAAGGATGGGGAGCCATAAAACAGTCCTTTATTCTTCTTACACTGAGTGGATGCTGATGATCAAGATACTTTAATCTGCCTTTGCCATTTGGTGTCTTTCCCACACTTGAGCCTATCTTAAAATAATAAAAAAAAATCTCTTTGCAAATGTATAATCTCTTACACAAAAAAAAAAAAAAAGTCAGTGGTTTATAGAGCTTCCTATCTAAAATTGTTAAAGAGAATTTTAACAAGCTCTAGTAAATCTGGTTGAATGGGAAATCTTCTATGAACATGGAACCAAATAAAACCTGCTCGCCAAATTCCTAACTGATGCAAATCAGAAGTCTCTGGAGTAGTGTTGCTTTACAACAGCTAATATCTGTCCCTGTGCATTCACTTTAATTCCTTCTGTGACTCGTGTAATTTAATATCTGTGAATATTTAAGTAAATGAATTTTGTCCAAAAGGAAGTTTGCCAAAAAGTGAAAATCACACAGCTATTTTCAAGTATCTTTTAATAAGAAATTGGTGCAGCTGTCTTGAAATCACTTTGATTTTCAATTATTTCTTATTGCTTCAATCTGCAATCAGAGGGAGTACAAATTATGTGACTTAGTGAAAAATCTCACAAGATACTCACAGAAAAGTCACATTTGAAAGGCATTTATGGCCAAAACATTGCCAGCTGCTTTCCTATGGATGGATGGATAATAGATGTGAAATTTTCTATTGCTGGATAATTCATAAGGGTACAGGAATAATTTATGGGTGGATGATAGTAAAGGTAAAGGCCTCTGATGGTACACTGTGATAGGTACGTCTCAGGCTGGCTTTCTCTTCAGGCTGAGTTCCAGTCTTGAGGGAAGAGCTGTTTCAGCAGGGTGAATCCTGGTCTCTGCAGGGGATGGGCTCGCACGTGAGCGAGGCGGGACTGATGTGAGGCCTTCACTGCACCCTCGGCTCCGTGAGCACTGTTGGGAACTCCGGCAGGAATTCAGGCTCTGCTCCTTGGCTGCCCACTGAGCTCATGGAAAGGTGTCCTTTAAATTCAGCCCAGGGGCGTGGCAGGGGCTTCCTTTCTGCGCCATTCCAAATGCCAGCTCCTCTGCTTGGCCCAGCTTGAGCTGGGATACACTAAAGTGTCACACTACAGGAATTTCCACAGTCAAAAGGAAAGAACCCAAGGAATTATCCCTCAAATCAACTACGAAACATTTGCCATGGGAGTGAATAAATGCGCTTCTGCTCCAAAATGAAAGCTGGAACGGATGCAGGTGCAGGTGGCAAAAGCAAAAGCCCCAGGGCAGTGTCCAGACAGGCTGTTCCTCCTGCCCATGTCCTGGGGCCTCAGTGCCAGGCTGCCCCGAGCCCCAGGCACACGCCCGTGTGTACAGTGACATCTAGTGACAAAAGGAATGTCAGTGGGAAGCAGCAGCTGCAGGTACAGCTGCAGCATCGCTGTTCGGGATTTTGTCACTTCTCCGACACCGATGTGGAGGTATTTCCAAAGGTACGGAAATTCCTGCCTTGCCAGGTCAGTGTTTAACCCTCGAGCAGCTGGCTGCAACATCGACACTAAGTTCACAGTCTTATCTTGGCGTGGTGCAAAATGTACTTTTTATTCCCAGTGCCATTTGTGACAGCACTTCTTAGGCTTTTTTTAATTTCCCCCAAATAACTTCTAATGTTACTTTACCTCTGGCAGGTGGATAAATGGACACAGAGGATGAGTTTGCTGTTTGAACTGTTATGCAGCTAAAAGGATGTGTTTCCAAAAGTAAGTTGAAGAGGAAACTCTTTTAACAGTTCTTTAAAAAAAAAATTTAATGCTTTTTAAGTATGAAATTTTGAAAACAAAACCTATAACCCATGCTTTTCATATATATATTATTTACTTCCTTAATTGTGCCTGGGATACCTCTGTATTTTGGGATGGATACCTCTCGGCATCAGACCTGTTAAATAATTGCATTTCATTTTGGCCTGAGTGGATGCTTTTTGTGTCCTTACTTATTTTAACCACCCAAACACCTCATATTCCATAAAGGCTTCCTAACTGAGCCAGGTCTGGAGTGCACTGGTGGATGTCACTGACCCTGGGAATGTGTGGAGAGAAGGAAATGTGAAGAAATAACCCAAAGCATAGAAAATTCAGTGGGATCGGTCAAGAGGGTGTTTCTTTTTTCTGTGGAGCCACCCTGGGCTTTCATGGCAGCCTGACTAAGCCCAGAGTTTTTCCCTTTCGAGATACACATGGGTGGTTTTCAAACCTTGTTTCTCAAATGCCAGCTCTGAGATACCAAGCTTCCAGGCCTCCGCCCCTTCAAATCAGAGATCTCCTGTTGTCTCGAACGTGAAAATCTGGCTAATTTTAACTTAGAGTGAAAATGCATTGGCTTATGTAAACAATGGAAAGTAGAGGCCCCCAGAATAAAATTGCTTGAGAACATGCTTTATTTTGAGTCTACATGTAGTTCCTTTGAGTTGAATGTGATCATTTAACTGTTTAAAGTGAAGTACGTGGTCGAGATGGAGGTGAAGCACGTGGTTTTCCTGCATCACAGCCATAAGTCCCTAAAACGGCATGGTTGGGGCATTTATTGACCAGTGTCATTCGTTTTGCCAGCACAGAAGGAATTCATGAACATAGAGCAGGCTTTTAAAGCTCAGTTTAGATATTCACACACGTTTTATTAATTTCTCCTGAAGGCACAAATTAAGAAGGATGTGTTTTTCTCTGTAAGCGCTTGAAGTGCTGCTTAAATTCTTGGCTCTACATGATTGATTTTATTAAAATCAAGTAAAATGTAGCTTAGCAAAATTGTTTCTTAATTATTAAAGCAATTAGAGGGATCTAAGAAAGATCTTATTCCCACTAGGCTAAGCCTGCATATAAAACCTCCCTTTCAGTTTCCTATTTCAGTTGTTCCACATTCTTGTAAGACGCCTACTAATCACCATCTAAGCCCAGGCAAACACGAAAAGGGTGAAGTGCTATCAGAAGAAAATATTGAAACACCACCAGCCTGTAGTTAGGCCAGTGATACGTTCCTCCAGTCCCTTTGGGCTAACACAAGTACAGAAAAGGCTTTTCTTCCACCCACGCAGGAGATCTGGAGAGGGAATGGATCCAGTTGAAAGCTGCCCAGTAACACCAACAAAGATACTTTTCAGGCTGCTTGCTTTTCTGGCTGTACCAGGTTGGTGCAGGAGATGGGCACGAGAGCCAAAGTCCAGCTGGGAGTTATAATCCCTCCTTCTAGTGGCTGCTTGTTCTCTTCTTGGCTAAAAGCATCCCACCGTGAGGATTCACCCAAGCCCAGCTCTTCTTTTGACACTCCCAACTCTATCTCAGGTGCTAGCCTTGTAGGCTTTACAGGGAAATCCTGCTGCCCACCTCCATCTCTGCCAAGAAATATTTTCTGATTAGCTTCATGCTTTTTTGAGGAGTATTTCGTGACACCCAGTACCCAAAGTGTGTGCTTTGGTCATCCAAATTTAGCAAATTTAGCAAATTTAGTGGATTTAGCAGCTCTCCTTAATAAGTGCATCCCACACACCTGCTCTGCGACAGAAGCACTTGGCCGGACACAGTGGGGCTGTGGAATAGCTGCAGTTGTGATAAAGCCCCCAAAGGATCCTATAAAACTAATGGGGTCAAGAGAGTGTCACCCTGCACAGGTCCCACCATTCCCAGCATTGTCATTTGTTTCTGTTTAAATCTTATGCTGAGACTGGTAGCAGTTGCTGCAGTTCAATCGCTAGAATGTACCTGTGATTAATAATTGCTGCAATATAAGATGTGTAAAGTTTTACCACTGTGTCCTAGAGGGCTTGTAACAAGAATGACCAGTTTAAAGCCAAAGCCAGGAATGTGGTAATGAGTGTGTATAATAGAAATGTTAATTAAAACACTCTTAGGAGAGAGAAGGGAGGGGAGCGCTCCCGTGTTATCATGTGATATCCCTGTGCCCATTCACAGGAAAAAGGAGAGCCAGGCAAGCAGGAAAAAAGAAGTGGTTGTACTTCAGCTAAAGCCAAGGGCTGTGGGCAGATTTAAAATCCATCTTTAATGATCCCAGTCTGATGAGCTCCCAGCGTGTCCCTACAGATAGGTCTGAGACACATCACACTGAGAACAGCCTGGGAAAGCCAGCCCCAAGTCACTGGGAGGGAGCAATTAGCCCGACTCACAGGCTGAGGTGCCAGAGCAGCTAAAGAGGATTGTGATTGCTAAGGATTAAACAATGCATGTGTTCTTCTCTAACTCGGTCCTGTTATTGCAGGTCCGTGCTTTCTAAATCAGTAATTTTTCTACACCTGAGACTTTTCTAGGGAAAGCAGTGACTCTGAGTGACCCAGCAGACACGGGGCCCTGTGTCCCTCTCAGCCTTGATGACCACAGTGTGCCTGTGGGACACGACACCCTAATGCATTTCCCAACAGTGTGTTAGGTGCACCTCCCTGCTCAGGGGTTCGTATGTGAGGCTCACTGCAAAAGGGGGCTGTGGACGTCTGCCATTCATCAGGAAAGCCCTGTGGATTATAGGGGAAGTGCCCTAAGCCCAAGGAGCCTGGAGGAGCTTGTAAATGCTGCCATCATTTTCTTACTGCAGCATGACCCCGACAGGAGACTCCGAGGAAAGGAAAAAGACAACTCCAGCCATGAGAGAAGGCCAGAATCCATCACCAAAATTCTTAATAACCTACAGAGGTGAGAGGTATCTTCCAAGATAGAAATGCATGAGTCTTCTGTTTGACTGAAGAGATCACCTCTGAACTTCAGTTGCCAGAATTCAAAGAATTCCAGGCCTTTGCAAACATATTGCTTCTCAGATTGGAGACTTGCCCTCACCAGAAAGTGGAGGTGCTTGGAAAATCACTAAGTTGATGTTTAATTTTAAATCTGTTCTGAATTTTTCTCCATTTTCTTCTTTTTTTTTTTTCTCATTTTTTTTTTTCTCCTTTTTTTTTTTTTTTCTGGGGTGAAATTATTTCTTATAACCATATTTAATAGAAATTATTTTGTATATGTGAGCTCTAGGATACTTCAGCTTAGCATTGGTGCAGTTTATTCAACTCTCATTTAAACCCCAGCCCAAATCTACTTGAGGCAAAATAGACTTAGACTTGCAATCCAGCAGCCATCTATGTCACAGATGTGTTTAATCCTTCACACAACAGACACTGATTTCACAAAATTCTGAAATAGGACTTAGTTTAACATGTGTGCTAATAACCACTTGCAGTTGATTTCAATATACACTCAAAGTTAACTGTGTAGTTAAATGCCTGGCTGAATCATGACCTGTACAAATTATCCATTTAATTATTCTCCAGTCGAAAGAACTCGTAAGTTTTCTGTGGTTGCTTGCAGTTTTGTCTGAAATAACTGCTGGGAACCCAAGCCTTGCAGAGAACTGTCTGAGCCGATTCATAGCTACTTATCTCCTGCCTCTCCCTGTAACATCTGGATCAGTTTCTGGTAATATCATCCTAAACGAGGGTGAGAAACCTAAAGAATAAATTAAGGGGAAGTTATAGAAGTTTCCTGGGCTGTAGTTCGCTGCCAGATGGTGACTCACATCGGTGAGAGACAACAACAACAATAGTGATTATGGACGCATCCCAAGCCAGAAATTAAAATCTCTGCAACCAGGTTTGCATTTGCAGATGAGCTTTTGCTAAATGATTTGGAGCAGAAAGTGGGCTACTCAAAAGGAAGAACAAAAAGTGTTTCAGGATTCTTCCCCGAGAAGGGGAGCATTTCAGGGGACTTGAAATAAATTTCTCCTGCACCCCGAAATAACATAATGGCATGTAAGACTTAAAGCTAAGGTTGTTTTTCTCTTTCCCCCTGTAGGATTTTGTAAGCCAGTAGCTGAGAGAAACCTGAAACATTTCCCAGGATAAATATTGTTCATGTAGTTCATCTTGGAGAATGTTCCACTGTTTTCTGCTTATGTTTGCTGATTATATGTGAGGATGTGCACTTGAGCAAAGTGGCATAACCCAAATCCCATAGATATAATGACATTTAAAACAGGTTTAAGTCAAATTAATTTAAATTAATTTCTATTCCCTGCTTTGAAAACACTTCATCTCCCAGTGAAGGGTGTAACAGCTCAGTTTAGCCGAAGCACAAGTGAGATGGTTGCAGAGTTCAGTACTTGATTTTACAGTATTGCTGTAAAATAGATATTTTATATTTCATATTTTTGAAAAATATATATTTTATACTTAGAGTTTTGCTATAAAATGGTGAGCTCTTGCTGCCTTTGCATCTCATTTTAGCAGTGGCTGACAGGACCATGGGATTTCCTTTCCAGTCAGGTTGCTGGTGCTGCTTAGGAGTCAGAGGCTGCACAAGGGAAAGGTGCAGTGGGGCTGGGTTGTCGCTCTGCTTTCACAAGTTCCTTCTTGAGAACGAGGAAATTGCATTACATTAAAATTTCATCTTGATTTTTGGCGGAGGCCAAGGCTCCAGATAATCAGCAGGAATACAGGGAACAAGCAAGTTGGGGCCTGTAACCCAGGGGGGTTTCCTCCTAATTTCCCAGTCTGCTGGCCTTGCAGTAATTGCACACTGATTTATCTAAAGGGAGGAGAATGTATGTGTGCCTTCTGTATGTAACTACTAAACCTTGCCCAGAGATCTTAATTAGGCCTTCATTTTGCCTTGAAGATTTGGGAATTAACTTTATGATGTCCTTCCCTTAATCCTTGTTTTGTTATTTTAGTGATTTCTTTCAGTTTATCACAATTTTTTGCAGTATTTCAGCTTTAGTTGCTCAGCATGGGCGTGCGTTTATAGCGATGCACTGTGGGCCAGGTCAGGGTCCAGCTTAAGTCTGTGCTAGATGTGACTCAAAGAGTAACATTTTAGCTCAAATTTAGGAGGAAAAAGCTTCTTAGAAAAAAAAAAATCGGTTCACACCATTCCTCTTAGGGTCCTGTTTAATTATTGTTGTCTCTACATTTCTCACTGGGACAAGTTGTGAATTATTGTATTTATTCCACCTGAGAAAGGACAATAAGCAATCTGAGCTCTGAAACACACTAGTGAGGAAGTAGTAAAAAAAGTAAGTAAAAATCTTTCAGGGATTTTTGCTGTCATGTCAGTGCAGTTGCACTTGTTCAGAGATTTGTGCTGTTCTGCTTCTTCAGGAAACTGATGAAGATACTGAAGGAGGGAAATAACTGAGGAAGAGAAAACACACCAATGAAAGTAAAAGGTTGCTAAGATAAAGATAACTGACTTTGCTTTTACTTTTTTTGTTTTTTGAAGCAGCAGAACTTAGTGAGCTGTATAAAAATAGAAGTATATCATTTTGCTTTGCTTCTCCTTTCTAAAGTTTGAACTGAATACTTTGCAATTTTACTTTATAAATTGTATTTTTCAGTCCATTCCCTCTCAGTCTACTGGAATGGATGAAAATGAGAACAACCAGGGAAAAATTGGCACTGGTGAAATTATATCACCAAATGTATAGAATGATCTTGTAAAAGCTGTTCCCTGGCTTCCCTGACATCTTGTTTGCACATTTGATCGTGTTGTCATGGGATTTGCAAAGGTGTCATATCACAAAATAAAAAGCCTTTGTTAATTAAAGAGAGGCAACCTCTAACACGACTGGGTTAAGGCTGAGGATTTTTGTGCTCTGGATTCCAGGTGATAAACCTTTGCACTTGACATAATTTCGGTGATACTGAGCAACACATATTTGATGTTACAAACTATCACCTCTTCTCAACCTCCACATGCCAACAAATTTGATAAGCATCATATTTCAAGCTTTAACAGTGTTAATCTTTAAACTTAGTGCTTTGGCTGAAGTCTCCTGAAGCTTTGCATGGTGATAGACTGCTTGTGATTTGACTACTTTGAATATATGTGATCAAGCCTGAATCTCTCCTTGCATAGGTTTTCTTGGCATTGTCATGTGGTGTTTGTTGTTGTATTTAATTTCCTTGCATGAAATGATTTGGACTATTCCTATGGTCTTAATATCAGTTCAGCTGTGGAAAGGGATGGCTCAGTGTCAAGTTGCTGAACAGTTGCTGAATTCAGTCCCTGAATTCTGATGCTAGCTAGAGCAAGATGTTGCTTGCTAGGACAGCTTTGGACAGTTAGTTTAAAGCTAATTTATCCTCTCCTTAAATGAACAACCTTATTTAATAATGTAGGTCTGAGAGCAAGACTAAGTGTAAGCTCTCAAACAGAAAAGTTTTCTCATCCGTAAAATACAGCGAGTAATAGCGATCAGTTATAGCACTGCAAGAATTCAGACACTCCTGCATAGGTCATTTTTAATGTCTATACTTTTAATAGCATTCAAAGGGAGGTTTTAATTTTAAAAGAACAAAAACTCTGAGCTGTATCTGCCTGAGTAGTGGCCTTGCTTACTAGAACCTGCAATGTTGTCAGCTGATTTCTCTGATGCACAGATGTGACACCTCACTGGTACTGACGGGCTGAAGAAAATTTGGGAACCCTGCTAGGAATGTCCTTGCACACACACACCACCCAATAATGCAAGAATTAGAGGTGACAGCATTTAACTTGGGTTCTAGAGTTTTACTGATAAATTCTTCACATTAAAATAGTAAGGTGTAGTAAGCTGAAAAGTTTTATACTAAGAATAAAATTGTGTTGATTGAGAGGAGATGGGTGTGGAATCAGGCTACATCAGGGGATACTGACATGGGGATGGCAACTGAACTTGCCTTTGATGATGTCTCTGTCATAGCAGAAGGTAGGAGAAAGAGGTTTTTAGGATGTCCAAAAACTATGAAAGGCAGGTAGGAAAATTACTTGGGCATTAATCAAATTGTAATAGAGATAAGCAGAAGAGAAGTAAAGTAAGTAATTCTTACTTTAAGAAGAGAAGAGAAGAGAAAAGAGAAGAGAAAAGAGAAGAGAAGAGAAAGAGAAGAGAAGAGAAGAGAAGAGAAGAGAAGAGAAGAGAAGAGAAGANTTTGGCTGTGGCACAAGTGGCCACCAGGACACAGAGGATGAGGAGCTCAGTTAATTATTCCTGATCTTCCTTTCCAGGGTATTTCCACTGGCAGTTTTGGGTGTTGCATAGGCCAAATTCCACTGTGACAAATTTATATCCTTGGACCTGCTATAGCTTCAGTGAATAATGTACCTGTCTTGAGCAATGTGCTGTTGTGGCTGTCAGCAGCCACAGGGTTGTTTTTCCACTCGTCTGGCTGAACTTCAGCTCCTGTGGAAGAAAGATATTAAGTCTTTCCTGTTCTCTACATATTTGGTTTGCCATCTGGCAAATGGCAAATCAAGTACAGGTGGCAGCTCACAAATGGAGAGAGGTATTGCCATCCTTAGTATTTCTTCGAGGGTTTTTCATGTTTTAATTCATTTGGTCTCCAGCATTCCCTCTCTCTACCTGTCCTTAATGTGTGAAAGTTATTGACATTTCCCTGTCTGTCACGGCCTTATGGACACAATTTTTGTGTTTTCAGTGATGTGCGGTTTCAAATTCTCCCCCAGGCCACAGTGAAATGGGCCCAACCTCTGTATGTATTTAAACATGCAGGTTGTTCCCATGCACCCAGAACAGCTCCTGGCCAGTTCTGCTGCAGTTTCCACCAGCTTACAGGACTGCCTGGCACAAGGAGCTGCTGCATCAGAAACCAGAAAAAACTCTCCAAAGCAGCAATGTCAGAGGCAGGGTCATGGCCAGGACACCAGGTAATTGTGCAGGTTTGCCGTGTTGCCTCAAGAACTCCAACAAATAAGGAACAGTCTGCAAGCAGGAGTGGAAGGTAAAACTAGCACTGCCTGCCCTCCACTGAGAGGTGACTGCACCTTGCAGGCAGAAAGCCAAACCCAGACACTGTGTCTCACTTAAGTAATTTGGTGTAGTCAGACTGCATCATTAAACCGAGAACATCTGCTTGTTAGCATGGCAGGAGAAATAAGCAACAGTTATTTGAGAGCTTCATAAAATGTGTTTTGCAGGAAGACAGGAAAGGCCCAGTAAAGTTTCTTCTTTCCTGATAGAGCTTCCAGCAGCTCTCACATGAGAAGGTATTTTATATCCCATTCCTAATAAAAGTCTGGCAGTTCAACCTCCTTCCTAGATGCAACCTGAACCTGTAAATTTATCAGCCATGCAGCACCAAGGGGAAATAGTGTTATAGATCTTGTAATCTTTGTGATAGTCATCCAATAAACCAGATTACCAAATATCCCAGGAAGGAAGGCTGATGTGCCTGACATCCACCAAGTTCCTCCAGTGTTTCTCTCTTTTATGCAGGAAGAGCTTGTTTTTAGCAGAAGATGCTGTAGGGAATGGTGTTCTCATAAATTGTGAGGCTAAATGTTGAGTAATGCACCTATAAACAGAAAGTAATTAGTTAATATGTGTTCTTGGATAATTACAATGAGACAGGACAGGGGGTTTTGACTAAATTGTTCAGAGAAACACTCAGCTCTGGCTTTTCAAAAGCATCTGAATGTATTTTAATTCGACAAAATGTTTCCATTTGAAGTTAGAGCTCTTTTAAGGCACCTTTTGGAAAGGTTAATGTAGGTATGAGTGGTCCAAATAATATACTCCACATGAATTCCCAGACTGATTTTACAAATGTTCCTCATTTGCAGTTTTTAAGAGAAACAAAGCAGTAAATGGATGCTGCTGCCATGCGTCTGTAACGGTCTGGAAGAGAAGAAACAGCAGATTGGTGTAAATGGGTGTAAAGTCACAGAGGAGGTCTGTAGTGAGGTTCTGCAGGGGTCTGGAGATGACAAAGTCTGGTGATGTTATAAAGTTATCATGTTGATAAGGAAGAGGAAGGGCTGTGTAGAAGCAGAAAAGGTTCTTACAGCAGCCTGTGACAGGGCAGAAAACCAGCAGGTGAAATTCAGTGTAGATAAATATGCAGTGGTACACACAGGGACATACAGGCCCAGTTTTGTGCTGCAGATGAAATGTGGGCTGTGAGCTGACCATTGCTGCTCTGGAACAAGCCCTTGGGGCTGTCAAAGCTACTTCCATCAGCACATCAGTGCTTGGCTGCACTCAGAAAAGCAAACCAAACAAAAGGAATGGAGCACAAACCAGAAAACATCGGTTCAGCTCCACTGAAATCCAGCACTGGTGTCCAGGACACTCCGCTCAACAAGAGCACAGCAGAGCAAACAGGATTGGAGAAAGGCAGCAAGCATGAGGAAGGTTTTGGAGCAGTTTCCTGGTAAGGAAGGACTGAGTAAACTCGCGCTCCGCAGCTTGGAAATCAGACGTGCTGGAGGGAGCAGCAGTCTGGGGAACTCCTTGCCAAAGGATGCTGTAAATGCAAAAAGTTTACTTGAATTCAAGAGCAGATTGAACAAGTATTTGCAAGGCAGATCCTCTGGGGATTCGCACATTGAAAAATAACAACAAGCTCAGAAAATCACCTGAGCTGAAACTAGTGGAAAACAGGAATACATTTTGAGGTTTTTACAAAGCACGGGAAGGTTTTCTCATTACAATTAAACTGCGAAAAATTGCTGTAAGGCGAACACAGTATTCTCTCCTGATGAAGTCTTTGCTTTGCTTTTAGTTTTGCTTGCAGCATTTTAAAATGTATCAATAAATAAACTGCTTTTGTTGTGAGATACACTTTTCATTTTGAAAATGGGCAGAGCTGATTTCTTTTCTCCATCAAAAGCCAAACACTGCCCAGGAGTGGAAAGGCATGAGGAAATCATTAGCAGCAAAGCAGAGAGCCTCTAAACCTGCAGGGCCTTCTGGAGGTGCAGTTTGGTAGCGGGGTACCTTTTTGTTTGAGAGGTGGACAATGCAAGAAGTTCCCCAAGCTGCCCATGGGTGTCCAGGCTGCTGACCAGGACCTGCTTGGACCGGGAACACTTTCTCACTGCATCTCAGCCCTCCTTGAGCAGAGCTCTCTCAGGCAGTGCTTCTTTTCCTCTGCGCACTCCTTCTTTCACTGGGGTTGCATCAGGGGTCTCACCACCCTCACAGTAAGGAATTCCTTCCTTATGTCTAATCTACTTGATTTTAACACAGCCAGGCTTGCTTACACAAAGCTGGAAAACCTCTCCCCTGCCAAGCTCATCTGATGCCTAAGTGTTTACAGTCACAGCAGTCTTGGGGCACTTTGCTTAGGATTCATCCCAATGGGAAGCAGGTCTTTGGAAGCATTAATAAAATCAGGAGCAAAAGTGGTGTCTTTTACAGTCAAGTATTTTGTACCATTAATGTTTTTTTAAGGGACTTTTTCCTTTAAAAATTGATCTCAAACCATGGAAGAGCAGCGTCTAACTCCACCCCAGCTGGAACCATCCCATGACCAGAAATATGTGTGAGAATAACTGACAGACCTACTCCATACTTCTGGAGTGTCTGTGGCCCCCAGAGCCTGAATTTGAGGCAAAAAGATGAATTACAATGTCTGATCTAGTTATCAGCTGCACCACAGCCCCTTTTCATGACTCGGGTGCCTCAGTTTCCCCTCTGTAGCAGCGTGACAATTAAACTGCCTGTCTTCGGCCTCCTGCCCCGTCCGTGCAGCCCATGATCTGTTTGGGGGAATGTGTCAGTGTGTCCTTGTGCAGATGGCTTCACTCCTGACGGGGAACTTGGGGCATTACAGTGGATATAACATTATGTAAATACTGCAGTCACGAAAAAGTCTTTATTGCATTCATGATTCTACCCTAGAGGCTTTTTCTCTGGCTGAGATTTGATGAAAGCATTATCATCTGTCTCACACAGACCTCCAGAGCTTTACAGTAGCTGGATCTAGCGGGGAAATAAATTTTAGGAAAATAATAAATCCTGACACTGCAGCGCCAATAGAGGCGAAAGCGTTGAGAGTGTCTGTGGTTGAGAGCAAAGTTAAAATTGCCTGATGGTCGTGGTGTCCTTTCAGGGCTCTGCAAAACATCGGCGTATTACCTGTGAGTCATGCCTGGCACTCAGAGCCCCGCGTCCTGCCCCAAAGGACTGCCCCACTCCCTGTCAAGGGAAATACCTGGCTTCTGAGGTTACAGCAGCACGGTAATTTAGAAGGAAAACTGAGCTCTCAAAAGCTAAAGCTAATTTTCAGGCCTGGCTGTCATTCATCGAGGGCGCGTTCCCACACAAAGCCCGGCCAACAAAGGGATCCTTGCACTGTGCACACCACATTCCCCTGCCTCCCCCCTCTCACCGGGGAAAAGATGCCTCTTTGTGCTGGAGATAAGTGAAGAAGAAGGATTTACAGGACAACAGTAAGCTATACCAGGGACATCTCAACTGTAATTAAATCCTTTATTCACACTGGCTCCCAGTGTGGGCCGTATTAGCAGCCCGATGGCACACACTGTGGAACGGTATAAAAAATATTGAAACAAAACTACTGAATCCAGGGAGCTTGGGTTGATTCCTTTCCCATAGAGCCAAAGAACCAACATTGTGGCTGAGGTTAAAGGAAGGTCGGTTTAACTCGCCAGGGCTGCAGCTGGAGAAGGTTTTTTAGCTGTGCCTGGAAACATCTCCCTGACCTAAAAACCTGTACTTTCAGGGTGCAAATGTTGCTCTCACCCGCACGCTGAGCACCTTGGGGTAGAAGGGATTCCCTGCCAAGGAGTCTGCCTCATGTCCCAGGGAGGAGGCTGAGGGTTTTGTGCATGTCTTGCCGCTGTTGTAACTTGCTGCCAAGTTACCATCACGTGAATTCCCTAAATCAGGTTTTCAGCATCTCTTTAAAACATCTCCTTTAGCTTGCCTGCAGTGCATTGGAGGCCACGTGGGGGTCCAGGTGAACTCTGTGGCTTTGATTGTGAAAACAAACTTAAAAATACTGAGAGTTCCCTCCTGGTCTTTGAATCTCTGGCTCCAGTAATAATTAAAGATCAGTTTTCCTGTGGAGTTGGAGGTTTACTCTGGGAGGGGCTGTGGCTTTGGGTGAACAGTAGGTTCTCCTTCTACCTTTTCTAAATTGCCTTTAATTACAAAACTCACTAAGTAGCCAGCAACAGTGAAATCCCCAGGAGTTCCAAATAGCTGCCATGTGTCTTTTTCTCACACTTGCAGAGATTTAGGATGTCTGCCAAAGTCATACAGCAATAAAGGAGCTTAAATATATTAAATGAAATAATATGCCATCAAAGCTTAGAGGGCCCTCTCCTCCAGTCCTACTGCTTTATCTGCTCTTCTCCCTTTCCTGACTCATTCTACCTCCATGCTCTATTGTTTGTAATTGTCTTTTCTTTATTTTCTCTCTCGTGTTTCTTTTTTTCCCCTTAAAGGAGAAGGGAGGAGAAACAGGCAAACTGAGGGAGCCCAGCTTGCTACCTTCACAGAGTTCTTTGCTCTTGCTGTGTCTTTTCATACATAAGTGTGTATTCCTTAGTTTTCTTTCACTGTGCCCTTCCCATTCCTTCCTTAACTCCTCTCCATCACATCCTCATCTTCCATTCTTCGCTTCTACGTATTTCATGTTGCCCTCCCTGCTTTTGCTGGCTCCATCCAGTGTAGGTGAGAGTGTGGCTGATGGGTTTGCACACACACTGACCCGAGTCACCCGTTTGAAACCCGTGTGAGTATCTCTGTGTGTGCTCATCTGTAACTGATTGGCCCCAATTTCTGGGCCACGGTGCTGCGGGTACTCCCATCCACGCTTTGTTCTGTGCAATTACCATGATTACATGGGCAGTTGTGCTAATTGTGCAGTGTACAGATGACTCATTAGTTCTGCAATTATGCGTTTTCCTGAAGAGTTGCTGCGGAGGGGGGCCTGATAATAGTTTGGCAGTCTGAAATCTGACCTTTGCTTGTTTATCATTTCACCACGAGTAGCTTGAAGGCCAAGTGCTTCTTTTTAGCACCGAAAATGAAGCATTTTTTTGCTCAACCTGAGACTCCAGCCATGGATAGTGGTTCCAGCTGTCCTGCAGAGAGGCTCCATGTGAGCACACAGATAAGAGCGCTGGATGTGGCCCCAGTTTGGAAAGATGTGTGTGCCTTGCTCGGAGCACTTGAGTTGTCCCACTGAAGTCAGCGGAGTTATTTCTGTTATTGAGGAACAGGAGTGACTTAAGTACCTTCCTGAATGTGGCACCTAACGGAGCTGACAGATTTTCTTCCTGAAGCAGTGGCTTTTCTTACACTACAGCTGTTGCTAGATGTGAAATCTCACTTTTTCTAACATATCCTGGGAAGAGGAGATTAGGAGGTGTTGAGTTTACCTTCCCAGCTGCTATTTTACACCAGTTGTTTGTGAGAAACATGGCAAAAAAAAGAAAAAATTCAGCAAGAAAGGATTTCTGAGCCTGCCATCCAGTTTTCCCAAATCACATGCCTGAATGTGTCTCCCAGCTCCTGCAGGAGACCAGGAAGGGGGAATTAGTCCGGTTATACTGACTGTGAAAGGGAGAACAGATCTGTTTGATCAAAAGGATGCAGTGATAAGATAGGAGACATGTAAGTCTGGAGAGACAATACAGACACCTGTGGCCAGATGGGAACAGAGTTAATATCCCACCTAATGCGACTGTTTGGGGCTCAGCTGATAAGCACGGAAAATGGAAAAGCACTGTGCACCGTAATTTTCCAGCAAAACTGAGCTATAATACTATTTAGGCTCTTGAGCCAGTCTTGTCCTAAGTGTGATTTCAGACTGAAGAGTTGGGTCAGACAGAGGAGTCCTGGTGAAAAAGTGGAAAATCAACCGTGAATAAATTGTACCAGATTAAAGAAAAACAAGAACAACAGGAAAACCCCCTGTCTCTAATTTTTCAATACTTTTCTTTGCCCTAATCTGAAAAGGAGAGGTGAGGACATGATAAAGACTCATTTCAAGCCAGTTTTCAGGTGATATGAGAGCTCAGCAGTAAGGGAAGGTCGCTTCATCCTCAGAGCCAGGCTTGGTGGCATTGTCAGAATGCTGTGCACAAAGCTGACAAGTTTGACAGTTCCTGGGCAAGGTTTTTTGGAAGATTTTGGAAGTTTTGTCTACTTATTTGAGCATACACAGTAATTTGAGGTTGGCTTCATCTGTGGATTTCAAGCTCTCTTTTGTGATAAAGGGTCAATATATGAGTGGCATAGCATTGTGATTAAAAAAAAGAAAGTGGTGGTTTTCTTCCTGGTTTTGAACATTAAAGGGCACGCTTAAGGAACCCAAAGAGCTGCCTACACTGTGTTCTTTCATGTTACTGTGTCCTTTCATGCATACATATGTATTTATATGTATGTTAAAAAAGGTTTAAGGTTTTTTTCCAGATTAACCGAAGATATTCCATGCCACAGTATGAAAATTAAGATATTTTAACATTATCAGAATCCCCTGCAATTCATACTATGGAACAAAATTTCATTAACATGAAATGTTTTGAAACAGTGAATTTCATCTCCTGCTGGAAATGCTTCTAAGGTTTTCTAACCCACTTTCATTAACTTATATCCATTAAAAAATGATCATGCTACACTTTCCCATGTTATAAAGCTTGCAGCAACTGGCAGCAATGAGGTATTAACCCAGAATATGACTACATGAAGGGAATGGATGAAAAACAGAAACTTGAAAATCATTCACACAAAGAAAAATTTTGGCAAACCAATCCCAAATTTCTTCTCGAGTAATGGGTTGTTTGTTTCACCATTACTTGTTTGGATATTAGCATCAGATAGGAACTGGGATCAGAACCTTCAGCAAGGCCCTCCTGTGATTGCTTCTCCACATCAGCCATGGAATGCTTCCAGCATGGTCCCACTTAAAAAGTTAGGGGAGAAAAATTCTGCAATCCAGAGAAATTAGGGTGTTAGCAGCCACTGGCAATTATGTTAAGTGAGATATTGCACTATTTTTCCCATTGGCCTCTCTTCCAGTTGCCAGAGGAACATCAGCAATAGCTTTACAAGATGTTTAGAAGTGAAAAGAATAAGCTGTGAACATATTTAGGAGAATATTTTTGATTCTTTCTCCATTTCTAATAGTCATTACTAGAAATGCCTATTAGTATTTCTTAAGCTGCAGAAAGGCTTCTCCATATTCAGTGGGCTGTACTCACACAGGGAAAGTACAGTGAAACTTTATATCTTCATCTGTGCAAAGATGATTGGTGACCCATTGACCTCAGTTTTCCATTTCTGGTCTTCTAGTGTTTGTGTCCAACTTGGTTTTGTATTTGGACCAGGAAAAATGATGTTTAGCAAATTCTCCCTATCCTTCGGGAAGATGATTCCCCCATAATTTCTCCACGTCCATCCAACTGGTGTGATTTTCTAATGCTTCTAGGTTTTCTTTATTAGAATTTCTGAACAACAATTTAATCTGTTTTTATGAACCTCTTGCAGTTCCCTGCATACAAACGTGAGCAATCAGGAGCCGATCCCAAAGGTCCTCTCTCGCTTCTCTCATTACTTCTTGGCTTTACCAGTCTTTCCTGTCCTCAGAGCCTTTTCTCCATCAGTTTGACTCTGTGTCTCCATGAGTTTTGACCAGAAATATTGGCAGGGGGAGGTTTGAAGGGGCTCCAAAACCAAGCACTAGCTCTGTATGATACCTGAGCTCCTCCCAGGGCCGCACCTGCCTGGCTGGCACCTCCTTCATAAAAGGTGTACCCACATCTGTCAGCTGTGACAGCGCCCTAAACTAGTAAGCAGACCCCTCAGCTCCTCCAAATCCTCTGCTGTTCCCGATTCCCGACCTTTTTGCCGCAGCCTACATCCCCTCTTTGTGACAGCTAATTCTCCTGCTGAAAGCAGTGCAAGGTACTTTGCAAAATGAAAAGTTCTTGCCTTGCATCTGGCATGAGCCCGTGTGTGGATCACAAGGCACGGAGACATGTTCGCGGCAGACATATCTCCCCTCCCATCTTTATCCCCGTGGATATGTACTAATCATTGGGTTGCTGCAGCCCTGACTTTTTGGCTGCCCCGGTATCCACCGACAAAAGGCACACATTAGCGTGATCCCAGATTGTGTCTGTCACCCAAGGTCACGCAAGATAAGCCGCCAGCTGTCCGCTCCGCCCAGGCACGCTACATTGGACATTAATTAAACTGGATTCCGCGCGGCGTGCACGGATTCGGGATGCCAAGATGCCTGGGCTGAGTCGGGCAAAACGGACTGGCGCGAATCGCTCCGCCAGTGCAAAACGCATTACGGCAGCTCCCAAACATTTTCAGAATCCGACATGGGGTTTAATAAATTAGAGGATAACCAGATAATTGATTTCTGACATGTTGGAGAAAGGATCCAAGTGCCCAAAGGCGTAGGGATTTAACCAAGGGAATGCTCAGGTTTTTGTGGGTGAAAAACCTGATTTGTAGCAACAAAAAGCTGAGAATTTTCTGGATCATAAAAAGTTCCTTTATAACACAGAACTGTGCAAAATAATTTAAATTTTCATTTCAGTTAACTAAAGACAAAAGCAAGATTCTAACCCCTTTATTTCTTTTCTAATTCTTGTAAAGAAAAGAATTTATTTTTCTGCTTTTAGTTGAACAGCGAGCATGGTTAAGGAAAAATATATTTTTGCCAGGAAATGTCATCTTTGCTGTGGAAATGCTTAAGTTTCTCCATGAAAATGGAATTTCCCTTCAGAAGTAATTTAGGAAATAAAAGTGATGGGTTTGTCCAGTGGCTGGAATTATAGCACCTTCCATGTGAAAAGGTTTTTGGCATTAAGCCTCCACCACAGAAAGCTGAACAGAGCCCCAAGTAAAACTCACACTTGTTCCTGACATGAAACCAACTTCCCAGTTCAAGGAAGGTTTAAGTGCCTGTTCATATCAATGTCATGAATTCCTCAGGGACTTATAGTTTTTCTAGAAAGTGCAAAAGAAAGGCAATTTTTTGGCAGGTGTAGTCTCTATCCTCATTGCTGACATGCTGAGGGAGATGAGAATGTGCTGGGGTTCTCCGTGGGACATCAGTACAAGGAGGATGTACCCTCAGTACCCTTCCTCTACCAATTATTAACTCCTCTACAGCTGGCCCTAAAAGCTCCAGGTAGTAATAGGTAACATACAAATGGTCCTTGTCCCCTAAAAGCCTGGCAGACTTCAAGGCAGACAAATAGCAGGGAGCAAAAATATTTTAAAAGGTTTGCTGTTATCAGTGTGTTGGTGGGAGGGAAAGCAGAGCACCAAAAGCTTCACTGGTTTGTCCTGAGGGCAGAACTGACCACAGCACCTGGTGCCACCTTACCCTAAGGTTGCACTCCTTGCACTCGACACTGGATTTTCTTTTCTCCTTCACCTTCCTTAAGGACTGGTCTGCACATCTACAACACACTTTGGATTTGGTTTTTTTCTGCACTTCTGAACACACTACCTACCCCTGCTTTGCTGTCAGTCACAGTTCTCTTGGCCTTTCTGTGTCCAGAGGAAAAACTCCGAGCCGAGGGCAGGAGCACTTTGGATATTTCCACACTAAAAAGCTGTCCTGAAACCAAGCGCTGTTATGATAGCGATGTAATCTGCACATCCTGATGGCTTTACTCCCTGCCTCTTTGCCTGGCATGTCCAGATGTCCCTCCTTGCTGCCCTAAATGAAGGTTATTACTCCCACGCCGACATCAGCCATTGATTGAAGTGTAGCTTTTCACACTGGAGGGAGGAGGAAATAGCGGAGAGCAATAAAACCATAGCTCATTGTGTTAAAGCAGTGTAACATCTCACTAAGAACCAGGTGTGAGCTGAATAAACTGAATAATAGGCTCCAGTTAGCACTTTGTGAGCACTCTGCTTAATCAAATTAAGACAGGAGGCTGGCAGTCAGCATTGCACATTCATCTGGGATGGAGGTGTGTGTCCAAAGTTACATCCACAAACCCTTCATTCCAAACTCACCTTTCTCCCTTCTTGTTTTTACAAAGCAGTAAGATTTCCCTCTGAAGCTGATTAACTGTTGGGGAAAAAAAATTCTGGATTTTTTGCCTCCAAAATCTGATCTACGCTTTTCAAATTACAGGAGTTTTCTTACACAAAAAAAAAAAAGGTAGTGTTTCCTGAGTCTTTGGCATCCTTTTCATTCAGGAAATTCAGTGGGAACTTCAGCATTCTCATAGAAATAGATGTGCATAAACATGCAGTAACTGACTATTTTCCACCCCAAACCACAAAGATGTTATCGCTTTTAACCACTTTGG
The DNA here is from genome assembly GCA_013400235.1 of Oriolus oriolus. NCBI lineage: Eukaryota > Metazoa > Chordata > Aves > Passeriformes > Corvidae > Oriolus > Oriolus oriolus. The sequence continues at coordinate 2,477,436 of VXBT01002848.1, forward strand.
ACCAAATTTCAACTGCTGCTGCTGCTGCTGTGGAAAGAGTGAGACCCCGTTTAAGTGAAATGAGCTCTGCCATAACTTTATCAAAATAGTAACCTGGGAATGCAGGCATCAGTATGGCCATTTGGGAGACAATTTCCTTGTTGGAAGTTGTTGCCCTGGATTTTCAGACGGGAATGGTGCTCTTGTTATGCCAGCAAGACAGGGGAGCCCTTTGGAGCCTGGCAGCCACAGTGGGCAGAGAGAGAGCTGTGTGGTCCAGCCAAGGAGCTCAGGAACTCTCTGGAACTCAGCAGCTCCACCGGGCAGTGGGAGTGAGCGGACCCTGGCTCTGCCAAGCTCTTTAGAAGTCACGCTTGTAAAGCAGCCATGATGAATTCCACTTCAGCGTTTCAATCCTTAAAATTTTATGAATGTAAAACTTGAAGGAGGGGAGCTTTAAACTGGCTGAGGTCTCAGCTACATTACCATTATAATCATAAAAGTATCCATGGCTTAGTTCAGGCTGCGTAGCCCTCGCTGAGGAGGAGAGTTCCCAAAGTCCAGAGCACTGACTTGAGCCTCCCTAATGACTTCATCTGTTCTGTGTCTTCTGCCTTCTTTGTCTGCATTTGTGCTCCAAAATTTCATGTGAGAATCTGCTTCCGTGTGAGAACGGACTTAACTCTGACCCACACTCACAAACTCTACAATTTTACTGCTGGAATCAGGTTTCTGTGCTTGCTTAAAATATGTATGAATATGCTGATATTTTGGGAATATTGCAAAGAAAGGAATTTTAATAAGGGTTTTGGCAAGCTGGAGTTATGCTTCATGGGTGCAGTAAAGATGGCAAAGAGTTTCTGTAGGTCTCTGTATGGCTCAGTTCTGGCCCAGACCATTATTTCAGCACTGTTGCTAGTTCTTGTTTAAAAAAAGGATTTGGTCATCCTTTCCCATGTAATATTTAAATGCAAGTAAGGAGAAAGGGAAAGCAGCACCTCCCCTGTTCTGCTTCTCTGCCGTTAGAGATGAATCAGGTGCCTCACAAGCTCTGCAAGTCCCTGGTGGCGTGTGTCAGCCCTGGCGCTGTGCTGGGTTTCCCCACCTGTAAATGCGTGGTGCTGCTGTTACTCACTGATAATAACCCACGGAGAGTGCTAAATCTTTGCCTGGTGCTTTGACTCCTCAGTTCTTCACGTGTCGTCCAGAGGGACTCACCTTTCAGAGGAAAAAATGCCCTGCATGATGGTGATGAGTTTTAAAGTGTCAAGTAATCGTTTCCAGATTGCCACAGGAGCAGCATCCTGTGGCAGGGACTAAGTCTTGTATTTTTTGTTTTCGCCTAGCACTGTGTATAGCACTGTGCTGCCCGGGAAGCAGAGTCTCTGCCTGGTGAAAAATAAACTATTATCAGCAGAAGTTGTCTGGCTGTTCACAGGTCAGGAGTACGGGAGAGAAGAGGTCAGAAATAGTTCATATTTCTTTTGTGCTGGAACTGAGCAGGCACATTCATTGTCCTCTGTCTGAGGCTTCTGTCCACAGGCTGTGGGATTTGCTGCTGGTGCCCCATTGTCACTGGGGCACTAACTGGGTGATCATTTGAGCACTGCAGCCCTACCAAGTGATGCGAAGCTGCTGAGCAGCCCTGCCAGCGCTGATCCTCGTGTCTGAGCTGCTGGTAGCTGCAAGTACTTATGTCAGGTGGCAGCCAAAACATCTCCCTCCGTTTGAAATGCAGGCTCTGTTTTGTCCTTTGTTTGCCTCCCCAGCACTGCACTGTGTTTCACATCAAAGAATTAAGTCATAGGTGGCAAAGAATAAAAGTGGAGGTGGAGGGTACTTCTGCTATACAGCTGGGGTAGGTGTGAATCTTAACTTTCTTCTGAGATTCATAGCATTGGTACAGGAGATAATAACGCACCTACTGTGCCCAAAATGCATAAATTGGGAAACGTGGCATGCTCTCTTACACAAACACCCCCTTACAGGCAGCGATGTCCAAGCACTCCAGATCTTGGTAATGCAATCCAATCATCCAGCATTAACTCAGCGCCTCAGTACTTGTATTTTACAGCCTCCTTGTCCCTTCAGATGCACCTACCCCCACAGTCATACCTGTGCACACCACACCTATCACCCAGGATATTTGAGTCAGTCTGGTAAAACCTCACACATATTTGTGCCTCACAACACACTGTAGCAATTCTCCCAACCCCTGCTCCTTTATCCAGCAGTGCAAGTACACATTCCCAGAGATGGACCTGCCAAACCAGCCAGGGCTGCACTTAGGCCTCGTCACAACTGCTTTGCTCACTGTTTGCAACTCTTGCGTGCGCTCACCCAGTGCACAAATTATCTCGAGAGGCAGCTTCTGCTAAATAAATCTTGAGGCAGGAATCTGCTCTAGTTAATTGCAAAGGTGGAAGACCATGAGGTAATTGTTGTCTCTGAGGACAACTCTTACACACAACTGTACCTGTACTTATCCAAGCGTACACTTTCTCTCCTTGAGTATCAGGATTCTTTTTTTTTCCCTCAAAGTTTTGGCCACTGCAAAAGGGAATTTCCTTCTCTGTTTGCTCAGTCTCAGGGTATACCAGCGTACCAAGAGGACTTTGCTCAAGAAAGTGGACTTTATTCCAAGGAGAACTGTCTGGTTTTATTTTCTACAAGCTGCCACTGCCCTGGCAGTACAGTGTTAATATCCACCTGCTTTTCTCACTAATATGTCTTAGAGAAACATAGAATTGTATTTTTAAAAAGCATTTTGAAGCAAGCCCCTGATACTCACACATTTCATCCCTGGTACCCACTTCTGATGGTCATGGGTCTATTGCATGGGCACCTGCAGTGACAGCAAAGATTCCTATCAGCTCCTAATGCAAAGTGGGAAAAATTCTAGGCTAGATTTTGCTCTGTGGAATGTGCAAGCAGCTTCCATGCACATCCCTGGACATCTGGTTTCTAAATTGCATCTTATCTTGTGCCACCACTCAAATATTTGGCTTGACCCTTTTCAAATAGAGACAATTCAAAACCCACCTGGACACATTCCAGTGTCACCTGCTCTAGGTCACCCTGAGTTGGCAGAGGAGTTGGACTAGATGGTCCCCAAAGGTCCCTTCCAACCTGAACAATTCCATGAAATCCATGGGAAAAGTCCTGGTGGTTTCAGTAAGACTAGGTTAAACCCTTGAATAAACATTGGGAAAAGCTTGCTGCTCCTAGTGAAGGCACATCTCTCGATTTCGGTAACTGGTTTTGGATTAAGATACTTCTGGAGATAAAAGAGTCAGAATTGAGAGCTCCAAACTGGGCTGACTTGGCTGCTTTAAGCTGCAGTGAATCATTTTAAGCAACAGGGTCAGTGTAGGAAGATCTTAAAGGAATGTGGTCATCAGGTCTGAATGACACAAATACAGATCAACCACTGTTTTGAAGTTCTAGGTCTGCACCCTCGAGGTGGGACCACCATCACCAGCATCAGTCTGACTGGGCCCTTCTGATGCCACAGTTGTGTTGAATAATGGCAAATGAAATTCAGGTTTCTTTACCTCCAAAGTCCAACGTGGCTAAGCAATAAACAGCTTTCCAGCAGCAAGTGAAACCTCCTCTCTGTTATGCTGGAAAGACTCTTTGGGAAAATGCTTAAATCTTCTGTGATAAACCCTTGTAACATCTTCCAGTTGGCAGGTCAGGGGATTGCTGAGACAGAGGTTGCATTTTAATAGTCATCAAAGGTCTTATTTTCTATGAATTTTCCACTTGAATCCTTTTGGAAAAAATGAAATATTAACAGAGTTTTCCAGGGTCATGTAGGTGGTCGCAGAGACTCTGATGGAAGCTGTACATTATCGCTCCCTGACTGCTCTCAGAGATTCATGTGACCACGGTCAGCAGCCCCAGAGTGATGCCTTTGCCTGTGATTTCAAAGCATGCATCTTAAGGCTGTGTTACTGGAAATATTTTGTTTTCCTCTTGCAAGGCAGCATTTGGATGAATCCCACTAAAAAAGGTGCTATTGTCTGCTGTGGTGCTTTAAACATATCAGTCACATGTCCTAAATTTCCACTGGTTCCAGTGTTGTGATACGCGGGTCGAACAGCAGGTGCAGAGCAAGGGCAGTGACAAAATGGTTAAAACAATCTTTGAAACCAGACAACAATCTAAAACACCTTCAAACCTAAAATTGGTTTTAAATTTAAGTAAGTGTTTAAAAGTGAGTACTGGGACTGGTAGGAGAAACAATAACAAAAATGAAAATAATTAGTAAGATTAGTTGTTGAAAAAAACCAACCAAACCATTAAAATAGAAGGCTAAATGTTTGAGAGAAATTATGTGCTAGACCTTGGAGTTAAATGCTTCATTTCCTGATCCATTAAAACCTTCCTTCCTCAAGAGTAACTGGCAAAGTTCTGCCCTAGAGGGATGTTCAGATAATAAAGGAGAAAGGATCCAGAGGCAGGTGGAGAAAAGGGTTACAGGAGAATCCTCCAAAGCTGCTTTGCTTGTTTATACATTCAAAAAAGTGGTTGGTTACTTTGCATTCACAACTCTGCATGCACTCATAGAAAATATTTAGAACTGTTAAGAGTTTAGGAATTTGTTAGGCTATCTTTAATAGCCAAATAAATATTTTATTTGGCCCCAGAAGTTAAAAGAGTGTCATGATTGTGCATTCTGTCTTCAGGGTCTGAAGGGATGCCAACACACAGCTCTTCGCTGGTTCTGAGACTGAGGTTAAATATCTGCTTTAAAAGCGTTTGTTGCTCTTACACAGCCCTTCTCGTGTGGCAGCCGATCCCAGAGCATTTAGCTGAGTAGATTATTGCTGTTATTCCAGGGCAAACCCAGGGGTGGGGGGCCATGTAGCTAAGGCAGATCCAAGAATACAAGAGGCTACAACACACATGAGCATAAAAGTAGAGCTAGTTCTACTTTACATCCCTTAACCATCATGAAGACATCTCATTATAAACCAAAAGTAGGTCTTTCACCACCAAAAGCAACACTGCTCACCAATGAGCCATTCATTATCCCATGTTGAGGGTGTGAGTTGATCCACACCTTTTCCTTGTAGTGTTGTCTGGATCGCTGATGAGATTTAGGCAGCTCCAGCTGAAGTAAAACCAGGGAGGTGTTATTGTCTAAAAGCAGACAAAACCTGAGTGTGAGTTCTTTCATGAGGTATTAGAAGTCAACTTCTGGGCTTAAGCAACCTTCTTGGATCACACGGATCAGTACCAGCAGCATTTGCACTTTGGTCACCCTGTTTTCTGGTCAGCTGGAACTCTCAACTTGTGCCAGTGCTCCCAAGAGCCCTCCTGGGAATGTTGGTAGCTGTGTATGGGAACAGAGATGTCCATTTACTTTTGCAGGGGCCTGGCCCCACAGCCCTCAGTGGGCTTTGGCTCAAATGGGGGACATTTGCACAAACATCCTGTGCCAGTCACCCAGCTCCGAGGAGGGACTGTTAAACAGATCACACTGAATTTCTCAAGGTTCCTGGATTCTCCAGTGTGTCAGAAAACAAACCTTGAGGCCTCTTATGTGAGCAATCATTGTGCCTATGGAATGCGAAACATTTCCAATTTGTGAGGGCGAGCTCGGTTGCATATACTGTACAAACACACACAAACACCATGTGGAAATAATAAATGTGTTTATGATGGAGATCTGTGCTTCCTTTATTATTTTAGGATTTTGTCTGGATTTGAAACAATTGTTAAGAGCATTAGCTTCAGTCTTTCATTTTCAATATTATGAGTATGTTTCATTGCTAACATACTCATAATATTGACTTCGCCTACTAAGGCAGCTGTACTCCTTCTTAGCATACATTCAATTATTTTTAAACATACCAGTTGTTCATATACAAATATGCAACATTTAGGAAGTTTAATGGCCAAACTGACATTAAGTAGTGCTCTTGAGTATCCTCCAGTTCTTTTAACCTTTGACTGTTGAATTCAAATTTGGATTCACACAAATTCATATACTGGAATTTAGGAGTGGGGAAACTGTCTGGTTTGTAAACATCTTAGCACTCCTCTTAGTTTCTGAGGCAATACTTCCAGTTTTGCAGCTTAGGTTCATATTTAGTGTAGCTCCAAAGGTACATTTGTAAAGTCTTGGTGGTGGCTCATCTCCCTTGTGCCTGGTGGGAGTGGGGTTGTACAAGATCCTGAGGCTGAACAGGGGGTGCATTGCCCCAGCCCTCAAATTGTGAAAAGGGGCCCTTTCTGCATGTTTTCCCTATTTAATAATAAGGAGTTACTGATATATTTACCTAAACCTTACTAATACATTTAAGTAAAATTTATTTTCCAGGAAAATTGCACCACAGTTCTTTTGACTGGATTTTGAAATGTCATTGTGAAATGCTATCCCTAAAACGTAGTATTTCATGTCAGGTTGACTGTAACATTTCATTTGTTGTGAATTGAAGTTTTTTCCTGCCTTTTTTTTTTTTCCCCTCAAAATAGTTAACTCTGTGTTTCTGTTTCAGATTAACTCATCATAGTTTGTCAGTGAATGAAGAGAATCAGTTTCTTGCCCAGCAACAATAATTGCCTATTCCATAAAATGCTTTGACAACACTGTGAGTGTGGAGACCTTTACAAAACGTCAGGGCTTCTGTGATAAAAAACCTATGGATTTTTTCCAGCTAATGGAGATTTTTCACTAGGGTAGCTGGGAACAATGTGGGCTTTTAGACACAAAATCATCCTCGGTGTGTGCAGAGTGTAACACCCTCCTTCTGTTTCCTTCCCAAACTCACCTGGGCGGTGGGATATGGGAAGAGCAGAGACGTGATCCTGGATTTCCTAGAGGAATGTGTGCAAAATAGACGTGGCAGTGGAACCACAAGCTGTTTAAAAAGTACCATGAAGGATGCATGGGAAGTATAAATCCGATGTACACCTTCTATAATCCCAGAATAATGTATTCACTTAAAATCTCTACCTTTTGTACTTGGAGAGTGTTGAGGGCACTCAGTGCTCTTAACCGAGCACTGCTTCCCATCCACACACTGAGTGTCCATTACAGAAACTCCATACAAGGACTGGGGAGAAGGATGAAGCCCATTTTTAGGATGGGTTTATTTTTATCTTTTTTTGGGAAGAGTTTATCATCCCATTTTTTTTATATCTCCCACCAATGAAAGCTCAGAATGACTGAAATAGTACAGTCTGCTGGAGTGAATTCTTCCCCAGGAGACTGATTTTATTTTATTATTGCTGAAGAGAGCAGGAATTTATTTAACCTCAAAAAGTGGAGGAATTGGAACTTTCCTGCCAAGGTAGACATATTCCCAAGCCACTCCAGTCCCTCCTGAGAAGCTCTTTTACTGACTTTCCCGTGTAGGGGAGAGGCACAATTTTGTCCATATTATCAGCTGACAAATAAAACAACCAAATTCAGACAGGGGGAGGAGAGGGAAAACTTGCTCAAAAATATATTTAAAGACATGAGCTTTCCTGTAGAGAAGTTTGTTTGGTGAGAAATGGATCTCTTGCTACAGGCTCCAATTTAAACTGGCTGACCTAGAAGGAAGAAAGTGCCTGGGAAAGAATGAAAAGCAAATAAATAAAAAGCAAGAAGCAAATAAAAAATAGGTTTTGTCTTTCCCACTTTTCAAAACCCTGTGGGTAGGATGGGAGTTTTGTGTCCTACCTCTCAGGGAGCCAACAGCTTTATGTTTGTGCACACCAGGGACACAACAGGAATCTATTACATGATGGAGTGTATGTTCCTTGTCCCTTGCTGATGCATGCTAATGACAGAAAAGTTAATTAAATCAGGCAGTTGGTGTTTGCCACCAGTTCAGAGAATGGACGTCTCCAAGGTTTGGTGGCTCTCGAGCGGATGGCAGCTATCCAGCTGGGTTTCCAATCTCACTCACAGCCACAGCTCACTCCTCCATTTCCACTTCTTGCTCTCCAGATTCCCATTATCCGTGTGTTTATCCCCCTCCTCCTCCCCTTTCTTTTCCTCCCTTGCCTGCTCCCCCTATTGCTGATCACTCCAGCTCTTACACTTCTCTCCCACAGCTCCTGCTGAAACAACATTCAGCCGTAGTGGTGCTGCTGATGGTTATGAGGAAGGCAGAGCAAGATAAGCCAAGGCTGAGTGAAATATCCCCTCTTTGTAACACACAGGATTGGGAACTTGTTTGGCTGTTAAAATGGGACGGTCTTGACCTTAAAGCAAACCAGAAGTTTCTTCCAGATTTGAAATACCTCAGAATTAAGGAATTTCCTCTTTCCTCGCTGTCTGGATCTTCTGTTCAGTCAAAAGCCCTTAAGAGACTGTTCAGTCATGTTAAGATCTCATGCATTTTAAAGCTCTGTGTCTGTCAGAGCAGATGGGCACTGGCAACGCTTGGCACTGCAGTCAAGAGCTTGGCAGGCATTGCCACACCTGCACTGGCTTTAAGTTGCCTTTCTTGGGTGTGGTGACACAGGAATTGAGATTTGTGGAGAGGTTCACTGGGAGCTGCAGAGTTTTTTGGCCAAATACCACTAACCCACTAACAGAGAGCCACAGTGACACGGCCACCTCTGAACAGGCTGGATCAGGGATGTCTGTCTGATACGCAGTCATGCCTTTGAGCTGCAGGGATCTGCAGAGGTCACAGAGTCAGCAGCTGAATAGAAAGGCTGATTAGCACCCTACCCGCTGGGCCACCTCATTTCCATCTGTGCCGTGAGGGAAGAGCTACTGAGGCAGTAACAAACATGCAAATGTGGGAATAACAGCACGGAGTGGGAATAGAAGCTCTGTGTTTCTTCAGCAGCTCACTTTTCAGCCAGGAGGAGGCAGCTAATGCACTGACAGCTTGTAGAAGTTGGGAACTCAGTTCTTTTATTTGAAGTTGGATAAGTCAAGCCATTTTGCTTGTCTGGATGAGCAGAAGGGAGAGATGATGAGCAGGGGGTGGATGTAACCACGACTGGCTGTGCTGTGACTTCAGGAGGTGCCATAAGGCCAATGGTGACGTCCCTCCAAGGCAGAGGGACCTGGGGGAAGGAGAGGAGCACCCAGACTTGCCTCCCCTCTCTGGGTTCCTGTTACACCAGGCCTGTGAGGTGTCACCTCTTTGAAGGACTGACCTGTGCACTCAAGCACAGAGAAGATTTTCCCTCCAGTCCTCTTTGTTAGGAAGTTTTGGTTCTCTGCCCAGTGGACATAACTGTGCCATATAAAAACAGAGACAAAAGGGAGCTGATATCAATTATTGCTTGAGGTTTCAGTGACCCTTCACCTCCCTACAACTGAGCAGTGCCTAATACATAAAAGTTTGGACGTCAGGCAACCTTCTAGCAGAATAATACATAAGACTATGTTCAGGAAGGTGGTGCAGGAGCATATATGTATCCTACCTTGTGGGTGAGATGGGAAATAAAATTGCAATGTCTACTCAGCTCCAGAATTTTTTTCATGCACTCTGCAGCCTCAAGCCAGAAAAAGCTTTTTTCCCTTCCAAAAGTGATGTAAAATAAAAGAGGGGAGATAATATACCACATTCTCAGTCTCTTATTAGTACAAATCCTTGAAAATGACAAGAAGAGTGACTAAAAGTGAAAATAACTCAAAGAGAGTAGTCTTGACAATTATGTGAAAGGAAATTCAAATGGTCAGGGAACACTGATTTTTCAAGGACACTGATGTCCTGACAGAAGCAGAAGCTTTATCCCAGGAGTGGCTCCTTTATGCAGGGTGGTACAGTGGAGGAGAATAAGGATGCACATGGAAGATTCTCTGCTCCAGCAGATCAGCAGTCTTAGATGTGATGGCAAAATACTGTCGAGTTCTTGTAATCAAATCAGTCAATTTTTAACGAAGGCTTTTAACTTTTCAGCTACTGCAAAATAATCCAAGCAGGATTTTTGTTTGCTGGGAGGAGGTAAGAGGTCACTGTACTTCTTAATTACTTTTTAGAAGATATTGCTAAAGTAAGGATGGGGCCAAATTGGAGTTTCATATCTTCCCTACTCCCAAAATGAAGGGTGGTTTTGTTTCAGCATGTCTGCCCAGACTTGAACTTACTTAGAACTTACAGTGGGATTTAACTAATAATAAAAATAACAACAACAACAACAATAATAATAATGATTTTTTTTTAAAAAATCATCCAGGGGCCTCTTTTTCCTTGCTTTTTGGATGCTGTCCAAAATGGCAGAGCTCTTGCAAGACCAGACTGCCTCCAAATGAACTTACAATCTTTCTGCTGTTGGGGCTGAATATTGGCTCAGTTGTTCATGGGATGCTTATGCTGACAGACCCAAATTTTTATCTCAGACCTGAACCTCTGAATGTCAACTTAATCCTGCTCCAGCTAGAAACTGGCATATTATGGTTTTGGCCCAATTTTAACTTTTTAAAGTCTTGTTTCATTTGCAATGTAATGATGTCACAGGCCTTCACTTAGCAGAGACATATAGAAACACGTCTTAGCTGCATTAATTCAAAAAGATTTTCAAACAGATCCTTATGTTCAGGTTTTGGTATTTGTATTTTCTGATCTGTGCGCTTGATGAAACCCCCCCCCGTGAAAAATGGTGCGTGAAAACAAGAGATAGGAGATGATACCTTCGCTTGTCCTTGGCCAGGGGTAATAAGGGAGCCCATAAGACCTTTGCTGTGATTTCGCTGTAAACACCAAAAATTAATTTTGGTCTGTGTGTGGACGTGTGTCTTTCTCTGCCCTTCCCCCATTATTCCCCTTCTTTCCAGTTCTGCAGAAGGAAGCATCACAATGAGCATTTCTGCCGAGGCTGTTCAGACTTGCCCAAAACATCTGTGCCGGCTCATGCGCTCCTGCCCACGCAGCCTCTGGGGCACCGGTGCCCCTCGAGCTGTGCCCTAACCCCGTCCTTCTGCTCCTTGCTGGGCTGCCCATCCGGGATCTCCAATCCCACAGGCAGGATGGAGGTTGGGAAGCCACAGCCCAGGATCTAATCCCAGCTCTAGGGGATGCAACAAATTCACCGTCAGCATAAGCATCCTTTGCCCACGAGGTGGATATTTACATCTCTACAGGACCTAGCACAGAAGAAGCAAAATTCACGTTATTAAAGTATGAATATAGTGGCTACATATGGAAAAAACTGCCTTCTGATGGTGGTTGTCTAGGGAGTTTATAGCCCATGACCAGAAGCACCTTTTCTTATAGACATGATACCTCGCAGATAATTAATATCATTTTCAAAAGTTGCCTCTATTTGTGGTACATGTTCCTAAAACTCCTGACAGACACCCTATAATTTCAGGAATTAGTCCAGACACGTAGTAAGATTTAGTGCTTATGTTATTGATTTATGGACAAAAAGTTCTGTCACTGGCAGTCTTCGGGAGAAGAGATTTGGATGTGTACGCAATTACTCACTTAGTGTTGCTGTGCTCTCTCATTAACAGTTTGTGGGTGGTATTTTGTTATACGTAACATTTCTTTTTCTAGATCTGGGAGTGCAGGACATTGGACTGGTTTTGCTGGTAAAATCAGACATAGCTGTGGTATCAGGAATTATTCTAGACACAGTTAGGTCTTGTTGTAGCTGTACTTGCTGCAATACACAGCTGGGACTGCAGCACACCACAGAGGGCAAACAAAAACGGCCTTTTCTTAAAATGAGTGTGGAGAGACTCCCATAGGAAATGTTTTTGTTTTGTTTTTTGAAATCTGTGTGTGGCATAGGAAAGGAATGGGTGGAAGAATGATAACAAGAGAGAGCATGTCTTTGAGAGAGATAAGATTGAAAAGGGCTGGTAAGCAAAATGCTCAAAGTTGAGCCCATGTTTGCAAAATCATGCAGCCTTTAGAAAAGCTGATGCTCATTTGGTTGTGTAACTGGTACTGAGGTCCTGGAAAATCCAGCCCTCCAAATTAGCAAGATAAGAAACTGCGTTTTAAAATCTTTTTATAAGGATTCTCCTTTCTCTGTGTTAAAAGCCATGAAAACAAAGGCAGCCTTGCTGGGCACAGATTTTGGCGGATTTGTTCCGTTTTTATAACGAAACAAATTCTGACTCTGTTTTTTTTCCAGTGATTTATGCATGAGCCCCATCTTGTGTGTTCCCTCCAAAACATCTCACTGGCTGTGGCAGCAAAAGGGATTCAGATGCTCTGCCTGCAGAGAGCTTCTTTTGCTTTAAATCCCAGAATGGGTGACAGTGACTGATTGAATGGCTTTTGAAGTACAATATGTACATATATATGTTTTTAATTCATATGTGTGCATTAAATATATATATATATGTGTGCTTTAAGACTGACTAGGCATCCGCCCCTGGGCTCTGCTTTCTATGATTAACCTGATTAGCATTGCAATGATAAATACCTGGTAAACGTCTGCCTTTGATCTAACCCGCCTGTCACTCAATAGTCTTTTAAGCTCCAGGTCTCCTCTCTCTTTCTTGACATTTGTCATTGTCTTCCCTCTGAATGCCTTCCTCGCTGCTCTCAAAAGCTGGCCCGAAAGCACTAGGAGAGGATATCGGAGTATCAAGTGCCCCGCTCCAGGCTCAGAGGCAGCTGCCATGTTCTAAAAAGTCTCTTTATTCTTTGCAGCCACGGCTTTGCCCGAATAACAAATATTCACTCCCCGACCCCTTTATCTTCCGTGGAAAAAAATCCCCCAGAATAACAATAAGTTCTTCCCTCTTTCCAGTCTGGCCCAGTGTACATTAATACACCTTGTAATTGCTTGTCTCTATCGGTTTTAGTCCTTTGCCCTTTTTTGCTCCTTCTTTTTGTACTTCAGCTTCATCATTGATCCTATTCACTCTATTCCCAGCGCTGAAATCCAAGTCCCAGATGCCAGCAAGGAGCCATTCATGACAAACTGAATGGCTCAATTTAAAGGGGAAGATAGCACCTCATCTACTGTTACTATTCACCGCGGTAATCTCCATCGCCCGCTCACGGGAGACAGCGGCGTGTCCTGGGTTCAGGGACAGACCGTGCTGATCGTCTCTGCCTTGAAAGGACTCGAAGGAAGGTTGCACATGACAGGGAGTCACCTTTCTGCCTTTGAAGGTTTTTATGCATTCACATCAAGACAATGGTCAACACTACTAAGAGCCCAGGAATGCTGTTCCGTTCACCCCCGCCCTGGCACGGTCCCAATCCGCTTGCAGGAACGTGCCAAAAAATAAGTCAAGGAGGCTGAAATAAGGCCAGATGCTCGGCTGGTAGGAATGTGCTGTCAGCACAAACACTTCTGCTACGGGATCAATGAGGATTCAGAGGGGGAAAACAGATTTCACTACTTGAGCAGATGCTGCACCGAGGATGGCCTTGTCAGATGAAAGCGCACATCTCAGCGGCTTCCAGGTAGCTCCTGATGGATGGACTCTTCCTTTGGAGTCTGGGCTACAGAGAGAAGCCACACGGGGAATAAGAGCTGCCAGTGGTGCATCATTTACACCCATGGTGCCAAGGTGTCCTCGGCTGGTCAAAATTATTTATCAACGGTTGCTATGGTCAGAAAATGGAGCTCTCAGCTGAACATGGACATTCACAGGAAAGAGCCTGTGCTCCTTTGTGGTCCTTGAATACTTTCTTTTTAAATTTCTCATGAGGTAACTGAAAATGCCAACATTTTCTCTGGAAACTGAAAAAAAAATCTATTTATTGGTAAATTTTGCCCACAGGGATCTAATTTTGGCTTTTCTCCACTGAAAATATTCTCATAGAATTTAACTGTATACTTTTTAGTCAACATGATTCCATTATTTTCTTGTTTAAAAAGTCCAGGTTTTTGGGGTTTTTTTCCATGTATCATTTGCGCAGCTGCATAACCCAAAGAACTGTAACACAGAATTTGGTTTTGGTTTTCTTTCTCCCTGTTAACTTCATTAGCCACAGCATAGAGGACCATAAATCCCCGTTTCCACACACATTGTCAGCAATGTGACTATGCTGCGTTACCAGAGAGTGGGCACAGAGCGGAGATAAAATTATATGGGTTACAAATAGCAGTGAGGCACATTGATTTCCTGAGCTGCAAACAGTTGCAAGAACCATTCCGGTTTGATGTGTTTTGTGGTGGTATTATTCCCACTGGAGAAGGTTATGTCTTGGTGGGGTGAATTCCAGCCTTTCTCCAGAACCAGCTGTCTACAGCAATCCAGCTCACAGATGTTTTGTTCTGCTGAGGAATATTAGGGAGAATGGAAATCAGTTCCAGATCATATCCTTGTTTTCCAGGTGATAATGTCTCTCCAGGTCTTCTGATAGGTTTTTTTTAACTTTTTTTTTTTTTTGGCTAGCTGATATTTTCCCTTACTTTTCCCAAAAGAACAGCAGATTATTAGAAGCCCCATCTGCCTGCCGATTGTCCTCTCACAGCTCCCACTCAATTCTGGCTATTGCAAGATGCAATGAAGCACCCAAGGCACAGTGCAGAAATAAATGCTAATGCAGACCAGCGCTCTCCAGTAGCATGTTCCCGTTAAAGTCCAGCTCCCAGGGCCGCAGAGCTCCAGCCACCTGAGTCTAGGCTAACCTGGGAGGCTTGGAGAGCCTCAGCTTTCTGCCCTTGCATTTCTGAATGAGAACATTTGTTTTAAAATAAGACTTTGGGGTACAGTGAAAGATTTTATGCTGCTAACTCTGTGCAGAATCATCAGGGAACACTGGAGAAGATTGACAGCCGACCAACCAGTGGAAGGAGGAAAGGAAAGGCCGTTTTCCCCAGAGATTTCTTGTAGGTCTTGGCTTCTGCTGAGCTAAACACAACATGGAAATAGTCTGTGTCAAAGTACCTTACTATCTCCAGCCAAAATCAGGAAATGATATTTTGTGAGAAAAATATATAAACATATATTAACTAAACTTTTGCAAAGATTCAGGAATTCGGCTTTTGGATTTCAACCAGTTTGTTCTTCCTCCAGACCACTCTTATCCCCTACATCTCAGCACAGTTACTGTGTTTTGTGTAAGGATATCATCTGAAATGTCAGCGAGAGGCATGTGGGTCCGTATAGATCTCATTGTTGCAAGCCATAATTAGGTCTGGATGAGAAATCACAGAATTACAGCATGCTGTTCAAGAATGTTGCTGTCTTGTTATTTTTTCTTGTTGTCAGGCTTTTGGGGTAGATACACACTGCTCACATTTGATGGCATTATTCTACCACCGTGAGGGCTGGAAACGTATTTATTTATTGCAGCCACAGCTAAGATTTTAAAGTAATTTTGTGTCTCTCTTCAGTCATAATAAAACCCTGAGATAAAATGCCTTTGGTATATTAGCAGCTAGCCTGAGGCTCAACATTTTAATTTTTACAAAACCACCACTTTCTCTTGAAATCCTTGTTTTTCTCCCCTCTTAGCTCAGCACTGGCATTGAAATAATTAAGCTCCCTTGAACTGGGTAACCTGCTCTTCCCACCTGAACAGCAGAGACTGTGAGCCAAAACATTTACATGGATTTAGAGAAGACGTTCCTCACTCTGAGCCTTGTTTCATGTTGCAGCTCTGTGAGAAAAGAGAGGAGGGAGGCTGCCTTTTGAGGGACATGACCAGTTTTCTTTTGATCTGTTTTTGACACAGAACCCAGTCTGAAGGCCATCCTCAGGCATTGCAGACATGGCCAGCAAAATGCTGCTTCAAAGGGTGGAGAAGATAGAATTAGAGCATTGCTTCATCTCTCTGTGCAGGAATGGTTTGCTAAAACTCACTTCATGCCACCTATAAATTAAATATAAATACAAAGAAAGGATTATTTAGCAAGTTAATTGAGGCTTTTTCTTGTGGGTAATTCCTGCATGCGCTTTCTGTTTAGCTCTTTTTGAGCTTTGTACCAAGTATCCTTGATTCTTGAACACAGAGCCTGGAATGACTCTTCTACTCAAAGAAGGCCTTCCCAAAACACCTGGCACAGCCCTTGCCCTGAACCTATTGACACGTGGTGGGAATGATGACTATCTTTAGGATAACCAGCTTGCTGGATGGAGTCTGACTGATGGAGGTTCCAAAGCCTCCCTGCTAATCTGTTCTAATTTGGTTATACATAGGGCATTAATATGCAACTCTCTTGGTAAATCTGGCATTAAGATGAGTTATCTTTGTCCCTAAATAAAGCTGTTCATATTGCTGTGCTGCTGAGCCACCAAGGCTTACCCCTTCCCTGAGAAGATCACGGTACCTGAAAGATTCCGCTAATGCAAGTGCTGAAAGACAATCCGAACATAAAAACATTAGGAAGAATTTCCATCATTTGTAACAAAACCCTTCTTGCAGCCCCACAGTTGAAGGGATAGCACTGTCCACATCCACAGCCAGCTTTATCTCCAATCACCAGGATAATTTTTGTTCGAAATATTTTCGCCTTCTCTTCTGAAGTGGACTGAACGTGGACTGAAACAGCAGCTTGGACAATTTCAGTTTCAGAAAATTCTGCGATTTCTCACCTGCGAAATCTTCCCCGTGACTGCTGAGATGCTTTTGGCTCCACGGGCAGCTCTAATGACTCCTAATGGGTGGCGCTCATTAGGCCCTGGGAACTGCAGAGAGCTGCTTTTAACACTCTGGCCCTTTGTAGGGCAAAAGCCAGGAGCTCAGCTGGTGCCTGTGGAATTAGGAACAATTAGAAATGCTCTAATTGAAGTCAACAGAGCCACCTAAACTTGCCACATTCGAGAAACCAGCACAGGCTGGGCAGCACCCGCAGTTAACAGGACTCAGTGGCTGATCATGACTCACGGGCAGAGTGGGGAAATAGTGAATTTTTGAACAATATCCCTTTTTGTGCTGCACGCAGGTCAAATGCTGTCCCATTTTTACGACCTAGCAGGGAGACAGAGTTTAGGAGCACACAAAAGCCCTAGAAAAGGAATTAGAGTTGAGGTCACATTTTCATAGCTACATTATTGAACTATACCTCTGAAAGACAAAAGGGAAGGTGATGTCCCAACATGTAGCTGTTGCTTAATGATTGTGCTGTCGGTCTGGGGAGGGCGGAGTGGCAGGTTGCTTAACAGTTTTACATTTTCCCATGGTATAATACTGGTGATACAGTTGGCTATAATTAAAGGGTTATATAAATAAGCCATTGGGAAACAAATTAATTTATTTCCTTGGTGGGGCTAGTTATGTAATTTGGGGTTTACATGTTGATCTACTTTCTCTTTGAAGCACTCAGCACCCCCCGCCCCCCAAACGTGGTCCTCCTCTCCCAATTGTTTTAAAATAATTTCAAAACACGTCAAGGAATGCAGATGTGAAATGTGCTGCAGCTTGAACTTCCTTGAAGCAGCAATGCCCTTAATGAGAAAAAGCTGGAGAGAAAAGTGAGACCTGGCTTGTAAAACAGTTTTATGGCATGTTTATGACAAAAGGCCCTCGAATGGACAGAGCAGGGGTGCACAGAGGTGCACAGAGGTGCACAGAGGTGTTGGTGCCACTGGGCCATGCATGACAGCAGCCCCCACCCACTGCCCCCACCTTTGCAGGGAGTGGGAGCATCCATCACCTGGGTCTCATCTGGGGCAGTTTCACTGACGCTGGGGATGCTCAGCCTTTTTGTATTTTCTGAGGATCTGGCCTGGTCCTGGGGATGGCAGAAGGAAAGATGGGCTGGTTCCTACCCTGAGCAGAGAAATCGCCTTTCTCCTAGGAAATAATAAAATGTCATTAAAAGCTCAGTTTTTAAAATCAGAGTATAGCCCTATGTTTTCCTCTTACATCTATGTTTCTTTCATGAATTTCTAAGCAGCACCATTAAGCTACTTTCCATTCTCTTGCCATATTTAACCATGTAATTTTTTTGCATTCTCTTCCCTACAAATGTAGGCCTCAAGCATTAGAAAATTTAAAACAAATTCCAGAACTTAAATTTTGCGTACAAAGCTGTAGTACAGAAAATAAACAATTTCCATGAAGGCTATATGTGCTAACAGCTATACTAGTTTCCTGTAGTAGACATCATTTTGGCTTCACAAGAAAAAAAGGCAAAAAGAAAAAGAAAAAAAAAGAGGGAAAAGTAGCATTTAAAATCTTGACATAAAGACCATCACTACAGTTCAGACAGCTCTTCTAGGATCCAGCTGGGAGATTCAAACAAGCTTCACCACCCAAAGGGAAGTGTAAATCTGTGATATTTCTGGTACTGAATGAAAAGACATAAAGCATTAAGTTAGTTATGGAACATACCTCTCCTCCTCTGACATGAATGCCCAGCTATAAAAAATCTCAGCCCTAATCTCTTGGACTTGCCATTGTGGAAGACCCTACTTTGGTTTCAATTTTAAGATTTCTGGTCTCAGCATAATTCCAAGTCCTAGCTGGCTACAGTAATTTCCTTTTAAACTTTTCCTTAATATAATGCAGTAACTGCACAGCGTGTGCCTCAGGAATGAACATCAACCGAAACTGCTGATGGTGTTTATCTTACACTACAGGGAAGCCACTGATCAAAGCAATGTACATTTTAATCAAAACTCTTCCCAAAGCGGCAGCTTCCACTGCCAGCACACTGCCAGTGTGTCTCTGCTAGCACTGCTGAAAGAGTAAAGGAGAACAATTAGTCTGGAGGCAAATTTGAAGCCGTCCAGCAGAGCTTCAACATCACCAAAGTGGATATCGAGTGGAAGACTCAGCTAAAGTTGGGCTGGAGCCCAACAGGCTGTGCTTGTCTCTGGTGGATTCTGAAGGGAGTGAGACCCATTATGTGCTCATAGAGTGTTTGTCATTTCACCATTTTGGAGGTTAATGGCTTTGATTTTCAAATTCTAATCAGAGACTGCAAAGAAGAGGAAGAAGTTACTGTGAATTAATGAACAGCACAGTGGTGGGCTGGGCTCTTCTGTTGTCGTGGGAGCTCCCGACTGCCTACAGCCAGCATTGGATTCTGTATGTGTGGGATGAGAGGCACAAAGGTTCAGCCCTTGATTCTCCTCTGACTTTAGAAAAGAGCCAGGTGCACACCTTTGGTGTCTCTGCTCACCAGTGTCCAGAAATCGCCTTGACAAACTTCTTAGTAATGAAATTTCCGGCCCATTCAGCCCAGCCCTCTCCTCAAGCTGAGCCTAAGGAGCCCTGTTGTTTCCTTGATGAGGTTCCCAAAGGCATCATGGGAATATGCAGAAAACAGGCAATGTTAATACTCACATGAGCGGAATTACACGATATTAGGCAATTATGGGGCTGAGATTGGGATTTGGGAGATTAGAAATGGTGGTTTCCTGAAAAAATCACTCACAAATTTGGACAAATTGCTTAAACTTGCTGTCCTTAATGCTCAAAATTACCTAAACATCTGCATCAAACCATTTATCTTAAAGAAATTTAACTTTAATCATACTTAACTTCAATCATACACTCGTGTCCCAATTATGCTAATAGCACTCAAGTATGTACTTGAGTGTCTCACTGACTGATGTTCTTCTGAATCGCAACTGCAGTTCTGTGTCTGCCATTTCCAGGGATGTAGTGCTTCCCCTGAAGGAGGAGAGCAAGCTAATGTGGCTGTCGAGGAACGACAGGATTGCTTACATTTGTTAAATCTTCGTCGGAACTTTCAAGAAACTGGCCTTGTCTTGAGGGCCAAGGACAGCTCTTTTCCTCTTTTTTTTTTTTTCCTTTTTAAGATTATGTACAGAAAATCATTTTTAAATAAGTCACTACGTTTTTTCTTTTTAAAAAATTATTGGGCAACAGATTCTGGATCTTCAGTTGAAGAAATGAAGTTCTTTAAGTTACTGCTTCAAGAAAAAAGAAAAGTCTTGAGATACTAATCTTCAGCTCTGTATTTGCATTCTTGAGACTTAAAGTGACTTTCAAGTTTTTATTGAAAAATCTAGGCAATAAAACTGCCCTTTGTCTCATGGGTCAGGTTTCAGCAGAGCCTCAACCTGGCTGCTGACTCTTGAAGCTCTGAAGATGCTGCTGTGCTTGGACTCGGCGTGACTCTCCCCTTAGGAAAAGAGTAGCATTGTAAGTCATGTATAGGATGTGTTTTTCTCCTTGCTGTGGAAAATCTGCTCACAAAGGAAGGGCCAAAAATATTTTGAGCATGGTTCTGTTAGTTTACATAGCTGATTAAAACTCGAGGCCCTGTTTCTTTGTGGAAATAGTATCCACTATCCATCACAACAGCCCGTCTAAGCCGAGGGCTAAATCACTCCTTTGGCAGCCATTTTGTTAAAGCTCAGCCTCACACTGAGGTGAGAAAATAAACCAAACAGCCTTTGAGGAAATTTTTGAGGGTTGTATGCAAACTCAGTATCTTTATTATTTCTTGCTGCAGCTGACTGGGTCTCTGGTTTTACATGTCTGTTGAAACAGCACCACAAGTTAAGCTGCTCACGGCTCCTGGGTATCGCAGACGCGGAGCCTGCTGGGGCTCTGAGCAGCACTTTGGCAATTCCCAATGAAATCTGAACTTTTGATCTTATGGCCTTTGAAAGGAGATGGTTTTTAAATTCACAGCAAGTCCTGCACACCTATTAGCCACAGGCAGATGTGGCAGTGACGCAGATGAGCCATTGCCTTCCTAGGAGGTAATTCTCACGTGCATCTTGTTGTGCAGGCAGCAAGAGAAGATTGCATCCTCAGGAAATTAGGAACCTTGCAGGACGTGTTGCTGTCCATCAGCAGTAAGCAGGACTGCCTGTGTGCACTGCAGGTAGGACAGAACTGAAACAAGACAAGAAGAAAAGCTGCAGAATCAAAGCTGCCTCTATAGATGCTTTTAAATGTGCAGCACAGGAGGGAACAAATAGATACTGATTATGATGAAACCTTTTGCTTCCTGTAGTGTTTGGCATTCCTTAAGATGTCCTGATGGTTTTGATTTCCTCTCCTCCTCTGCAGCATCAAAGAGTAAATAGGTTGAATGTTGCCCAGTTTGGTCATTTGAACACCGTCCTTTTTAACCTTCTTTTCTTCCTTCCTTCCTGCCTCCCTTTCTTGGATAATGTTTTGCTTTCAGCTGCTGCACCAACACAATGCGGTCCACATCTGGATATGTCACGGGGGGGATGAGCTCAGTGCCCAGAGAACTTTATTGCTGCAGAGAACCTGGCAGGACTCATCACAGCTTGTAGCTGACACCTTCCTGAGGCAGGCCCAGGTAGAGGACAAGGACCCAGGTCTTGAGACATGTCTGGTGGTTCTGAACACTGCAATGTTTTGAAATCAATTTTCCAGCTGTGGTGACCCCTGCAAATCTGAAACAACCTTTCCTCTTTATTTCCTTGAATATACACCAGGTCTTCTCTCTTTGTTTCCTTGAACCTTTCAAGAGCTCCAGCCTGACCACACTTGTTTTGTACTACGGAGTGCCTAGAAAATATAGATGCCCTAAGTAGGGAAATTTTCTTATTTCTTATCAGGCATGTTCTCCAGTAGGGAAATTTTCTTATTTCTTATCAGGCATGTTCTCCAGTGACAGGTTTTGGTATATTTTCCATTTTGCATTGTATTTTCAGGAGAATCCCACACCAACAAAAACATTGATCTGTTTAAAACACAGCTAATGAGCTTTCTTTGTCCTCTGTTTCATGCTGGAAAATCCCACCTGATCCCTAATTAACAAATTGATTTATTAAAAGTATAACGAATGGCCTCTCTTTGTCCTTTTCTTCTAGCTGCAGAATCCCACCTGATCCCAAATTATCACATTGATTTATTTAAAATTAAAATATACACATTGCATAGTTTCTTTATCATGCTTGTCAGTGAATGCCTCAGACATGTGTTGCAATTAAGTGCTGATTTTACCCCTCACAGAGCAAATACTTTCAGAGAAAAACAGTTGTTTAAAATGCCACATTGTCCCCCTCAGTGTTCAAATATTTGAGTATTGTCACTGTTGAGGTCAATATGAAGTCACTTGGTGGCACCTTAGAGGATCGGCCTTGCAGATCCATTCCAAGAAATCACCATCCCACTGGTGTGAGTGGATCTTTGCAGGTTCATAAGTCTCGTGCATCCAGTGTTTTGCTAGATAATGGATTTTGCTCCAAAGCGCTGCCAGTCTCCAGTGGTGTTCCTGCCTCACGCAGAATGAACAGCCAGAACTGTGGGGGCAGAGCAGGACTTGATTTGCCTCTTGTAAGCAGCTTGTGGCAAGTCTAGCCCAGTTTGGAAGTGTGTGCATGAATAGCAAGACCTCAGAAACACAACTCATCAACAAGATCTGTCCTTGGGCTTGCAATGACATGAATGCATCTGCAGGCAGCACGAGGCCATTACATCCTGGTATGTAAACACTGAGCTATCCTTGGCCCTCTTGCCTGCAGCGCTCCACAAAAACAAGCAATGGGTCACTCACAGCAGACGAAGCCCTCAGAGAGAGGAGCTGAGAAATAACGGGCTGGTTTGGATGAAGCAAGAGAGAACGACACGGTCTCTGGCGACAAATACGTGTGCTTACAGGTTGTGTGAATTTTTTGCAACAAAAGGAGCAGCAGGGAAGTGTCCCGGTCCCTGTGCCAGCCAGCCAACTTCCTTGGAGCACAGGACAGGCAGCAGGGCCCATCCCACGCTGGTAACCACTCCAGGACACACCCCCTTTTCCCTCTGACCTGTCCCTGAAGCCTCACTGTTTCTCTGGTCAATAAAAAAGACAATCAGACTGAATTCAAAAGGAAAGAAAGTACCCAGAGGCTGCCTGTCCCTTCTGCCACAGACCTTGTTTCCAAGACTGGCACAGTAACCCTACAAGGGTAACCTGGTGACCCTACAAGCTCTTGAAGCTCTCTCTGAGCAGCGCAGTGCAGACCCACCGCACCAGAGCTGTGCAAAGCTCAAAAAGGGACCTGAATGAGACCCAGCACCTCTGCAAAGGGAAATTTGAAGCGGTGTCTGCAACAAAGGACCCGAGGTGTCAGCCTGCCCTACAGGAATGCTCTTGAACTTCGGGATGCAGGCCCATGTTAAAGCGCTCTGGTGTTCCCCAAGGAGGAGTGGTACTCTCTCTAGGTCAGCAACAGTCTGCTTTTGTCTTCCAGGCCCCCACTCAGGTTCCCAGAACAAAGCTATAGCATGTCTTGGCTCCATGACTTAATTGAGTGGTAAGCCCTTTATTTCACCTGGCCAAAGTCTCCTCTGGCTACCATCCTAATAGTGAGAGTTCTTAGGTGATGCTATCCACTTTCTACACATCTCCCTTCCAGCCCCCTAGAGCCTCACAGGTTTATTTCTTTAACATGTCGTCCTGTAGCAGTTGTGTCTGTGAACAAGAATACAGCTGCACACATCAGGCAAAAAAATGCCCCAGTTTAAAAATAAATTATTGAAAGGGAAAAAAGGAGCTAAGTAGATTATTTAAAATCTGCCGTGTTTCTTAGCACAGTTTGGAGCAGCTAAGGCACTTCATTCTAATTCCAAGTATGAGAAAAGTGGCATCCAGCTGCTTACCCTTTAAAATGTATTTTTCCTACTCCCTCCCTACAAACAATGCGCACACGTCATAGATCAGATAGGAGAGAAATGGGAAGTTCCTCTTTTCGTGCGGGAATTTAGACACCTGAATTCCCATCGCATTTGTCTTACAACACCGGGCTTTGCCTCCATCTGCCCCTGTTCACCTTGCAAGGCTCCCGGCCAGCCCTCCTGGCAGGCAGCTCTTTTGCATGTAGTTATCCCACAGTGAGCCAACTGGGAGACCTGGGAGCCCCGGATCCACGGCTTCCTTGCCTCAGGGCTTCAAACCCACAGCTCCTACCAGGCTGTGGGCTGGGCCAGGATGGGTATTTTCCCAGCTCCATCATGAGTGGTGCCATTGTGCTGAAAGAAATGATTAGAGCTGAAAGGCGAAAGTAATCATGGGTGATGAGGGATGCTGTCTGGGAAAGGAGGTGCAGGAGACACCTTGTTTTGGTTTCTTCCCTCAGACTGTTGCCATATTTTGTCTAAAGATGATTACATTTGAGACTCATAATTATTTTCTGGAGAAGGGATCTTTCCTCTCCAGGGAGTTAGAATCATTCCCAGGTTCCCTTCTGATCTGTGTAAGACCCCTCTGCCCTCCTTCAGAGCCCAAAAACCTCAGGACGAAGACCACAGGTGCCACCAACAAAGACTACCTGTGTGTGTCCAAGAACATTCTTGGGTGTTTGAATTCCCACTCCAACCCCTGGATGTGGGATACTTGTCTGGCATTGTGCCCAACAAAGGTTACTGCTGATTAAAAAAAGTCCAGAAGTATGAAAGAGACCTTTTCTATGAAAATTTGTTTCACGGCTGTATTTATCCCACAGAAGTGAATTACACAGAAAGTGCTACAGGAAACGCATGACTGCCAGGCCACTTACTCCAGGTATTATCTTATTAATCTTAATCGGCATTTCCTTGTTTGTCTTTTTCCTTGCTGCATATTTTCGCAGCCCTTTTTTCTAAATTCCAGGTGGTGAGTCTAGAGAAAGGCACTGTCTGTTATCCAGCAAACCACATCTTCGTGGGAGATTGCTTGGAGGGTATTTGATACTATAATATCAGAGAGAAAGTATCCAAACGAAACCATAAGTAATAACCAGTATCTTTAAAGTAATGAAACCCTGAATTTCTTCTCACCTTTGTTTCTGGCAGCTCAGCTCCAAGAGTGTGATGTATTTAAGACTAACCTCTGTTTTCAGCCATGGTCAGTCTCTGATGCACAGCAGGGAATTGTATCTCTGCCCTCTTGGCAGTCCATCTGTGTGATAATGCAAATCTCATGGACCAGATTTTCACAAGAAACACAAGCTTTTACAGTTCAAATACTTAATTTTTTCTTGTTGGGTCAACCTCCCTAGAAATCAAAGAAAAAGCATTTTTCAGCCAGTTTATTTAGCCCCAACAGTCCTGCCACAGTGATATAGGAAATCCACAATTGCATTCCCATCCCTCAAAGCTTACTCGCTGTGAGACTTCAATTCCAGAAACTGAAATTTCCCAAAAGCCCGGAGACATTTGGAAGAGGGAGTTCACCCACGCTGAACAAATCCTTTATGTTACCACACCAGCAGTGATGAAAGCATGTAGGCAAAGCAGTGCTTAGTAAATTACTGTCGTACAGATTACCTGGTTTGGTTCCACCATGTTCGAGCAGGCAGCATGTTCTTCTTGTCTCTGGAATACCCAAAAAGAAAGGCTGCTAATGCTTTCTTTGAGCTTGGTGAAAATTTTTGGAGCATGAAGTATGCTCTCCTGTGCAGTCATTTAACCTTGTTCCAAGCTGCTGCACCTGAGTGCCATGGGTGAAAATAAATTTCACACACCTACTTTGTGCATCTTCCAAGCCCACAAAAATGCCAGCTTCTTTTAATAAATGGATGGTACTTGGGAACAGGTGTTTCAAAGCTGAGAAAGCACCCTTCAGGAAAAAAACCACAAGATTTACTCGGTAGCAGTTTGCTTGGATGGAACTTTTCTGATCTCTGTTCAAGGCTTGCCTTCCTGGCCACCTTTCTCTTTCACATGTATTTCTTCTACTGCTCAGGTGTCTGTGTGAGCTCTGTTGCCGTGATATTGGAATGCTTAACCCTATTTTTAGGATATATCCTCATTTTCCAAGTGAGGAAACAGACCATAGTAGTCTGAATATTTTGGCCACTGTTGGTCAGGAGATGTGTGGTGGGGCTCTTAATTTCCAGCAAAACAGCTTTTTGTGATGTTAAGGTAATGGAAAAGAAGAATTTCTTCTGCTACCACATGATTAAGAGATATTAGGAAATGGGAAAGCAATTAAAGGTGCAAGCAGAAGTGTTTATTTTCCATTCCTTTGGGACTGCAGACACACGAAATGCCTGTATTCCATTGCTCCTTTGGAATCATGGTCATTTCACAGGTGTAACCACTTCTCTTCCCGCAGGTTTGATGTCAGTAAAGTAGTTTAAGATCTTCAGATACAAATTGTTTTCAATCAAAGCATAATGAATAAGTTTCTCTAGTGCAAAGCATGTTTGGTTTCATCAAACCAGCAGGAAAAACTGGCTTATCATCATCAATGTCCCAAATAAGGGCACATCCCACTTTGTTCCCAAAGCTACAAAGTTTTGGGTTGCCATCTTGTATTTCTCTGGAAAAAAAATAAAAATGCAGAGCAGTGATTCCCAAGCCAACCCCTTCCCCGTGGCATCTTCTCTAAAGAACCAATAAATCTATTTGGCCCTGTTGCAGATGGTTCAGCTTTGTCTGAGGGAGTTCCAGAGCTATTTGTTGATAGTTCTTGACGCTGAGCTGTCCACCTCAGGAAGCAAAGAAACTTTCCTCCCCAGCAAAGGTTATAAGTGGACCCAAGAAAGCTGTGCGGGGTCTTCCACGGGAGGGTAGAGATCCCTTTTAGCAGGTTTCTTAGGGTCTCCCCAGTTATTCTACAGCAAGTAAATCACCAGAGAATCACAGGGATGTTGCTGGTGGCGGATGTGCTCTGGCACTGCTCACCAGCAGGAAAAAATGTGACGTGGTCTGCCAAAGAACTGCTCTAGATCGTCAAAGAGCAGGAAGGGAAGCCGTGCTCTATCAGCAGGAAAAGGCATTTCTTCATAATCAGAGGGTAGAAACCAGTCCCATTATGTTGTCTTCTCATGTTTTGAGCAGAGCGTTGACTAAGGAGTGGATTTGCCCCAGAGCAGCTAAAACCAAAAACCGGAGAGGTCCTCTCCACAGGCGTTTTTCTGGCGTTCTCTGATATGCAGATTGGCTGATAATATCACCATAACAGCTGTTATCTCAAATGTCTGCCTCTGGGCAAATTAAAAGCAAAGAAAAGCCAAAACACTTGAAGAGATGAATATAGGAGGCATTTGCCAGTAATTTGCTGGCCCTAGATTGCCTGCTGTCAGGGGTAAAACAAGCGTGTTTGCTTTATAAGGAAATTACAGAGCTGTCATCCCTGCAGCTCATACACGCCGAGCGATGGAGAGCAACACCACTGCCAGGGCTGAAGGCTGAGGGATTGTTTTTTCAGCCAGAATCTGAAACAGCCTTTCTCAAGGATGTGCCTGAGCCTTGCTGCCAGGGAGCAGCAGGAGCAGGGCTGTCCCCAGATGAGGCCAAGGAGAAGGGACCCCCACGCAAGCAGTGCACCAGTGCAGCTGCTGCAAACATGGCAAGTGCATGAAGTAGGTCCAGGGCCCACCCTGGGGCCCCAGGCAGGAGCAGCTGGAGATGGAGTGATGCCTAAAAGGCCAACCTAGAAACAGAGACTAGACAGGGGTAAGGGAATAAAGGTGGATATTTATTGGAAAGGCCTTCAGAGGCACACCCTGGGCAGGCCAAAGGCTACACCGGAGATAGACGAGTCACGAGTTCTTCACACTGTTATAGGTTTGGTCCATTTGCATATCAGCCTAAATTCACCAATTAAACTTTAGCTAATGATGTAATTTCCCCTCAGCTTGCCCCCCCTTCTCAAGATGCTGGGTTACACATTTTGGGCCTGGGACAGTCTGGGTGTCCTTGAAGAGCAAACCTGGAGAGGCTTTGTTATGTCTGTGTGAGCATGAGAGAGCAGCAGCTGACAGGCCACAAGAAACTTCAGAGTCATACACTAAGCAGTACAGAATTTGAAAAATATAAGAGTTAAAACCTAAGGCATCAGGGGTACAAGGTCCAATTTTGGATAGGCTCCAGCCATCATCTCTGAACTCTTGGACATGTTCCTTGGATGCAAAAGCTCTGAGCTGAGAGATGCTGCTTGCACAGATTCCTCCCAGCCAGCTCCCACAGTGGCACGCTGGTTTCAGAGGGGGAGCCACGGAGCTTGGTGGTGCAGCCCACAGTGCCAAAATGTGCCTGGGATGGCATCAGGTGCAGGACTGAGCCAACACGGGTGCAGTTCATGTGCTGGGTAACCTGGAGGGCAGGAAGAGAAACCTGGGTCGACAGGGGCCTGTGCTCTTAAGGGATGCTCATTTTTCTGATGCTCTAGGGAAGAGTGATTCTTCTGAAAGGGACCAGCAAGGTTCTGAGGTGGCGTGTCAGCTTGGGGTAGTGGGTGCTTCACTCTGGTTAGACGAACTGAAGTCTGCACCTCTTGGATGCAGCCACAGATGCTTGAAATGTCCAGTCTGTGAAATGTGTAAAAGACCATTTAAAGAAAGATCCCTGGGCCAAGCTGAAGTCAAAGCCTCTGAGTGCTCCTGTCAGAGCTCTCAGTGAGGGAATTAAAATGTCACTGGCAATATCTGAGCTATTAGAGATGGGGTGAAAGAGTAAGGACTGTTGTTTTCGGTGTCCAGAGAACGTACTGACCTCCAGAAGAGAAGACCCACAAGTTTATAGGAGGTTTTGATTCTGGACCATAGCATATCTCAGTAAAACTCTGCCATTCTGAAAAAATAACTCCCTACTGGATTGTTATCCATTTAAATTATGTTCACATGAAACAAGCCTGGCTTTTGCATACTTCTGACAATGCTGGAAGTAGAATTACCACAGAAATCTGCAGTGTTTTAGTGGGAAGGGGGTAGTACTAACCATAAAGCTCATCTTGAAAATCCATCTGCCTTCTGATTTGAGGCTAAGGCAGGCCAAGAAAGCCCCATGGGCCTTAGGAAGAGAAGTACCAGGGGAAAGGGAAGGGGAAGAGAAGGTCATCTTGGTTTTGCTGGAAAGGGAAAATGAAAGCTTTGCAGGTATTTGGGGAATAGGAATTCGCCATTTCACTGATGTCAGATAACAGTCTGTAACTGGGATGTTTATTTTAATATTCAAACCTTTAACATTACAGAGCTCTAACCGTGGCATAAAAGATGTCCAGGAAAGGCTATGAATTGTCAAGATTTAAGATTAAATTCAAGAAGCAGCAATCTAGATAAAACAATGGTGAGGAAGTGAGCAAATCCTGGTTTGGCTCCTGCTTCTGACCCTGTTTTTGAAAATGTCACTTGTATTCTTTGTTTATGTTTCTCAAGCCTTTAGCATCTGTTTTGTGTTTGTAGCAGATCTTCCCACTCGGGGTGCACCTCCATGAGCGCTTCCACAGGCCAGAGAAG
The DNA here is from genome assembly GCA_013400235.1 of Oriolus oriolus. Taxonomy (NCBI): domain Eukaryota; kingdom Metazoa; phylum Chordata; class Aves; order Passeriformes; family Corvidae; genus Oriolus; species Oriolus oriolus. The sequence continues at coordinate 2,506,351 of VXBT01002848.1, forward strand.
GGGCTGACTCAGATCAGGAGCAAGCTTTGGAGGTGAACCTGCCACCCCTCCTGCTCACAGTGCCTGGGTTCACAGGCCAAGCAGGGCCCAGCCTTGTCCCACCACCCCAGGCTTCGGGCATCGCCACGGGGACGGAAACGGCCCAGATGGAGCTGGAGAACTTGAGTAAATTTCCACAGAAAGTCGAGCGTAGCCTGGTGAGGTGCCACACTTTTAAATGTCTCTTTGTGTCACTGAGGCCTTTCCAAGGACTGAAAGGGACCCGTGTGGTTTGAAATGGCAGCTGAGGGACCTGCCCTGGGAGCCACCCGTACAGTGCCACCTCTTCTCAGCCCTTCCTGTGACTGGTCCCTTGGCACACGCCAGGAAGGAACACTGGTGAATGGCATTTCCAGGAACGACGTTTCCCAAAGAAAAAGCCCTTTCTCCACCCCAAAAGTTAAAACTCTTTGTTGTAATTCCTGGAAAGTGATCCAGTCTAAAAAGTCCTGGCAGTGCTTACAAGGGTATGAAAACAATCATGGTGGAAGTTGTGTAAAACAAACGTGGCAAAGCCTTAAATTCAGGAGTGTGGAACTCTGGACATTACCAGCATTTTGTAAAAGTGCCCTGCGATGCTTTCTTGCAAAAGTGTTTGTGAAACTTTGGGCGAACTTAGGCCATTTGACTCTTTTGGTTGGAAATAACACAAAACTCTGTGGTTCTTGCTTTTCATCTGCCAAAATTAAGGGAACAATTGTACTGGTGTCCTTTTAAGTGTTAGGAATTGCACTTTACTAAGTGATGTTCAAGCGAGATCTAAGTAGGACTGGAAGAAATTCTGCTCACTCGTTTTTTTCACATCTGAAATGTATACAGATTCAGTCTGCATGTCTGTGCTATATTCTGTGGTAAATACTTGAACTGCTGGGTCTGCAACCTGAAGGAATAGAGAATTTTAAAATATACACTGCTGAATATTATGGGAAGCACATACCGCAGGTTTGCTCAAACTCTGTCCTCGCTATTTTCATTGGAAGCCTTGCATAATATTAGAAATGCTAACAAGCTGTATCTCTCAAAATTACCAGCAAGACACTCTTCCAGGTTCAGGTAATTTGGGAACAAAGTCATTGGCATAGTTCATTATAGTATATTTTGAAAGGTGACAGAGAGAGAGTAAAAGAAAGCTTTGTTCTTATTATCTTCTGTATTTTTTTAGTGCACAGCACCTGTCCAGAGCTGTGAGGGCTTGCACAGCTTGTAATGTATGGAACAAACTCTCTGCTGGGCTGAGACAGCATGGCTCCATTGCAGTCCATGCATCTGGGCCAGTTCCCACCACTTTTTCTCTAAAATGAAGCAAGCAGTGCAAGGAAGTCAAAGTTGCCTTGAAAAATCTCTCTTTTTTTCAGAAATAATACTGTTCTCTAATCAACAACAGCCAACCCCCATTTTGTCTGCCCGCAAACCCTTGTCCTTAGCGTCTCTGTGAGACTATAAATTGATCTTTGTAACATGTCCAGAAGATTAAAAATAATCCAGGCCCTCACAGAGCACAGAAACACGTCGCTCGTTCCAGAATTGAGGGGTCCTCAGGGAGGTGCTGCTTTAAAGTTAAACCAAGATAACTTTAGCATGAGTGTGGCAGCAATCTGAACTGTGCTATGTCCAGGAGGTGATTCCTTGGGAATCACTTTCCTGAGGTTTCATAGATATTGCCAAAGAGAGTTTTTTGAAGAGAACAAAGTAGATTTTTCTTTGCATTGAAGTATTCCCAGGAACTTGCTGGGTGGAATGAGTAGAGGCCACATCAGCTGCAGAAGCAGAAATTTCATTTAATACTGGGTTTGCGTGGCACAGTGTAACACTCCCTTGGTCTCCAGGGACCTGTAAATATCCTGTAATAGTTCATGTGCCAGAATATCGATGCTGACTGCATTTTCTGGTCTGATGTTTAATTTCTGTCTCTTCAGCCAAGCCAGATCAATGTCCAGCAAGTGATTTATAGGTGTGCCAAGTGCTGTCAGCCAAACCACGGTGCTCTGGGATCCAAACAGCACAAAAGAGCCAACCTGCAGAGCGCCACCGCATCTGCAGCTGCCTCAGGTGAGCATCATCACCTCAGCTTTTGTCACCAGCAAAGGGGCAGTCCCTGAGCACAGAGAAGCTGCCTTTTGGCACCTCAAGCTTTTGTGCTGCCCTTGGGGGTACCATGACTCTGGGTCATGCTGCTGAGGGCATGAAAGTTTGTGCAAAGCCCCTGAGGTCAGTTGTCTTTTCGGGAAAGAAGGGTGACGGGGTTGCAAAGACATTCAGAGCTTCTTCACACTCCTGTCACAGCAGCTTTTGGGGTCTGGATAGGTTTTTGCTGCCCTTGAACCCAGTTTCTGTCCTCAAAAGAGCAACAGATAGCAATCATCAACCTTTCAATAAAATAAGCAAGAATTTGAAGCACTGCTTCTGGGTTAAAGGAAAACATTTGATTTTATTGGAAAATTTAACTCTACCTCTCCTCTGAAAACTGTTTCCAAAAGCATCCATGCACAAATCCAGCTAGCACAATCATCCCTTTGCACAGCAAGCCCTTAGACACTGTTTTCCTTCTTCCAGATGACTTTCATAGCCCACCTGGGAAATAAATTACTGGGCAGTGCTAGAGTTAGTAAACCTACATACACTCATAAAAGTTCAAACCAAAGTGTGATCATAAAGTACTTATGGGTCAGTAATCACACCCTTAATTTTCAGAAATAGAGTAGATGGTATTATCTGGAGAAAAAGGCCCTTCCTTTTTCTTTCTAAATATCCTGTTGTAAGCTAGTAATAAGTATAAAAATTAGGACCTGGCTGAATATTTGCCGAAGCCAATCAAAAGTCTGTACTTTATTCCAGGGCACTTTGGTGGGAGCTCTTCAAACCTTTCGATTCAGAACAGAACCTATGTCATAAGCACTTCATAAAGTCCCAGCTAAATTGCCCCATTCCCTGGGACACAGCTACAGCCTTGAAGGCAACCATTTGCTTAAACGCTTTGCAGAATAAGGATGCTCTTTTAGCCAAGCATAGGCCGAAAATCTGTGTCAAAGAGCCTTAATATTTAGCAGGCCACGCTGTTTGTCACACAGGTCTCTTGCCATTTAAGTCATGGTATTGGTTTAAGCTTTGGAAGAAAGGGTCTTGTAGCATGTTCTTCCAAAAATGATATCCAAGAACGCTGGCTGGAGGCAGTGTGGGGGATTATTTCAAAAGCAGGCTTTTCTAGGAAGTGATTTAGTTCTGAGTTCTCCTGGTTTGCTCTCAGGTCGTGCTGCTGCTGTTGTGAGTCTGCGTCCCAGTGATAGAAATAAAAAGGTTCAGAGAATCGTGACACCAACGAAACGCACGAAGCTGCGCTCTGCTCCTGACAGCTTTTCTTTACACCACTCTCTTTCCTCTGCAGTTGAGGAGTCTGAGTGTGTTCCAGTGGCTCTGCACTCCCAGTCCACCTGCAGCAGCCAGGGTCAGCCACAGCAGGCTCTTGAAGCCTGGCTTTCCTGCTGGGAGTTTCTCACAGCACAAGCAGCCTCCTTTCCAGCAAATCACAGGTGTTCTCCACATGGCGTGAGCAGGTGAGAGCACAACTTTGCCAAACCATGATGAAGTTTGGTAGCTGAAACACAAAATCCGAGTTTGGCCTGAGATCTGAATCTGGCTCCCTGCTCCATCCTCCGCTCTGAGCCAAATCAAACTGCAGCACGTCATGAAAACCAAACACCGCTGTGCTCTGATCGTGTAAGTTCTGCATCCAGCTCCAAACTCCGAGGAGGAACCCCCTCTGTGTGTGTCGCAGTGGTGCCGATGCCTGATATGCTAGGTAGAAGTGGTAGCACCCTGAGAAAAAAACACCTGAAAGACTGTCCCTAAAATTCCATGGGGAAGGCACTAAAACGCTGTGAAGGCATTGGAGATGCAATGAAATTGCTGCTTCATGTAGCTTAAAAAAACCCCAAACCACGAAAGAAACACACGAACAAGATTTATGAGTGGTTCAGGTTCTGGGGCAAAGCACCCCCCTGCCTTTTTGGCTCCTAAAGTCTCTTATTATTAGTTTAAGGGCTGCCAGCAGACAGAGTAATTCACCCAGCCCACCTGTGCTTTTTTTATTTGGGGGGAAATGCGAAGGATGTGTTCTATATTCTTCAGGAAGTGTTCCTCACCACGGAGGCAGCTCTGCTGCTCCCTCATGAGCACTCTCGGGACATCTGTGGTGTGCCAGCCCACCCAGGCCATCCTGCTGCCCAGGCAATCCCAGGTTCTCTCTTGTGCTCTTGTTTTTGTTGGGTTTTTTTAATAGTTTGAATTTTTTAATTTGAATTTTTCTTCTTATGTATTTGGCACTTCTGGTAGAACCTTTGACATGGAAAAAGGCTCATCTTTAAAATGCCTGTGGCACTTTCTGTGAAAGGTGATTTTTAAAAATCCATTTTATTTTGCTTCCTGGCAGTGATATCAAAGGAACAATCAGTGCTTGACTTGGAGCCAACAATTTATTTCCATTATCATAAACAGAAAACAATGGCATGCTGCCTTATTAGTTATTCACTTTCCAAGTCAACAGACTGGGAGGGTTGGGATGAGATCTAACCAGAGATATGCTTTGATGTTTTCAGTTTGGAGAATTGGTCTCTCGGCCAAAATGCTGAGTGATGCCGGTTTTGGGGGGAAGAAGGGAGGGAAGAAAGGGCAGAGGGAAGGGAGAGAATCCCTGAGAGCACAGGGGGTAGCTGCTGGAAGGGCTGGCTGTATGTGGCGTGTTTGTGGCTGTCTCTAAGAAGACACTGGAGGGTGATCATGGTCCTTGGCAGTCCCACACCAGAGGTGACAAAGAGCAGCAGATGGGCTGATTTCAGTGCAGTTCCTGTGATTTATACCCAAGGGGGATCCAGTCCAGGGCACACTCTAGATCTGCTACTGTGCTGCAGAGCAGCCACTTCTGAGGGTGTTCCAGTGATGGATCCAACCCAAACCAGATGTTCACAGCAGCCCTGGTGCTCATCCTTGACCCCCAGGAGCGAGCTCTAAGTCTTCCAGCAGTGTCACAGAAGCAGTGCTTTGTAGGGAATGCTGCTGGGAATGGTGAGTAGCAGCGTTTGCCACTGTACTTTGTTGTTCTAGCGCTGGGCTCACCTGTGCAGAGCACTGCAGGAGGGGAGACTCCTCAGCAGAAGCAGGAGTGTTAAACTGCTTGGAAATATTTTGTCATCCATGCCTAACGGTACAGAGTGTTTATGGAAAACTGTCTCACAGGAAGGTCTTGTAGGTGGGGATAAACATGGAAAGTAAATAACTGCTGTTTTTCTGTATAGAAAACTGCGATCAACTTCTTTCTTGGTATCATGATGTCAACACAACCCAAAAAAAGGCACTGGCTCTTCATTACCTTGAGGTAATGCCATTTCACCAGCATTTCTGGAACAATCATAATGTCTGCATTATTTAATAAAGTAGAAAGCCTAAAAGTGGGGCAAAGCAATTGATCATTGCTTGCTTGTTGATCCTGTCTCTCATGTACAAGCCACCCCGGCTGTTTCGGATTCTTTTCTGACCAAAATACAAACACATTAAACCTGCTTTTGCTTTTCTCACAGAATTGATGCTGTAAACTGTCCAAGTGGTTTGTAACAGTAACCAAATTAACAGAGATCACAGGAACTGAAGCAGATTGTTTGCTCTAGCGGAGAACTGCCTGTGCTTTGTGGGAGATACATTACTGCTCCCTACCTGTAAATTTTTATTTTGAGGCAATTTCTGTCAGGATTCTTTGAAAACTTAGGAAGATTGCAGATTTCTCCAAAGCCAAAAGAAAGCTTGCCTTGCTCAGGAGAAGCAAGATGACCTGAAACCTGTTTTAGTAAAGGTTTTGCATGGTGATCATAAACAATTGCATTTCAGGTGACCAAATACAGCACAGAAAAATGAAGATACTTGTTAGGAAGCAATGTCTCCTCTGAGCAAAGATGTTCAGTAATGGTTTTGTGGTTGTTGTTGGTACCCAGACCCATGATTATCATGGAGGAGAGAATCTGAAGCAGGTGATAACAAGAGATCAGTTAGGAGTTCAGTGGGCCACAAGAACCTGTGTGGTGATGATCATTTTCAGAGAGCAATGTCAGCTTACTGGATCCAGGCCACAGAGAGCTTCCTGAACTGTCACTTTGCAGAAATACCCACTTGGAATGACCAGCAGTGGCAGCTTGTTGCTTGCAGGGGTCAATTTTCAGTGCAGAATAGCACTCTCAGATCCTGCTTGAGCAGTTTCCTCTCCTTTGAACCCTCTTTCTGATTGCCAGATGCTCAGTCACAGACTGGCCCTCATTCTTACAGTCCTCCCATAAATGGAAGCAAATTTCCAGCAAAAGCTTCCTTGGGGGCATAAGGAAATTAGAGAAAGACTAGACCTGGAGTCCTCTCATGTAGCTAAAAGTCCTCCAGTCAGACACCGCAGCCAAATTCTCTTTCCTGCGCTCAGTTTCAACATGATCAGCCTTTTCCCTAGCCTAGAAATTCCTGCTCCTTGCTTTATTCCAGGGCATCTCCCTTCAGTGGAGGCATGTGATACCTAGCCTTGATCCCCCTAACCACAACAAGCCAAAGCATCCCACAGAAAGGGCCGTGCTTCTTGCCCTTCTGCTTCCTTCTGACTGCCTTCTGGACAGTAATGGATGATGCTGGAATTCTTTCAGCAGACATCCGAGTTTATCCCGCCTCCTCCAAACTTGCCCGCATTCTCTCCCTCCCGTGCTCCTAATTTCACCCCATCAGCTCAATCATTCTGCTGGTCCCTGCTCATTTCTCAAGCCAAGGCTCTGTGTGTTTGTGGCCACAAAGTCCCAGAGCACGTGTTCCAGCATGAAGGGATTTCATGGCTGAGGCCAGGCTGGATTGTGCCTCGTCTCTTGTTAAATGAGGCTGGGTGTGAGGCAGTAAACACTTACGCTGAGGAAGCTGCAGCTGGAGCCATCACATGGCGTAAAGGAGAACATACCTAAACTAACTCCAAGGAAAAATAAGGCTGGTGTTTCCTAGGGCACAGCAGCCACCTCTGATTCATCTTTCTGCTTGTCCTTGCCACGAGTTCAGTAAATATCCTTATTAATGTATGTGGTGTGAAGGCCTTTATTGATCTCTCACTGCCTTGCCTCTAAAACCTTGCAAATAGGTGAAGGCAGGAATGTTGTTCCTTCCATCCCACAGGCGTGCAGGGCCAGGCAGCAAAGCTGGTGAGGTGCTCAGAGTCACACAGAGGATCTGCTGAGCAAAGAGGACACGACAACAGGTATTGTGAGTCTGTAATTTCTGCACATCCTTTTGCTGCAGAGGTAAATCCCATGAAACCCCACTGAAACCAGGGCAGACAAATGGATAGATGACAGAGACATTGCCTGTTCTTTTTCCAGTCATGCGAGATTTCTCCAAAATCTGTTTCATCTAGCTGCTAACAGACAAACCTTCTCAAATCTGCAGCCAGTGTTATTTGGTCAGGGCATGGGGGTGAAAAGCCCAGCACTCAACGGGAATCCCTTGGAGTATCTTAAAGATCATGGATCTTATAAAACAGTCCCCCCTCATTAAAAAAAAGGAAAAAAAGAAAAGAAGCACACAAACTTTACCATTGTTGAGTGTTTCTTTAATAGAATCAGAAACAAATTTGTGACCTTGTGGCCCAGAGGTGGGAACACCATCTATAAACTTGCCCAGACATAGAAATGCATTCTGCCTGTCAGTAGGAGTTTGCCATTGAACATGTGTATAAAAAAAGGCTGGTGTTACATTAGGCCAACATTTTTTAAATGCCACAGCTCACTTTATATGCCATGAACCTTGTTAATGCTGCTAACAAGAAAGTTAAAAACTCAAAGCTATAAAAATAGGAATGCCACTCCTAAGTAAATAAATATACATGAGAACCAAATATTCAGATACAAGCTCTGGAACGGCTCTTGTCCAAGGAGGGAGAAAGAAAAAACTTTAACCTGAGTTGTTTCTGATGCTATAAAAGCTCACTGTAGTCAGCAGAATTGTCTCCCGTTGAGTCCTTGCCTTAATTTCACAGGGCTCTTGAGAATTCCACACTACAGCATGGAGGAAGTCAGGGAGGGTGGGCAGCAGGGAACGTGCCAAGGACAATTCTGTCCAGGACACTGGATGGGTCAGGGAGGGTGGGATATTTCTACCTGACTCAAGAACAGACTGTTAATGTGGCAGCAGTGGGGAAAATGTTTTCATCAGAACAGGCCACCTGCATACCCTGGACTCTGCTGTTGACTCTGGATCCAAGTTAATAGACCTAGTTTGGGCCTGTTAAACCCAGCCTGGGGTACATCATGAATCTTTTTGACAGCCTGGACTCTATCCTGGCTCAGGAGCTAGAAATTCCAAGGATTATCTTTGTGATTTACCTCCTAACTACACATATTTTGAGTTGCTTTGCAATGCAACCTTTTAACAGTATAATGTAAGAATTGAGACCTACCCCTAAGGTTGGGCCCATCAGGCTTATGTGGACTCACCTCTACTTAGCATTGGCAATTAATTTTGTGTCTTCCAGTCTTTGCTTGTGAAAAGCAACCTTTTTCTTTTCCTTTCTTTACCTCCTGGAAATTATGAACAGTATATCTTACAAGATAGGCTATTTACACACACAATGGACGTCCATTCACAGACTTTGGCAAGACAAAATATATAATTTACACACTTCTTTATATGGATCTAGAGAAGGTTATAAAACGAAGTAAAGTGGGAAAGAGAAAAAGGTGTTCCTTTCACCTTTCTGTGAATGCAGGCTTTGGCTTCTCCTAAGGTTTCCCTGACCCAACCCCACATGGTGCCAATGCTAAGTAAGGACGAGTCCCCATAAGTCTGACAGGCCCAAAATTAAGAGTAGTCTCAAATCTTACATTATAGTGTTAAAAAATTGCAGTGATAAATCCCTCAGTGGCCAAAAGAGGACATTTTTAAACCTTTGTGCATTTATTCACTTCCACAATGACAGAAAAACTACTCCTGCTTCTTCTGAGAGGGAAAAATCCAACTTCTCCAAGGCAATGTAAAGGCTAAACCATTTCAGAAGAGGGTTGACTGTCTCCATATAGAGATTATGTGGACAATTATCAACCAATTACTAATTAAATTAATACATGATTGAAATAAAATCTAAGCAGGAGGAAGGGATGATATATTAGGACTAAGCTTTTGAGGAGTGAGAAGGGTAGGACATCCAGCCGAGATATCTACTCGTTGTACAGCTAATCAGAAAACCAGCAATTTTCTTTAGCTCTTCAGAATTTAAATCAAATTTGATGCAACTCTTCCATCTAACTGAAGCAATGACTCCTTTATCTACACGATTCAGCGTAGCCTGCTCACAGGAGAAATATTATTCGGATTTTAGCAGGAATAATTCATTTTCAAGGCATCTGGTTACAACTGGGTGAAAAGTTTTCCCTTCCCCCCTTTAGTCTCAGTACTGGCTGTGATTTATTAAGATGTATTTCAGGATACCATGCTGAGATGATGATTTTTGTTGGAAGACCACACTCAAAATTGCACTGAAATTGGATGCAACAAGGGAACCATCGTAATCAGGAGTTCACCACTGCGGCCTAGGAACAATTTTGCGGAGGGTCATGTTGCACCTTGTCTCGGGCTTTCACAAATTAAAAATCCATTTATATATGAATTTTAAATCAAACCACGGCCATTCTGTGCTTAGATTTAAAGCACTTATATTTTTCCCTTCAGCTCAAACATGAACTGTGTTCAGAGTTCTCATTTGAGTGTACACCAGACTAAGTCATGGAAAAGATGTTTTCTTCAGCAGTCAAATAAACTCTCTGTTAATGCTGCTAAATTTCTAACACAGGCAACTGGGTAAGACTAGGATGGCAAGCTGTTGAATTGTTTTTATTGTTTTATTTATAAGCCAACCAAGGCAGATGTGAAACCTGAATTTTCCAATGGGAGATACTGCCACAGACAGTTTTTTTGCCTAGTTTCCCTCTTTCCTTTGCCTCAGGAGTTTTCCAGCTGGGTTAGGCGGGCCCCAGTGTTCCTGCATGTGTGGGGTTTTCTCTCTGCAGATCATTGCCTGTTCAGATTGCAGCACTGAGGCTTAAGTGCTGATGAAAAACTTTATAATGAGTAATGACTGCTGTAAAAAATCAAAGGAAAAGAGAAAACCTAGAGAAGGAGCAAAACAGAACTAACAGAGATTTTGGTTCTAGTTGATTTTTATCTGGAGAACTCTAATATCATTCTGTAATTGCTCAGCTAAATAATATTCCAGTTCCAGAAACAGGGTGGTTTGCAAGCAAATTCAGTAAGTGGGATTTTCTTGTGCATTGCAGGAGGGCCTGGAGCCTGTGAAATTTCTTTGGTTATAGAGCCAAGGTACATAATTTCACGTGGAAATTCTCTCCAGTGGCGCACTGCATGTTCTCCAGGTGTTGCACTAACAATTCCATTAACTGCTAATTGCTAGTGCCCACGAGGCCAGAAGTAGCAGGGGAAAGGGCAGAGTCTGTGACTCTCTCTGGATCAGAAGACTTTTTTTGGCATTTGTGCATGTAACTGCTTGGATCCTACTCAGTCCTTACAGCTCTGTGGTTCCTGCATCCCTCCTTCAATACAATTGAAATGAGGATGATGAAGAGTTTTTTAGAAATATTAGTCAAAATTTACATCTACAAGAATTTTCAGTGTGGCCTATCCCCAGTAATGAATGAATTATTATTATGGAATCTTCAGAAATTGGGTCTCCTACCTTGATTCCTTCCTCTATTTCATTACTTACAGTTTACATTATTTAATGGCAAAGTCTTTCTTTTCCTGATTATAATTTAGGAACCTCTCCGGTCTAATCACCCTGTAGACAGGAACATCCCTTCTCAATGCCTTCTTCACTTTGAAATATTTCTGAGAAACGTGAAGAACTTCTTTTCAACATGAGAATTAGTCTTGGGGCCATATTCAAGTTCTGTAGGCAAAGGAACAGTAAGAGAAGACAGATTTCTTCAAACTCCTCTATCAACAGCAGGGTCCAGTGCAGAGTTTAGCACTTAGGAAAAAAGTAATTTCCATACAGACTGAATCAAGAGTCATTAATGGGTAAAAAAAATAATACTAAAAGCTCTTAAAGTTTCTCTACTGACATGGGGTTTTTTTTCCTGAGCTGCTGGGATTCAGTATCTTTATAACATTTTAAGTGGTCAGGGCAAAACACCAGCTCATGCTGAGCTGCTCTTCTGATGCCGTGGATGTTTGGTTACTGGAATTCAGTGATACTTTCCATTAGCAGCAGCATGTATTTGTATGTGGATGTGCAGAGATGTTGTGTCCAGCAGGAGGGTTGATTGGGTGGAAGGAGAGGAAAACATAGTCTTTTTGTGCCTCTGGCAAGTTTCCGTAAGTGGGTCACCCTGACTGGATGGGGTTTGCTATTTGTGGAGCAGTGGCTGCTGGAGAAACACTGTGGCCGCCCGTTCAGCCCGTGTGTCTCACAGCAGTGCATGGAAAAGGCATTATCCTCATTTGTTCCTGCCAGGGATTGGGGATGTCCATTCTCCTAGGTTTTAATCTGCTCTTCATTCTCATCTTCTTTTTCCTTTCCTTGCTGAAAGATTCAGCATTGCCTGCAGTACCCTCGTTCCCTTCATCCTTTGCTGGCAAAGATACCGAGTGGCAGAACCCTGATCCCAGCCTGAGGTCTTTCCTGACGCACCCAAGGGGAAGAGGCAGTTTTTCAGGAGTCATTCAGCTACCTTTTAGTCTGTTTTCAAAAGGAAAAGGAGGAAAATAGGAATTTCTAGTAAAAGGAGAACAACAATAGCCTTCATTACATTATTCTCAGAACTTTCTTCATCTTATCTTCCCTTGAGATGTCTGGAAACATCTCTGTGTTTCAGGACTGCCTGAGCAGCTCCGTGAGGTGTCTGCTCACAGTAGGTACAGGAAACAGCACAACCTGCCAATCCTTCCTTGCACAGCTGCCTGTTTCTGCCCTCAGCAAGAATGTTGGCCGTCAATGCGTGCAGCATTCCCAACAGCTGCCAGTGTGACTCCACAGGTGGTATTAGGATGGGAGGGAGGGCTGGCAGAAGGAATAATCTAAAAAAACAATTCAAAGAAATAACTCAGGCAGCTCCAACTGGCTCTGTCACGAAGTCTGCTGCTCCAGCACAGGTTGTTGGGAATGGTGGGAACCAGTCTTGGGAGAGCCAAGCTCAGCACTAACTTCCCAAGGGAAAAGCTGTTGGTGTTCGTACCTGCAGGGCGTTTATAAAGCGATACCCCGTGCTCAGTCCATCCTCCTGCTGCCTGGTGCTCACAGTGACAGAAGTACTGGGATAGACACACCAGGGGCATGGTCCTATCCTACTGGTCTTGGGAAGGTCTTCTGCCCTGTGGGAGCCTGCAGGTGTCAGGCGTTGGTAAGCACAGCTGAGGTCACATCACCTCTGAGGACAAGGGGCCAATTTTGTATTCATTATCTCTGAAAACCCACAGGGAAAACACCAGAACCCACAAAAGGTGCAAAGGTGAAGAAGCTTTTCTTCTGTTTTATGTAGCTCTTCCAACTGTATCCTGAACTTGCTACCTGTGAGTGTAGATGGGAATGATGCTCTTGAGGGAAAAGTCCTAACTTTTGTTCCAAAATAAATTAAAGAGGCTTCTATCTTTTCTTACCTGGGAGACAAACCTAACAATGAGAAGTTCTAGGTTTTGGGAGAGAACTCTGAAACTCTTGATTTTGAACTCTTAAAACTTCTGAATCCATCTCCTGAGGATCCAATAAACGAGTGGCAGTAAAAAATTCAGATCAAATAGATGCAATATGTGGTTAATTTGAAAACAAATCCTTGCGCTTCAGATGCCTGACTCTGATATAAAGTGATATGATAACAGTGGTGAAGAAACCCTGGGTCCATTTCAACCAACATATGGAAGGGTTTGGAAAGCATTAACTCGTAGTTGGAGCCCCCAGGGAATTTTGAGCCTTTCTGCCCCCAGTGGTGCCATTTTTTAGCAGAAGAAGCAGCTTAATTTGACTCTTATCTTCAGAGGCTTAAGCAGGAATTTGGTGTGAGAGGACAGTGCAGGTTCCCTTGCCAGAGTAACTTGCTGTGTTTTATGAGTGCATGTGATGACCTGGGTGTCTCCATGTGGGCTGTTTACAGCATGATCACAAAGATAAATGAAACATGGTTAAAGCTGCTAAATTCCAGTGTCCCCTCATTGCACGGCAAGTCACGAACTCTACTGAACAACAACAACAAAAAAAATTTGGAAAGAAAAGTGATTTAAAGTGCATCCCTTCTACTAAGAGCATACCATAATGTCAATGAAAATACCTTCTATTATGAATTTTTTGTATCTGTTTATGAAAACTGAACTGAAATTTTAAATTGTTCCATAAATGCTAACTGAACAAAAAAACCCCAAAAACCTCAGTTCTGAAACCAAAAGAGATGTATTTATATCATCAAAAATGTTATTTCATGGAATTCAGAAATAAAGCTTAAAAAAAAGGAAACCCACAAAAAAACCCACCTCAACACCAAAACAAAGTAAACCCAAGCAAACAACAACAAAGCAAGACGCTTCTCTAAACTTAATTTTTCATCTTTCTTCCAGTCTGGGAGAGGAAATTCTGCAAACCCACTCTGAACTCAGGAAAGGGAGGTACTACCAAGCTTGCTGTGCTGAGGGGAAACACAAAAAGGTAAAACACAGTGACATCCAGACGATGCTGTGCTCAGTCACGCAACTTCCTTGGAAGATGCAGCTCTCATCCAGAGAGAGCTGCTCTCATCAGAGCAGTGGGACTGGATGAAGAACAATTTCACCAAAAGGCAGGGTTTACAAAGAGCAAATACAGAGGAGCATTTAAAAATTGTTCATATCAAGCGCTCTCTCTGTGTCAAAGCATTAATGGGTGGAGTGTTTCCTTCGCATTTTCACTGAGAAAATATTTGTTTCTCGTGGTGACTCACTCAGATTACTGCTTCAAGAACCAAGCAAAGGTGAAAGGATTTGTTCTGCCTTTTCTAATTCATGTGCTGAGCATGTTTGCTTCCAGACAACTTGCACATTGAGTAGCAGTTGCTCTACTTTATTACAGTATTCTTCTTGTTGGACTCTTTTTGCAGCTCAGTCCCTGCTATGTGATTACAAGTTTTAAGTGACACCTAATGCCCTGTTAAGTTGCTACGTCCTGCAAAAGCATCTGGAAATCATATCTGTCTCTCTAGGTGGATTCTTGGAAGAGAATTCACTATAACTGTAATTCCCCCTTTACCTTCCTTCCCAGCCTTATCTCCTTTGAGACCTGACAGGCAAAAATAAACACAAGTTATGAGACAATTGATATAAAACCTGTGTACATGTAAATCTAAGTTACTACACATAAAAGGAAGGAAAATCAAAATTAGAACAGTACTGGCAGCTATGTGATAGGAAACCTGGAAGGTTTTTGTTCCATCTTGCAGTTGAAGCATAAAACAAGAAAATTGCAGGTAATGGGAATTTTGATCCCGGCAATGAAAACCAGGGATGTACAGGGCAAAAAAGAGTGAGACTGAAACATTAGTGAATAATCCCGTTTCTCTGAAAGGAATTAACTTGATTAATATTACACAGACAAAAGTTATTACAGTTTGTAGGGGCCAATCTGCAGACGAATGTTTCAAAAGGAGCTAATGTTAGACAGAAGTCGTGCCTGAATCTTCGCATCAAAATAACACTTCCATGTTTATACCTCAGAGTTACTCATCAAATTCTGCCAAAGTGTTTTGTGTGGGTCAGGAATAACCCACAATAATTTCTGGGAGTTTTGTCACTTTAAAATACATGCAGCTGAAAGTGCCTGGAGAAATATTGGTTGTAGATTGCTGGTTAAGAAAAGGTTTAGTGGTTCACATTCTTTATGTAATGTATTATTGTCTATACATTCAAGCCACATAAAGGTAGAGCAGCTGACATGGCTGGAAGCCATTTGGATCCCATCTCTGAAGTGGAGGGAAGGATTTATGTCTAATCCCCAGCATCTGAAACAGAAAACATTCAGGACTTCAGGAGCCGGAGCAGCAGCGCTTTGGTTGTGGTGGAGGAAGCTCAGGCATTACAGTGCTCCAGGATTTTTATTATGGTGCTGCAGGGAGCAGGCTAGGTTTGACTTCTCACTCTGTCCAAATTGTTCTCCAGAGTTAGGACCTGCACTGTCTTAGCACAGGGGCAGTAAAACCCCAAACATGCAGACCTCCGTACAACACAGCCAAGCTCCCCGTAAAGGCTCACAGTAAATCAGCCTGGCTGCAGCCAAACCACATGTAAAAGCAAGCTGTGAAACAGCCTCAACATGGCCAAACCACATGTAAAAGCACGCTGAAAGCCACCCTCCATGCAGCCAAATCGCACACAAAGCCGTGGTGCGGAGCGCTCGGGCTTTGCGTGTTTATTGGGATAACTCGGCTCTGTGGAGAATCCCACCACACCAGTCACCTTCTCTCCCGCCTCGGGGGTGAGCGGGCAGAAGACCCACTCCCAGGTCTTAGGTCACCAGGTAGGAAAAGTGGCTGCAGAGTTAAATACGGCATAATGGATTTAGGATCAGCCTGATCCATGTTTGGAAGAGTTGAACATGCAAAAGGATCGAGCCCAGAAAGAGCGAAAGACTAATTTTTTCTTATCTGATTCAGACAGAACTGGTATTGCTGAGTGATTCCCACTAATACATCCTACTAATGTCCCTGACCACTCAGAAGAAATCAGTCAAGGCCCAAAAAAACCCCCATCTGGCTCCTGTGATTAATCTTTCCATCCAGAAATGAGCGAGATGCAATTAGTAATCCCATTTTCACTTGTCCAGACTTCAAAAAGCCATTTTATTAGATGAGAGGGAGAATTATGAGAATTAAGCCCCCAGTTCACCAATGTTTTGTTAACTTGCCGTGCACTGAGCTTTTAAATGGCTTTTTGTGACACGTTTCACGTATTATCATCCCTGCAGTTTGTTATTCATGAAATATTCGGGGAGGGGGGGAGGTTACAGCCTTTTTCTCCCAGTGAGTCTCACAGCACTTTGCAGAGTTCAGGATCGTTATGTGCATTACACAGAGGCATGAAATGACCTGCCTGATGTTGTGCAGGAGGGCAGCGGCAGACCTGGACGTGGAACCCGCATCTGCTGAGCCCACATTTCCACCCACTGAATGTTTGCCTCAGTTACCTGCTGCAGAGAGAAGTCCCAAAAAGGGCTGCTGTTTCTTGCTCCCTCAGCAGAAATCTGGCAAACAAAGCCTGTCTGGGGCAGCAGGTTTCTTGCATCAGTACAAAATATCCAGTTCTCTGGGAGCCAAAGGGGGACTGTGCCGGGAAAGGCTGCTCACAGCAGCTGGTAGAAACACATTTAAGGGTGTGCTCAACCAACAAGGGTTAGTTTGGCTTTTCCCCCACACTTTGTTTGAACATGTCACTGTTTAATATGCCAGGAGGGAGTTTGGGAACTGACTTCTGTCAGATAATCCGGGATTCCTGGCCTTTGACACACAGTGTGGTTCTTGAAATCAGGGTCACAGCTTCCCCCTGCATAAAGCAGAAAGGTTTCACTGGCTGAGGTGGAGAAGTTGAGCACATGTATAAGTTGAGGCTTTGCCTAGGGGAGAAAAACTTGGATTCTGTGTAAGAGGCTATTAATCTACTAAAACCACTTTTAGATTTAAAAATTAATTTATTTAATCAATAGACTTTTCATTTTCCATTTCCAGTCCCCTGGCTGAACAATCTGTCAGGATATCGATGTCATAACTTATTTACACACTTTGCTAAATCCTCTAAATGCAAGCTTTGACATCTCATTTTTCTCTTACTCATTCCAGGCTCCCCTTTGCAATCGTGCCTGATTGAGGATTACCAGGAAATACAGAAATGCGCAGCCAGACTGGTACTGAGCAGCACAAGCTAAGGTGCCTGGCTGCTTGCCCTCTTCTAGTCCCAAATATGAGCTATGGCCAGCTGAAAAGAAGGTCCAAGAGCAAGTCTTGAAGCATGTTTTGTTGTCACATCTTTTCTATTCCTATGGAGAGAAGAGGACATGAATATGATGAATTCCTCTCTCTCCATCTCTGACACAAGTTGGTACACTTGGTAGAGGCCTATTATTATTATTATTACTATTACTATTACTATTACTATTACTATTACTATTATTATGATTATTATTATTATCATCATCATCATCATCATCATCATCATCATCATCATGGAAGAGTTGCTATTTAAAAGCTGAGCAGAAATTCTCTGCAATATCTTAAAAGGCCCATTATTGACTCTATGAAGTATCAGCCACTGTATTTACCATTACCATGTGACACACTCGTACAAAATATTTTCTCAGTAAAAATACAGTAAAAATACTTATAGCAATAAAGGAAATAAAACAGTCCTAGGTGTCAAAAGTGATCTTGAAAAGGCCAGTGACATTATAATTATTTATTACAGTAAGAATTCTGACTGGAGGGAAGAAACAGAGAACCGGGTAACAAGTGAGGGAGGGGAACTATTGTTGTATGGCATGGAAATCCTGGGTAAAATCTTGATGGGAGTTTTGCTACTGATTTGGGTTTTTAATTATTTTAAGAACAGGAGAAAAAAAGTAGAGAGGAAAAATGCATGAAAGTGTTTCTATGTGGAAGATTTGCTTTTGCTGTCTGGGATTATGCATTTATATTCTGTTCCTTTGTGCACCATGTTATATCTGTATGTGTGATCTTACATCTCATTATCTGATGGACTTTAGGAAAATATGAGACTTTAGGAACAAAAAGCCAAACAAAGCCCACATTTTCTCTTGCCAAATCTTATCTCTTTCATATAGAAGGATAATCGTGAACACATCCACTGTGTGGTTAAATATATTCCTTCTGTCTCTGAAAACTATACCTTATAGTTAGCTTTTAACTATCTCCACCACCACCAAATTAGCACATATAAGTATTTTCTTCTGTTTTATGAAGCTAAAGGCTCTGCAGATCACAAGGTAGATTCCTATCTCCCTAAACACTTGTCACTTCAGTACTCCACCACATTGCTGGGGATAGAATTAGTTTCTGCCACTTGCAATTCAGTGGGAAAATCTTCCCTGGACCTCAGCAAACGCCCCAAGCCCGGGCCTGATTTGGCAAGGTCAGACTGAAAACATCTCTCCACACTTACTTAAAGCAAGGCACGGCTCAAACCCCGCTTTGTCCAGCTGTCAGAGGCCTGAAGTGGGAAGTTAGCTCAGTCACAAAGACAGAGAGATTGATCAACTAGAAATACATCCATCGGAACTCGGGAGCTGAGGTGTCTCGGGATCCTTTTCTCCAGGCTTTTCAGCAACCATCCCTGCCAGAAACACAACAAACACCCATTCTTTTATTAGCCCCTTTGGTATCTAATAAGGCTGGGTTTGACAGCTCCAGCTTCTGGATTCCTGCTGCAGCAGCCTGCTCCTGCTTGTATGCTCTTAAGATAGGAGTCCGTGGGGGCAGGACCTGTTAAATACAGAAACACTGGGGAAAATGGGCTGAGAAATGTCCCCTCTTCAGTGGGAGCTGGGAAGGAAAATTTCATTGAACTACTCTACTGCTCTCATGAGTCCAGGGGAGAAAACCCACGAGGATAACTTAGGACTTTGGAGAGAGAAAATTTAGGAGTTCAGAGTCACTGGGTCTGTGAGAGGGCAAGGCCACTGCTGTCATGCCCTGCTGACCTCTAACAGATTCAGAAATTAAAGCTGTATCTCCTCCAAATCCTGAAATCTGGGAAAAGGAGCAGAGCCTGATCATCCTTTCTTGGGCAGGAGTTTTAGAGCCAGCACTGAGGAAATTTTTTTTCCTTGTTCGTGAACTGAAAAGATTAATTTGGGATTAAATAAATAGGAAATTCCATGAAAACCCATGTGCAGAGAATTTTCTGACTGGCTGCAAGATCAAAATGGGAGCAAAATTCTGCTTCTATCTATCCTTTCTTAGAGCCCACAAGTGCCAGAACACAACTCAGAACTCTATTTGGAAAGTGGAGAGATGACCTGAACTTGTCCCACTTTGAGTCAGGAACAAGCAAAAAACAGCAAAGGTATAAAAACTGTGGTTAGGAGTGTTCTCCCCCATTTAAAGACATCCTAAAATCATCAGTGACCTTGAGACAGAGAATTTTTTTCACCTTAAACCCTCCAATTTCTCAGCCAGTCTTCAATCCTTAGGATGTGCCCTTTGCCTTCACCCTTATTTCTTGGACAATCAGATCTATTTGCCTTTGGGGCAGATAACCTCAAAATGTTGGCATTCAGAGAAAAATTGAATGGTTTTGCTTCCAGAAGGGAAAATGCCCAAATAGAAAGGACTTGCTTTTGAATGTACTGACTCTAATTATCCCTGCTTCTTTTTAAATGTCTCTTCCATTGTTTCATACAGAATTAGCACATTTCCAGAAGCATTTAATGACCCCATTCTTATTCTCGAATGGTTTTACCTCCAAGTCTGTAACATGGTTTTGCGTGCTCCTGAAAACAATTGAACCCAAGACTACTTGCTGCTTGGAGACTGCTTTGTTCTGTGTGTCTCACCAGGAAATATTCTGGAAAAATCACCACCAAACCCACGAGAGATAAGGGAAAGCTTGAAAGCTCTACTTCATAGTGGTATTCTTTATAGTACTTCCCTCACTGGCAGGCTTGCAGCAATGTTTTTAAAAAAAAAGGTAATTAAGACATTACATCAATCAAAGCAGCTAATCAGAACAAAATGCTGATTTCTGTCTCCTGTTCTGTTTCTCTTTGGATGGAGAGTAGTTGCTGATATGTGTGCTGGACTTCTAATCCTTTAATGGGGGCACAGGCTTTTGAAGACTCCCTCTCAGAGGTGCTATTACCAAATATATGCTTCTAATTTAACTTCTCATGCCGTATTACAGTAGCCTGAAGCAATTTTAGGTGTTAGGTTTGTGAGAAAAGCCCAATGTTGATGTTTATCAGATGACCTTTTGAAGGGTAATGTGGGGGTTATCCATTGGCATGATTAAGACCATATGTAGGTGACTTTTCCCAGGCATTTCTTCCCGCTTTTCAAAATCCCATCTATTTTTACCCAAATTCAGCCAGGTACCTTTCATCTCTGGTATGTTCATGGGCATGACAAAATGAGACTGAAGCAAAGCATTTACTCCTTTGGAGCCATTTCTATCAGAAAAGTTAGGAAAATTTTCATGCGTGAATATCTAGTGTCAACACAACGTTACTACAGATAAATTCCAGCTTTCTTTTCATTTTGAACATTTCAGATGTTTACAGCTGTTCTTCATTTCCCTTCTCCCCTCCATTGTCCCTTTTTACAAAGATTTCTCGAAAGACTATGGAGAAGCAACTTTTCTCTGTGAGATTCAGCTTTTAGTGCTCACACAATGACCTTGCAGGGATGTCCTGCTGTGAAGCTGCTGAGAGACAGGGATTTTGAAGAATCCATTATCTGTGTCACAGACAAGGACAGAGGACAAATCTCCCTTGATGTTGTGCCTGTGAGAGTATCATTTTTGCCGTTTTGGAAGCTCAGTCTTTTCCTCAGGGCTCATCATCTTGGTAGAGACCAGTTGCCAATGTTTCCTGCAAGTCTCTGAAAATACATTAACAAATAGTGTGTTTTGTTCTTTTTTTTTAGTTTTTTACAGGCTGAAGATCTTTCTGTTACTGGGTCTTTGCACCACCAGAGACCTGGGATTGCTGGAAGAGATGCCAGGGTAAGATTCACTGCAAAGCACAGGTGGAGATATGAAGGTGAATATGGTGCTTAGATGTGAGCCAGGGAAGTGGGTGATGAGGCAGAAATTCACAGGAACTATGAACCGTTCTAGGGGAGGAAATAGAGCAAGCACCTCATGAAGACTTTAAGTTTAAAAACTGCACTTGAAAGGACTTTTTCAACAAATCAGAACACTTGTTCATGTAAGTAGTTATTATCACTCAGTATTTTGAGGTAAGGTTACAGCCTGGATAAATTCATCTCGGAGCAGTTCAATATTGAGCAGCTGGTGATATCAAGTTTTTCTGCCCCAGATTTGTAGTTTATTATTGGGAAGTACTAATTACTCCTCTGTCACTAACCACCCTAGTGCTGAGACATGCTTAGGAGATACAGGTGAGAAAAAAACTCGAGCCCAGAAACTATGTACGTGATGCCTTCAGAAAGAAATTAGGGGAGAAGGATACATGTGATATCATAAAAGGCACTAATAACAGGAAAAAAAACCCCTCGTTCCTGCTGACTTACTGGAGGTTTTTTTCCTGAGTGTCAGATACATATTAAAGCTTGGTTTATGTGAAGGTGAACTGCAGTCAGACTCAAATTCTTGTATTAATTATGACATGACACAGTGAAAAGTTGGGCTTGTGACACAAGAGTAAGGGAAGCCTGTCACTTGATTCTATTTGGAATGCTCTGAACTGGTGCTGTCCTTACAGCAGAGAGTGGAGCCCTGGTTCCCCCGGGGTGGGAGGGCTGTGCCCCACAATCAGGTGCCATTTCATGACCACCTTCTGTCCTGTGTCAGCCTGGGTTTCCTGAGGGCTCAGGAGGAACCAAGGCACGGCACATCAGAGCTGCTGTAGCAGCTGATCCTACGAGCCCTGTGTGTGTGGCAAAGGCCAAACCCCAACTTCTCCACCTCTCCTGCCCTGGGAGACAAGCGAGTGGCATTGCTGCATGTCCTGCCAGCTGAGCGCTGCACAGGAGCCATCACCTCCGCATGGCCACAGGAACGTGCTTGGGAGGCAGAGCTCTTCACCAGCTCGCCCTTCACCAGCTCTTCACCAGCTCTTCACCAGCTCGCCCTGCGAGGGCAGAGCGCTGCCCCACTGAACTCAGGGGCACAGCTCCTGCTGCCTTGGGCAGCGCCAACTTTTCACCCGGCTGATGGCCGGCCTCACAGCCATCAAGCCTGGGCCAGTTCATGACTTGCCTCCTCCAGAGGAGTGGGAAGCTTTCAGATTTTGGAAGGGTTTGGGAAAGTGCAACAACCACGGAGACCAGCAGTCAGGGGTTGCCTTTTCCATGGTAGCTACAGTAGCTCCTCATCTGAGAAAACATTGCCCAGGCTGGGGCTTTGCTGGAGAACACTTATGGATCTCCCTTTCGCCCAAATGTGTGAATTACGTTCAAATAGCAGGGGAGTAGCTTGTCCATAAACTCTGGTAATAACAGCCATGAATATTATCTCACCAGTCATCCTTCTCCCCCTGCTTGTGTTCCCCAGTAGCCTGGAAAAGCTGTCACTGTCAAATTTAGGGTGGGATTTAACATGGGAATTTGGGCTCCTTAATGTGAAAGAAGGCTTTGAAAAGCTCCGTCTTAGCAAACAGCAGCTAATAATAACGATAACATTAATAAAGATAAGCCAATTCATATCTCCCTACCTAAAATATTTATATAATGAATTAGTTAATTGTATTTTATCTTCTGATGGGTGGGTTGGTAGCCTTTGCTTTGTGGCAGACCCGGGGAGCTCTCATGCAGGCTGATGCCAAGAATATGTGTTACTTCATATTCTGTTATTTGCTTTGGGTTTAAGGTGGTGAGAGGAAATTCCCCAGCAATCAGCCCTAAGTGGTTTTGCAGTGACCACATCTTTCAGTGCTTGAACATCACTCAGTAGAGGAGGACGGAAAGAAAAAATCCCTTTATCTGCTTTTTGTAATTCAGACATTTGCCATATATCCAGAGAGAAGCATTAAAAAAAAAAAAAAAAAAAAAGAAGCAAGCCCAAACGTTTGAGTGTACCCAAATTAATTCTGGTGTCATTTCATCTGCCTAATTGGGCCTAAAAATAGCCTGTGGGAAGGAGGACCGGCAGCCTTGAATGTCTGAAGCAATTTGTATCAATTATTTCCCAAAGTACCAGTTGCAAGTGAAAGCCCTTGCCTGAGTGCCTCTATTAGCCAGGTGTCAGAGCTCTCTGTTTTCATTCTCTGGGAACGGGGTGTGTGCGCACCGAAAAGCACTAAGGAGGAACTGGAGCCTTGGCGGGTCCAGGAGGGTGCCCAGAGCAGCTCTGCAAGTGAAGTGAGTGCCTTCACTGCTCTGTCATCACCAGTCCCTGAGAGCAATCACCACCCACCAACAGTTCCTTGAGATAAGGCCGAGCCAGCTGGGAGAAGAAAGCCTTTGATATTCCCTGCCTTGCTGAGTAAGTATGCCATAACAATAATACTTTGAACTTTTACAGCACCTTTTCATACCAGGGGCTGAGTGCTCCACAAACATTCATTCCCCAAGCCTCGTACCACCCATTTGAGGAAACCATTTTTTTTTTTTTATTGTACCACTTTCTCAGGCCAGACCTTGCAAAGAGCTCAGCACCCGTTTTGCCTGCACTGGAGAAATTATTCCCTTTGTGTTGCCACTTTAGACAGCTGTGGCCAACATCAGTAATGTTTACCCAGCTCCTGCCCCTAAATGCTTACAGCTAGACTTCTTCAGGTCTGCAAAAATTGAGCTAAAAAACTTGTAAACTGCTTTGTCTCCTGCCTATAACCCTCTGAGCTCCCTGATGGGAACATTTTTGACAAAGCAAAATTTCATCAACCCCCCACCCAGTTTCAGTCAGACCTTTCTGTTGTCTGTAGCCAGATTTTCCTTAGGTGATGTAAAAGCTTACCAGAAAAGTAGATGTATTTGTTTTGTTCATCAGAAGTATTTTCTGTGATGCTCTTCTGTTTGGAAACAGAGCAAGAACATACTTGTCTCAGACACAGACATACAATAGATAAATAAAAAGAGAGATGCTATATCCCAGATAGGCATTGTATTGTGCTTTGCTACAGCAGGCAACAGGATTAAACTTTGATTTTCATCTCCTGTCTGCATTCTCAGTGAGAAAACACAGTCAAGGCCAATTTTGGAGTCGATCTATCTCTACAGAAAGTTGATTTTAAAGTGGTGCCAAATGTCAGTGAAGAATCACAGTTAAGGTTTTCACAGTAACAATAACAGAGTCTTGTAGGGAGGGTGAGCTAAGAGTGCACTCTGCAGCCCAGAGGAAAATATAGGTGTCACTAGTCCATCTGGGGAGTACACACATTTTATTTTCTGAGGGGACACCACCTGCACAGCATCCACAGCATTCAGCTCTACCCTTGCCCCTTGTCCGGCCAGAGCATCCAAAGGGCAAACCCCTTACATGGGATACAGCATCTGAGTCCTCCAAAGTCGAGCAGTCCTCTGATGCCTTCAGCCCTCACTTCCCCTGATGCCACTGAAAATCAATAAATCCCCTTGGTCTGTTTAATTTTGGGGCAAGGTAACTGTGTTAGCTGGAAATACAGGTATCAACTTGTTCCTCTTCCTGAAGTATGCCAAAGTCTTTGGTCATTCAGATCCTGTGAATCTGAGGCAGATAATTCATACACCTGTTGCAGTGACCCCGATCTCTGAAAATTGAAATGTAAACTTCAAACATAGGGTTGCTTCTCCGGGCCAAGCTTCTAATCTTTTGAGATTTGCCCATCACAAATCATAAGTGCAAAGTGGAAAAAATGGGGGAAATTCAGAGTGACAGAGCCTAGCTAAAAACTATCAAATATATCATCTCTTCAAGCAAGGCTGGAATAACATGGAAATGGGATACAGCCTAACGGTCAGTTGAACTTCCTTTAACATGTACCCCTGGGAAAAGAGAGAGACACTAAAGCCTAAATGTGGAAAAAAGAAAAAAGAGAGACAGGCAGAAGAAGCAGAACTGTTTGAAGAGTCTTTGAACTGCTGGAAAGATGTGCCCCCCACACATCACTTCCTTAACTTTCCCTGTAATTCCCCAGCTGCGTTTCTCACGGCTCACTCCTGACACCTGACGTGGGCCCGCAGAGGTGGCTGGGCACGTAAGAATAACACTGACAGGGGGTGCAGGAAGGTGCTAATCTGTTGCCATGTGTGTAGGTATGTAATCACTTAGCAGATAATCTCAGATTCCGTAAAGACAGCCATTCATTCTGAAACCAAGACCAAACTCGCCGCTGCCGGGAAGCTCTGATCAGTTTATAATTTAGCTTTAGCTTTCAAAAAGTCCTCATCATTAAGGTGAAAGATACTGGATTTGTGGAAATCAGAATAGCCCCAAATTCCTTGCAGCTCGGAACATCAGTGTCCTCTGCCTGAGCTTCTCTGTCGCTGCCACCACAGGGTGACTGTCCTCCCTCTGGACAGGCAGGGCATCAATAACGCAGCGGAAGGTGAAATGACGGAAATCAATCTGCCTCTCATTAGTGGGATGAATAGAAGTGTCCCAGGGAGAGGGATCGATGAAGGGGTGAGGAGATGTGTTAAGAACTGGTGAAAAGAGAGACTGAAGAAGGATGTTAATACTTTTTCCAGTTAGTTTGGAATAAGCTTTGGAGGGCTTTTGGATAATGGTGTCTCAAGTGAACAGTGTCACAAACACTCCAAACATAAACACTGCTCAATAAAACGAGCTCAGGGGTGATGTCTTGTGTGAGGCAGGTGCCTTTATGTTTTTAGAGATTTCAGAGCGTTTTAAAATCTGAACCACACATTTTCCTGTAATGAGCACGGGTGTCTGTAGCTGCACTGGAATGGAACTGAGCCACTGAACACACACAAATATTCTGTAGGCATAAAATGTGTGTGCCTTTATGTTTGCCTGTGCTCAGGCACACACAAGCCCACACAAATAGCAGGAGAGCCATTTATACATATTTATTTCCCTTTTTACTACTAGGTAGCATATTCACTGCTGTATTTGTAGCCCAAATTACTCACATGGAGGAAAAGTGATTTGTCTATGAGCAGAAATAGAGATGAGGAAATTTTTCACTCTGGATGCAGTGAGAAGTGTGGTATTGAAGCAGTTCTGGAACAGCCAGTGTGGACACAAGAAGAGGTCTTTTCCCAGGCCTGAGCACCTTGCATTTCTCACAACACAAATATGGCATTGCTGCTTCTGGGACTCAGGCCAGCTCATTGCAATGCAGCACTCCAGAGGGAGGCAAGGCAATTTGCCACGACACCTTTTCCATCCTGCTGCCTCGCTCACTGCTGCAGTTACAGATGGCCAACATTTGTGTCTTAAACATTTATCCTGCAAAATAGAGACTTTTGTATAAAAAGTATTTGGTGCACCAAAATATTTCCCTTAAATTTAAATTTTCATCTTGTTTCGACCTTTGGAAAACATTTTGAAATTTCAGATGTTGTTTTTTCTCCTTTTTGTCACCTTCCTTCTGTCTCACACTCTGTTTTCTGAACACAGTAGACATTTGCCAAAGTTGAAGGATTTGGTGGGGGGGGGCGTCATTGTCTCCTTTTTGTTCCCACTTATTTTATTATTTTTCCAATTATTTAAGGCTTTGTTGTTAGTGTAGTGCATTAAAAGTTTGGCTAGCACAGGGTCTCAGCCTCCTATCACATTTCTGAATGAAATGAGTACAAGATAAAAGATTATATTAGAATCATCTTTTTTTCTCCTTTACCTGAAGTTTGTAAAATAGATGTAAAAATAGATAAGCATTTCTTAAAAGGTTGACACTGAGGTTTTTCATGCATCCAGTGGCAGATGGAAACTATTACTGGGAAAGAAACAGAAGCGAACAATTTTACAAATATTTGGGTGAAGGAATACAATTTGTCTCAATTTGAACTTTGAAATATAAACAACTTCAAAATTAAATGAGTATTTAGGAAACTCCACTTATTGTCTCTGTACCTTGTATATGCAAGCTAGGAGCAGAGTCTAGATGGGCTTTGGCTGAAAGGCAGCACTTCAAGTTCACAAGACACCAAGAAACCTCATCTCTTCACACTTGGGTTACATCCCAAGATCAGACCAAAATGAGGAGCCTTCAAACTCCTGGTGAGCTGCAATTTCTGAGAATATTTTCTTATGAATACAGCAGAACATGTTGCTCTTAAAACAAAGTCTGCTCAGAGCTCTAGATTCCTAGGCCTGCAGCAGTCCTCAAGGAAGCAAGATGTACATGTTTTGCTGCTGAGTGTATTTGAGATGTCCCAGTTTGCTTTTGACAGGACTTGTTGCCAGGCTCAGTGTCAGCATCTAGAAATTGAGATGAGATCCTTCAGCACAGTGAATCTGTATTTTACAGCTTAACTTGGCTTTCTCAAAAAATAAAAAAACCTGGAGTGGGTGGACTTTGTTCCTCTCTGCTTCAGCTAGCCAAGGTATTTGTTTAAAGATTATATTAGAGGTTTTGACTGATTTCAAGGCTTGCTCTGAATCCCACATGTGTCTCAAGCTTTTTGCTTGTGGCTTCAGTGTTTTGGAGTGACACAAACCAGTTCAGGTCCTGCAGAGGTACTACGTGAAAAGGGATGGGTTCTGCATGTCCTTCCAAGAGGTTTGTAACATTAAGAAGCTTGTTACAAGAAAGAGAACGTAGGGATGACAAATAATTACTCCTACAGAGTATAAACGAGGTGTTTATTCCTACACACAGAAGCAGATCAGCTGTTTAACTAGGAAAGGTCAGGTTTTTATGTGTGTCTTCCTGTGACGCTCATGGGTGAAGCTGGTTGAGAGCAGCTCCAGGAAGCTGCTGGTGCATTTCCGAGCACGTGAATGACGGCTGTAACACCACGTGTGCGAGGTGGTTAATGGCCACTGTCGCCAGGATTTTATGATTTGTGGCTGTTAAGTTGCTGTTTTTTGGCCATCCATGTGAAGATGGGAAAGGCTGCCAGGGGTCTGGCTCTCCCCGTGGTTACACACAGCCCCCCAAGAGCAGCGGGGCTGTGGGTGAGGAGCACAGGGTGGCCACCCTGGTTATCCCACCGGGAGCCGGGGCGGCGGCTGCGGCTTCGCCGCGGAGCAACGCAGGAGGAAACGCAGAACAATCGGCAGGGAAATCCAACCCAAAATAACAAGCTGGCCTTCACGAAAAGGAAAGGTCACTGCTTGAAAGCCACTATTTGAGAGCTGGGAGGGGTTAAAAAAGAGTGAGTGGAGGCGACTCAATGCCTCTGCGGCTCCAAAGAATTCCTTTTTTGTAAGGAAAACAATGCGGGAGAACAATGCGGATACTTGCAGTGCTTTCGAGGCAGTCGATTTTTTTTTCCTTATAGAAAGTAAATTGGAACTGCTTCCATAAACAAGAGGCATTGGCTACAGAAGAAAGCGGGAGCTTTTGCGGAGATTTAAAAATAACCAAAAGTAAGGAGCGCGCTGGCACAGCGTTCTGTTTTCTCAGCATTGCACGGAAAACACGGCGCAGCCTCAGCGTTTGGGGAAGGGAAAGGCTACGAAAGCAGATTGGGAGACATAATGTGGTAAACTTCAGATCCGCCAGATTTTGTTTTCAAAGCCAGTGTTTGATGATAGGTTACCTCATGATGGGAATTGGATTGCAGACTTTGCCAGCTCTTTCCCCAAACATCTAAAACCTTTCAAAACATTTCTCTCCAGCAGACCAGTTTATTCCAACAAATTCTACTACCATGTACTGTGTCCCAACTCAGTCTGGTGCTTAAAGCTGCCCATAACTGAATATTCATGAATTCCAGGCAAACATCATGGTTTGCTGTGCTCGTGCCGGACCTGGCAAATAAACTTACTACACAAATAAAGCACACTCAACTCCCCCAATGCATTAACCTCAGCAGCTTTAACTTTTTAAAGGCATTTACTCAACTTATTTTTTCAGTTGATAAAGATAAAGCAATGTTGGTGGTGTTAACTGATTCCTGACCTCTCTAATTACACTAGTGCCAGCATATCCTCTGCTGCTGGAGGGGGTTTTTGTACTGGGAAAGCCTATTTTATTTTATTTTATTTNGAATGAAAATAAGCTGCCTGGTATGCCCAAGTACACAGCAGTAAAACACTGGCTTTGCTAAAAAGAATTTGGTGCTTAAAAGTAGGGGTTTCTTTTATTTTATTTTACTGTAGGTGAGTCTCCAACGAGTTAACAGTCACGAAAATGTCAATATTACAGCCAAAAGGTCTTTATCAGACAGATGTTGAGAAAAGAAAGTACAATGATATTTCTGTGCTGGCTATTTGTGTTGATAAATGCAAGTTTAATTACTCTCTATGGGTTTCATTTGGCCTAAGTGGCTGTATGTTTCTTTATTTCCTTCTCCCACAGGAAACTTAACATTGCTGATTAAAGGTTGCATATTTCAATATCAGTGTCCAACTTTCCTGTCCCTTGTAGCTGCACATCAGTCTGCACATTTTACTCTTCCTTTGACTTTTGCCATCGAACACCTCTGAAGTTCAGAATGACTAGAAATTACCTTTGGGGTAAAAGTTTTGTCATGTGAAGTTTTTCTGGCAAATTGCTAGTTTGCACCAGTGGAAAGCTCACAGTAACTGGTCATCTGAACCTCCTCCACCAAGCTTTAAGCAGAGCAGGGACAATTGTAACCTGGTTTCTTTAGGATAAACCTCAGGGAACGAGGCAACTACCTCCCTCTGAGGAGGGGTTGTTCGACTGCACAATCAGCTTGAATCCTGGCCCTGGGTAGAACAGCCCTTAAATTCAAGACCAGACCCTTTGGTCCCCTCAAGTCAGCAAGGAGGACTCCCCAGGGTCCCTCCTTTGGGACTCCACGGGATGGACACACATCTGCAGCTGGGAAACAGTAGAGGAGCTGCACTGTACAGCTGTTAGCAGAAAATTTGGGAAGAACTGCTCTGGCAAAATTCAGGGTTCAAGTTCAGGCATCAGTGGTGATGCTAACACTGCCAGAATGGCTCACTCATGTCTCTGCCAGGCTGGTGTGGCATCAAAGGCTGCCCCTGCTGATGGCAGGGTGTGCGCAAGCCTCTGCTGAGCAGGCAGTGGTAGCACCCCAGAACAGCTTCTCACAGCGTGGGTGGAGATGGACCAGCCCCAGCGCATGGACATGGATCTCTCCAGCTGCACAGCCGGGGAAACTGGCCACAGTGTGTGCTCCACATAACCAGGTGGCCTTCACATCTCCAGGGCTAGTGATCCTTGCACCTTCACAGCTACAGTATCACTCAGCTGCTTTTTTCCTCAGGCTTTTAATCACCTCTCAAACAGACAGATACTCCTCTTGGAGGCTGCCGTGCCCCGTGCACTAGAAAGCCTGGCAGGTGCCCCAGTCGGTGGGAGGAGGGCAGCTGCAAGCAGGCAGCCACCAGGAAAACACGGGAGTTTCAGTGGTTTCTGAAGCCTGGGGAATGGGAAGATGCCCTGGGCTGTGCAAGAGTTAAGCACAGTCACACAGAGGCCTGGCTGTTATGAGCTAAGGTAGCTTTGGAGAATATCTGTAAAAGTAGGATATAGAGCATTGTGCAGGAGAAAAATAACTCTTTATGTAAGACATGACCTGGGGCATCAAGCCAGGCTATCACTTCCAGATTTGGAAGGATTCCGTGTTTTGTGTGGCATGATGGAAAGTTTTGAAAAATAAGATTTCCCCTTCAGCGCAGGTCAGGTGGGTGCCACCTGGCAGCTTGTGCACTGCCACCGTGTTATCCTGTTATCCACAGGCACAACGCAGGAGCTCCAGCAGGGAGAGGTGGGCTTGTCCCAGGGGATACAGGAGCTGTGTGGGGATATCTGAGCCTACAGCTCCCAGCTGCAGCAGGACCCAAGGTCTGCACACACCAGAGTCCAGGTACTCTCGAAAACGTGGGCTGTGATGACTGAGACCTCAGGACCTGGCAGGGTCATCTTGGAGAACAACAGTGATTCCCAACCTTCTCTTTTGTCTACACTTCCAGTTCTCAATCAGTCTAATTACTGCTGGGCCCTTGCCCATCGTGTTGTGAAATGCTTCAGGGGCCAAAGGGGAAAAAAAGGGGGGAAAAAAAGATCAAACTGTGGTCTAAACCACAGGAGGAAGAAGACATCTGTCAGGACAAGCTCTTACCAGAAACGGGATAAAGAATCTTGTTTACTAAATCTTTCATGTCTGTAGCTAGTTCAAAGACATCTCACAGTCCTCCTCATTAGAAGAGCAAAGGAACAACAGAAAAGCCCTCAGCCTAACCCATTAAAAGCAGTAGCTTTGTGTGCTGTGGTGTGGCAGGCATTCAGAGGTCGGATTTTTTCCTTTTGCATCTACCACTGGTAGAGGAAAGTTCTTCCCAAGGTGATAATTCCACCCCTGCATGGCAATGTGAGCAAAGAGGAACTCTCTCGATTGGATTTGGGTTTATTCACAGCTCTTGTAAACGGTGTGAACAAAGATAACAAGTGCAGGGAGTGTGCCGTGAGTTACCACGAGTGATAAAGGATTTTAGGACGGTGAGAAGGCAGTTTCCTCTTCAACACACAGTTTTTTCTTCCTTTTTCTGGAAGAATTATGTGAGAGCAAGCAGAAAAGTTACAATAGCATTTCAGTTCCCTGCACAGAAATACACAGGGAGATGAAACACCCAGGAGTGGTGACATTCACCTGCATCACAACTGAGAGCATCACTCAAGTGAAGAGGACTGAGCAGCTCCTCTGGTCAGCAAACACAGTAATAATGATAACCAATATCACCCTGTTCCAGCACACTGGCATGTGGCTGGGGACAATAACCTGCATTTTTCCCAGCCAGGTCTCCTGAGCCACTGCTGATGGGACACCTCCTGCCTGGGGTTGCCGCTGCTCACTGATCCCGGTGAAAACTAAATTGTGTACAGGCACGTTGCAACATTCCCACCTTAGATCCCACTGAGGCACAGCTTTGGCTTTCAGGCATCTCCCCCGCAACCTGTCCCTTGTGTCATTTCTGCAGGGGCTTCATTATGAATTCATTCTTTCCGCTTTTTTTTTTATTTCCAAAGAATATCAGTTGACTTTTACAGCCTCTTCAGCACTCCCCAAGCCTCACATTGCACCTAAATGCTCATTTTCACTGCCTGAAGGTCTTTTCCAGCCTGAATGATTCTATGAATCTGGCCTGTACTTCAGCTTAAGGGAAAAGCTACGCATTGATGGAATTTTGGAGAAAAAGATTGGAACCTCCAGCTGTAAATTTATCTTGTGTTATGTCTTCAAGGTTAATTCATATTGCAATTTGCAAATGGCAAAACAGTGTTGCTATCTATTGAAAACAATAGTGCTCTCAAAATTCTGATGGAAAAATGATGTTGCAGGGGTGATGGTTATGAAAAATAACTCCCACGTCTTCCTCTGGGCCTGGGCAGAGCCAGGTGGAACTTGGCTATGGAGTCTCCCCAATCCTTCCACGGATATCAGCCTCT
Organism: Oriolus oriolus; assembly: GCA_013400235.1. Lineage (NCBI taxonomy): Eukaryota > Metazoa > Chordata > Aves > Passeriformes > Corvidae > Oriolus > Oriolus oriolus. Next base: position 2,538,593 of record VXBT01002848.1, read on the forward strand.
GCAGCACCTGGGATCCATGGCACAGCTCTTTCCTCCAGAGGCCAAAACTGAGTCTACAGTTTCCAGCAGGATAATCACCTTTCCAAGGCAATAACAAGCACTTCCCAGGAGCAGCTGGTTAAGATGGCTCAGAAGCAATGACAAGAATGTGGTGAAAAGTTTGGTCCATCAATCTAGCTTCTGTACATGGCAGGGAAGAGACACCTTTTGATAAAACATCAGTCAAATACTGTATTTTTTATTCTTTGCGTTTGTCTGTGCTCCCACTCTGATCATCCCTTGAATTATTATTTTTCAAAAAGATATATAGGAGAGAAATTACGTTTGTTCAGGGAGAGCCATAATTTTCATCAGTTTAAAATGCACCAGGTATGTTTTGAGCCCTGCAAACACACGGAGAGCTCCAGAGTTCGTACAGCAGTTTTCTGCAGCACCGATTTATTCTACGTTTCACAGTAACCATGCCCTGGGGTGCCAGGTAGGCTCAGTACCGGGAGTGGGAGAAGCAGACCTGGAAGATGCTTCGGGTACAGGCCAGCCAGGTTTTGTGCAGCCTGCAAACCTTGGCCTTGCGCTACAAACCGGTCTGCTGTTGCCATCTGCTGGAAAAACCCCTAATGGATATTGCCAAACGTGGCGGGGAGTTAAGCTCCCGTTACGGAAATACTGGGGGCTTTTTGTGCTTTTCAAGACAGGCTTTTCCCCTCTAGGTCCGAGTGATCTGCCAAGAACGATGTGTGCACCCGGCTGTCTCCGCTCTCTGCACAGTGAAACACCTTCAGCCCAGGCCAGTGTAAGAGCCAAACAATTCTTCCAACAGAAGCCTGCTACTAGAGAGGCAAAAAATTATCCTTCCAAAGGAATTCATCCGTCCTCTCTCTTACAACTCCCCTGTTTCATCACACCTTAGAGCGGTTTGGGTTGGAAGGGACCTTGAAAACGACCTCGTTCCAACCCCCTGTCCTGGGCAGGGACACCTTCCCCTCGAGCAGGTTGCTTTGCTGCGCCCCCAGATGTGTTACCCGAGCTGAGCGATCCCCATTCCACACATGTTCACACAGAGACCACACAAACTTTTACACAAGGAGAAGTCCTAAAGATCCTGTTCATCCCAACGCATTAAATCTAGCATTTATTTCTGCTTCTACGCTGTTTGCACTTATTTCTTTCTCAAACTGTCACGGATAAATATTTCTGCAGCCTGCCCCTATGGGATTTTCAGAGGCATTGCATATCATTTCCTTTTACTTCTGATATCTTTTCCTCGCAGCAGGAGTCTTCAAAAATCCTTTCCTTCTCTTAAGGATTCTGTGGCTCATCATTCTGTGAAATGTAAGAGCACATAATATCGTGGGACAGGCGAAATCTCTTCTTGCTTGCAAGCGGCCTTAAGCCAGACAGGCTGCTGGTTGCCACAGGCATTCTTAACTCCGTGTCATCAGGCCCCAATCTAATCTGCGAGGTGTAATTGCCATGGCATTAAATCCGTCGCTGGTGGCTGATCACCTCCAGCTCGCAGGATTACACGGCCGGGAGCTGGTGCTAACAAAGGCAGGCAGGGTTTAGCAAACGCCGCTGCTGCTGACAGGGCTTTAAAGTGTCTGCTCAAAGGAGGAGTCAATGGGGTGTGAATCCTCCTCCAGCAGAGCTGAGAATAACGGGACCCATGGCTGCGCTGTCTCTGAGCTACACGGACACCGCCTGAAAGCTGTCCCGCAGTGTGCCTCTGAGTTCCAGAACAAGGATGTTCCGGGCACAAACCCTGGCCGGGGCTGACAGGGGCTGTTGCAGGCAGCACAGGGAATCGGTGCCACTTTGCCTGGTGGAGAAGGCGTGAAAACGAGTGAGCGCAGACCCGAGGTAGCGCTGGCTGTGTTCCCTGGCCTCCAGCTGGCTCAGCGTGGGGACAGAGACAGCTCGCACCTTTACAAGCCTGATAATTATTCAAAGAACCTCTATCAACCTTCACTAGCAGAATTAAGCATCTTCAGTTTCAAGACTAACACATACAGACGCCAAGCATCTACTGGAGCTTGGGGGACTTCTAGCAGGGGAGAGCACAGAATCTGCCTCCTCTCTGTGCCATCCATACTCTTACCTGACGTGGGAATTGTCACGATATTATCAAGGCACGTCCTCAATGTGTCTCTTATTATCTCACCATTCGTGAGGCCCGAGGTTGGCTTGTCCTGGTTAGATTTCTGATGTGGAGGAGCTGAATTGCCAACTCACATGGAAGTTTGTACTCACTTTGGAGTGCCTTATCCTATCAAATTTCTGTCGTAGATTTACTACGGCTCTGCTCCATAAAGAATGCCATGGCCTTGTTGTCGGCAGTTTTCATTTCTGCAATAGTGTAAAAATGCTATTTTAATACTTCAAAAGAAAATATTTTAAAACTTTAAGTGATAGCTAAAATCAAACCTGAAAGCAAGAAAGGGCAAATATAGATAATACTTCCCCCTCTTTGTAGAATTAGTTTTCATTCAAAAATATCCTGATGGGGACGTGCTTTCTTGTATTTAGTGACCTTTACAGATTTATTCTCCAGGTGTTTTTGAGCCTCCTTTTGAGCCTGTGTATGCTGTTTGTGTCCACTCCATCCTCCAGCAATGCTTTCCATAGGCTTCCAAGCCATTTCAGGAATAACTGTCTCCTTTGGTTACTTTGAACCCTGATCCCTTGGCTTGCTACCCCATGTTCTTACATCAGCAATGGCAGAACCTCTTTCTTCTTCCCTCCTTTCTCAGATGGTTACTTTTGGGTACAACCACGCATTTTGTCTTCTCATTAACGGTGAAACCAACATCTTACAGAGTCTGTGGAAAGGTGAGCCAAGTGGTGTTGAGTGGAGCAAATACTTTTTTCAACTGCATTTTATCATTTGTCTATGAAATTTGCCAGTCCCCTCCTTTGGCTACATTCCCCGTGACCTTTTCTCTGTCCTGTGCAGCCAATAGAGACCTTGCAATGAAAAATTCCTCCAGATGTTTGCATCTCTGCAAAGCAAATATTGAGGAAGATAATGCACCTCCATCTCACAGACAACCTCTCATCCCTCACAGCATCAGAGGCACAAATCTGTTTGTGTGCCCAGCTCTGTCAAGTTCGTAGGATCATGGAACAGTTCAGGTTGGAAGGGACTTTCAAGATCACCTTTCCAGCCCTGCTGCCGTGGGCAGGGACATCTTTCACTAAACCACGTTGCTCGAAACTCCATCCAGCCTGGCCTAGAACACTTCCAGGGATGGGGCAGCCACAGCTTCTCTGGGCAACTTGTGCCAGCCAGGTGCCAGAGGAGGAAAAAACCCTTTCCATTTGGAGCAGAGGCTGCTGTGGCCTTGTGTAACCATGTGTCACAGAGCGTGTGCGGCAGGAAGGCCCTTTCCATCGAGGGATAACAGCACTAAAAGATCTTTTTCAGGAAAACCAGAACAATGGAAAACCAAAGGAGCCTTCAAGTTCTTCCAGCAGATTTGGGAACAAATTGAAGGAGGAGCAGAGCTGGCCTGATGCCACAGCTCTGCATGCAGTGGGGATGGAGAAGCTGCAATAATGTGTCTTCTTGGCTGAGTCTTTAAAAATAAGGCACTTTTCTGTTGCTCCTTTTCAAGCATTACATAAAAGTTCCCCCTAGAAGTCCAAAGGCAGCTGTTTTCTTAGCACAAGGAAGTCAGGAAGAGGCAAAGCAGGCAAAAACATCAGATAACTCTGGATAAAAAACTTGGCTAACCTATTTTTCCCCCCTCCTAAACATCCAATTTTGAAGCACTCTGCAGAGATCTGCCTGGGAGGAAAAGCAGAGCCAACCACTGAAAACTGATATCTGAGCTCTGGTGAGGACCGCTGCTCTCCCTGCCTTGGTGTGGGAACCCCTGAGCTTCCATTCTCTGTGCTGGGAGTATTTCTCCTCTCATCCAGCCCAGAGACCTCCTAGGTAACAAGCAGATAAGTTTGAAGTAATGAGATCTTCCAAGTAAGAAGTGATATGACAAAAGGAAATGGCCTCAAGTTGCGCCAGGGAAGGCTTAAGTTGGATTTTAGGAAAAATTTCTTCACTGAAGAAGGGTGGTCAGGCATTGGAGCAGGCTGCCTAGGGAAGTGCTGAGTCCCAGTCCCTGGAGATATTTGAAGGCCGTGTAGATGTGGTATTTAGGGACTTGGTTTGGTGGGGGGCTTGGCAGTGCTGGGGGAGCAGCTGGGCTCCATGACCTTCGAGGGCTTTTCCAACCTAAAAGATCCTACGGTTCTAAAAAGCCTTGACCTCCCCCCCCCCCCCCCCCCGCCG